>JARFJB010000524.1:2367500-2622500 GCA_036346205.1 Vesta saturnalis
AAAAAAGTTATCAATAATAACGAACGAACTATTACGTTCACCAAGGTTGTTGCGTTGTGTGAAAATCGTGAGGGAAATTGTGTAATACTTTTGCTTGTGATATAGGAATCAATTTAATACATTGATCGATTTTATTACATTAAGATTGTTAGTGGGAAAGAATTCTTTAATGAAGAAATTATACAGAGAACAATTGGTTAGCAATATGTATAAATACGTCAGGTGGTTTATTTCGCGAAATTAAGTCATAGGTAATATAACAAGAGCTTGATAAATATAGCTTATCCAACGAAATTTTCGATGCACATTAATTTATGTAGGGACGTTCTAGATCTTCTTTTGAGTCATGGAGTCATACGAAATAGTAGCATGAGCAATTTGTTGGAACTAGCTAAATAAATTAATAACGTGCATAGAAAATTTCTTTAGATAAGCTATAGTCGGCTATTTTTGTTGTATCTATATTTCGAGAATATTTTAGTATTAATTTGATGAGACGTAATTTTGGCATTAATAGTCTGATTAAAGCTCCAGACCTTTAGCTCGAGGGCTTTAAGATTATTAATGCCAAAATTGGGTCGAACCAAATTCTAAAATATTAGGGAAATTTAGCAACAACAAAAACAGCAGAGTCTTTATCCGGGTCGTGTTATATTTAGGAAGATTATTTCCCGCGTAAATTAAAATAACTACGCACAGAATAAAAATTAGAAAACATTTTTAGTAACTGAATACAAAAATACAAAAACAGGAAGATAAGTAGCTATTTATCTAGTGCAATAGTGCCTGATATTTTATTCCGATTGGTCTGAATTTTAAAATCTATGACATTTCTTTGGTAAATATAAAACAAGGGAAATAATTGCGGTAATTTTCACATCCTGTGACGTGGTGATATAATTATTGTTGGAATTCTTAGCTTCTGTCAATCAAGTTGTTTACATAAAATCAAATATACTAGATATTGACTTCGCCTGGTTTTGTGGTTTTTGTATATACTGTTGACTTATTTGGCTTAATTTAGTGTAGTTGGTTAAGTGTTCTTATCTTATATTTTCGCGCCTTCGCTAAATTGACCGTTTGTTGTTTGTTTTTACCGTTTAGTAGCTGGTTTCATGTAAGGTGCTACGTTGCTATTTAACGTCCTTTAGAAAAGGGGCAGAGGGTTGCTTCCTTTTTTTAGTTCGGTTTGAGTTGGGGATTTAAAATAATTGTAGTTTACGAAATTGCTCATCGTTTTCCCTTTATCGAGAAACTCCAAGTTCAATAAGTGAAGTTTGAGATTTCCAACTTGGCCTATTACCGCTCTGTAGAAGCGTTGTGTAGTGCACCGAGTCTTGAAAGTGTGTTTTTGAAACTTTTCTCATATTCACGTAAAATAAGTACCATTTTCGATAAGAGGTGTTCGATATCGTGCATTGTAGGAACATATTGACAGATCTAGATTATTTGAATTGTGTGAATCTGTTTGGATTTATCGAGGATGTAGATACTATTAATTGATTTATAAGAAAAATAGAAAAGTATCACGTGCTAATATTTGGTAAAAGTGAGAACGCCTGATAATTATGTGTTTGGGTCTTCATATAAGATTAAAAAAATGTGCCCACTCCATTTTGTAAATATGTGTTGTGCGACGTTATTCTCTTTTGCTGTCATGACCTATTTTGTATATTAATATGTTCGTTTATAATAACGTGGTATGGTATGGTATGTGTTAGGTTAGGTTTTGTTTTGGTACTTGTCCTTTAAATATATTTCTTTATTCTTTTCTTTTAATTATAATATAGTTACTTGTAGTGTAATATTGATCATTTATTTACCTTTGTCAAATTGAAATCACGCTGAGTATATTTTGTCGGATTTTATTACCGTCACTAACGTACAACGATCTAAATTAGACTCTGTTGATATATTTTGATGAATATTAAATGACCTCAAATTATATTAAATGGCGCGTTTAAGTATTTGAAAAATTAATTACCGTTTTGATCAGTTATTTTTTATTTGAGTAAATAATTTTACATGGAGTATGCACCATAGCTATGTAGTGTATGAGTATTGGTTTTGCCAACTTTTTCGGATTTTAAGAAATGCTTAAAATCTTACTTTTCACTACAAATCTATTTAACAGATGGCGTCTTAGTGACCTTTTTTAATGATTTTGATTTTGTTGAGTTCTATCGAATGACCTTTTGGACTGTTGAGTAAGAACCGCGGCATTACCACTGAGCTATGTCGGTACCATGCACTTTGCCTTTACGGGTTGATGTTCAAGTGAGTGTCATGCCCGTTACAAGGTAATCCAAATAGCGCTGTATTCCCTAATAAATGCAGTGTTTCTGGTTTAACCAGCACTCTCAAAACTCGATATAAGTACATTCTTACAAAACTCACTGAACTCAATTAGATTCTCAACCTTGTAATATTCATGGAAACGATGAAGTTGAACACATTTAAACTAAGACGTATTCATTACCACTTGATCACCATACTTTTAATGAATAGTACTCAATGCGAGAATTTATAATTTTGCATTTTAGTTATGTATTAAATAATAGCTGCATGCGCTTTTTAATTTTATTAATTATGCTTTATTTAATTTTACAAATAGTCAAATTTTTCGTTGCTATAAAAAGAATATTGATTATGGTATAACATACATAACTTCAGCAATGAAGATGTCCACAGTGATATTCGACTTTGGGTGAGTTCATTAATACTAAAACAACTACTAACTATTTTCTAACGGACAACTAACTAAACGTTAAGTGAGTATCAATTTAACCAATGATTCGTAATTAAACATCCAAATTTTACTTGTAGCATACACACGATGTCGCTTAATTCCGATATCCAATGCAATAATGTATTCCCAACGATTACTGCCACTAAACTGTATTCACAGCCGAAGGTCGCCTACTACAAATTTACACACCTATGGCTACGATTCTTCCAACTACGACATATTATTACTGCACTAATCTTTTACACAATTTCCAATTCCCAATTTACAAAAAATTAATTGTGAATATTATGTTACTTATCCACTACTACTCCAAGAACGTAACAACTCAAAACAATGACTTCAAAAGAAAATCGTAATCGAAAACCGTACGATAAAAAAATATCATAGCACAAAAAATATGTAACATAAAAAACATAAAAACCCTATGAGAGAGAATACTATGAGTAAGTTAATTAGTTATTAAGTATGAATTACCTTCGTTGAAGGGTTTCAGGTGGTGTTGCCACTATTAGATAATTGTTAGATTTTTGATCCCACGAATGGAGCTGGCGAGTTAACACACAATCAATCAACACTAAACTATATTCAACTCGCCTGTCGAGTGATTTTGGATCAATCATTTACTACAAAAGGTAACTTTAATTAGTTATTGCCCAAAATTCACCCTGCTACCAAGCTTCCTTCCAAGATGGCCAAAGAAAAGATATCAAATTGATATCACCGAAAGGTGACCGAAAGTTGACCTTTCAACATTTAAATTCAATTTGCCTTTTATTGAGGCAAAATATTTAGAAAGGCGCAGATCCCTGTTTTATCCACTTATGAATTACAGTAACCTGTCTTTTAATAAAGCTTTGCTTCCTATAGTTAGTTATTCCCTCCATAGATGTACTATTTACAAATTATTACCTTTAATTATTTACATATAATTCTAAACTGACGATTATAACTAATACTAAATTACTGACTTGATTATATTTACTGTTTGACTGTACAAACTTTGACTATAAACTACTGTTTAATCATAACGCTACAAAATTTTACCATGTTTATTATGTACTAGTTTTAAATTCAAATTACAACGTAATACACCTATCATAATTTAATATATTGCACTTATCCTTGACCTATGAAAACGACATTGATCTTAAACCAAAATCGCTCTCGTTTCCAAAAATTGATTTATTCCTAGATTCCTAAGAATTCACATCGACTTGGTAATATTCCACCATAATCATCCGATGTGTGTTTTGGATAAGGGTGTATACTTGAAATTTTAGGGTTTATTTCTCTGCTAAACCTATGACCTTGGCCCCGTATCTAGTTTGTTTCAGGTTGTAGATTAAATTATATATTTCGCGCCAAAATGGCCGCGATCTTTACTTTGACACGTTCTGTTTCTCACATGGAAATGACATATCATTTTTGCACACACCAATTTATGCGTCTTCGATCGGTGTATCCTTCCAGGTATGACATAAGGCTGCCAGACATAGATACTCACTAAAATAAGAATTATTAGAGCAAAAAAAAACACACGCACACACAAATAAATAGGCAATAGACTAAACATAGAATGAGTAAAGTTGCCAAAACTAGTAATTTACAGGCCACAGCGTATGGCAAACACTGGAAACGTGTAGCTTAACCAAAAAAGTTGAGACCTAACGTATTATTAAAAGCAGAAAGGTACCGATGCCCAAAGTTGGAGGTATGCTGTAACCCCTCTTAAATAACCGGTAGCTCAGCCTTTTGGAAAGCACTTTGTAACGCTACTTTTGCATAATAACATAAAATTCAAAAAGGCCGCTCAAAACAGTGTTTAAATGTTAATAAATTCAAGGTAAAGTAAAATAGAACTAAAGCAGTTCTGATAAGAACAATTGATAACAACCTTGACATTGCCAATAAAATAGGTACACATAATTTTGGATTTCTAAAATTTTTTAATTATTCAAGCATTAATATATAATTAATATGTACGATTTTGTTTAAGAACAAAACAATAATGTCAAGTAAGTAAATATTTTTTGAACATATGTAAGACTGCGAATTCTTGATATTTCAGATTATTATGCCATGCGAACCCAAATGTAACTAAAATTTATTGTATTCATAAATTTAATCTTTAAAAACCAGGAGTTGCCTATGTAACGTTAGATATTTCACTTCATCACCATCATAGATACACGATTTACATATTATAAAATTATCAATACCGACCACTGTGAGAGATCTCCGGTTACACTCACATAACCATCTCGTCATACCTCACTCATGCATTTTTTACCTAAAATTAAATTAATAACATTTGTACTTAATGTTGATATGTAGTTTGTAATAGTTTAATTTAACCATTAAATCACTAAGCCACCTTCATAGTTTTCATTTATTAGTGGTTCATATTATTATTGTCACGGATAAGGCTAATTACAACATACACCCATTACATCTTGCTAAAGCCTTGGCGCCCTTCACACTTCTCATGTTCTCCGGTATAAAGCCGAGCGAATGGGGTATCAGTCCAACTTAATAATATGTACCATTGCCATACAATAAAAAAGGGGAGTTCAAATCTCAGTATTAACACGAACCGAAATGAAGGCTGAAAATCAAGTAGCTCATTGCTTACCAGTTGTTTTTCAAAACAAAAGGTTATAAATATTTGACGCCTACTAACGTGGGACCCGACCTGAAAATTTAGTAAAGTAATTTAATGCATAGTATTTACTTACTTATTTACATTATTTATTATCTTAAACATCATTTTCTTAATTAATTTTAATAATAACATAATTCAATAGTAAGGTTAGTTTCATTATTTAGATAAGCATGTGTAAAACAAGTATAATGTGGGCATCGAAAGTATGAGTGATACCAACATAAACATTTCCATTACCAATCGCTAAACATTTTTGAATTTTATATGAATGTATTATTTAAATTGTACCTATTAATTTAAAAATTAGCATTGGGAAAGTATTGATAATTGAATGTAACTTTATATTTATATACTGCTACGAATTGTGGTATATTATTTGTCTATTTATGTTTTACAATTTCAAAGAAAGTTATTTAAAATTAGTTTTGATTTCTGAATTCGCTTCATTTGATTAAAGTTACAAATATGAATGTCGACCGCCTTCTTAGTGATGAACTTGATTATGAGTTAAGAATACGTGGTTGCTACTTATTAACCACAGTCGATGAAAAACGAAAAAAATTAAGAGAAATTCTTGTGAGAAACACAGAATTCAATTTATCTAGTATTGATCCATATTCAGAAATAAATATATGCCAATCTAAACTAAATGATTTAGTACAAAAAATACTAAATTTTGATAAAACTAATGCGTATAATGAATATAATAAAATTTCATCTCGACTGACACATTTAAACGGTCGAATTAAACTTATTCCTTCGGTTAATGAGGAAATTAAAAAATTTAAGACTGCTGTTTCGTCCACTATTGAGAGCGCTTTTCGTACTTTAAATGAGCATTATTCATTCGTTGTAAATAAAAAAGAAATTAGTCTCATAGATTTAGAACCAGAGAATTTGAGAGAACTAGATCAAGAGGAAAAGTCTATTTCTAATTTAAATAATAACAATCACAATTTAAAGGATGCAATAGAAAGTTTGAATGTGTCTTACGCACAAATTATTAATAGGACTTCTAATTCTAATTTTGCTAATAGAATCGATGATTTAAATCTTGAACAATCCTATCTCCCAACTTCTACTAGCCGATTTCAGTCACTCCCTATTAATTCTCAATTACCTCTTGAAATCAATCCACCTCCAGTAAGTTTGAAAACACCAAATTTATTTGATGTTGAATACCATCTGCCTTATGGTATTGAGAAATTATCTCTTAGTAAGCCAAATTTTGAGACAAGTCATTTGTCACCATTTGCAATAAATTATGATCCTAATCCCAATAATCAAAATCACCCAACCAGAAAGGTACCAACAGAAAGTATTTCCAATCAATGCCAACCTCAACCATTAATTTTACAAGAATCGTGTAATTATCAATTTTCTAGACAATACTTATCCACTTGGCGAATAACTTTTGATGGAAAAGGTGAAAACCTAGGACAGTTTTTAGATAGGATTGTAGAAATAAGCACAGCAAGAAATATATCTAAGGCCCAATTATTTAGATCGTCTGTAGAATTATTTACGGGAGATGAACTTATTTGGTATCGAGCCAATAGGAATTCTTTTTATAGTTGGGATGATCTAGTATTAAAACTTACATCTGATTTCTTACCACCAGATTATTTAAACTCTTTGTGGGACGAAATTCGTAACAGGACACAAGGCCCTGACGAAAAGGTCGTAATATTTATATCCATTATGGAAGGTCTGTTTAGTCGGTTGCCATTTTATCCAACCGAAAGCGTAAAAATAGAACAAATCAGGAGAAATCTTCGACCTGATTATCAAAAACAACTCGCTCTATTAAAATTTTCTGATGTCAAAACCTTAACAATTGCCTGTAAAGCTATCGAAGATGCCGTTTATCAAGGCAGTCGCTTCAAAAATCCCTCTCTTACTTCTCATGCTTTTGAAGCAGACCTTGCTTATAAAGGTGCAACTAATAAGCGTCACATTTATAATATAGAGGCTCAGGCTAATATAAATCCAATTTTTAACAAAACTTGTGTACCTAAGTGTTTTAATTGCGGAGCTTTTGACCATAAATTTCCTGTGTGCAGAGAACCACGGAAGAAATTTTGTTTTAAATGTGGCTTGCCAAATTTTACAACTAAAACGTGTACCAGGTGTGCATCAAAAAACGATACTATCCGACCTGTTGTGTCAACAAACGGGCCCGAAAGCAATCTACAGTAAATGTTGACATTCGAATGGATTGGCTTCCTTGGTTAAGAACTGTTCGCAAATTCTATAAAAAGATGATTAAGAAACCCATTTCTCCACTTTTTGAATACAGTCCTTATGACAATAGGCCATATATCACTGCATTTATAAAACAATTCCTATTAGATCCATGATAGATTCGGGTGCCAATTCCTCAGTTATTGGTAACGATGGTTTACAAATTCTAAAACAATTAAACGTAAACTTTCAAAACTCATTCGGTATTGCTACTACTGCAGATGGTGCATCACAAGAGATCATTGGGAAAGTCACTCTACCAATTAGTTTGAATAAAAGTGGTACGAAAGAGGTAGAATTTATCGTTGTTCCTTCAATTCCGAATCCATTTATTTTCGGTGTAAACTTCTGCGAAATTTTTAATCTGATATTAGATTTTAAAGCAAAACAATACATCCCTAATATTGGTGCAATCAATCATCTTTGTACTACTGATAGTTTAACACCAGATCAACATAAAAGGCTTGAAACTATAAAACAACAATTTATAGATTTAAGCAATAGACCTTTAGGAAGAACATCTCTTATGGAATTTGATATTGAACTAACTGATACTAAGCCCTTCAAACAAAAACAGTACCAGCTTTCACCCGCCATGCAAGAACATTTAAATACCGAAATTGACCGCATGATCGAGCTTGACATTATCGAACCATCAAAAGTGACTATTCTTCCCTATGCTTTTAGTGAAAAATCTAACGGTGAATATCGTGCTTGTTTTGACGGTAGACGTCTCAATGCAGTCACAAAATCTGATAGCTATCCTCTGCCTTTAATTAGACAAATACTAGATAGTCTAAATAACGCCAAATTTATTTCGTCTATTGATCTGCGTAGTGATTTTTGGCAGATACTCTTAGCCGAACGTTCTAAAGAGTACACCGCCTTTCCCGTAAGTGGACGCGGTCTTTTTCACTTTAAAGTCATGCCTTTCGGGCTAAAAAATGCTGCACTCGCTCAACAGAGACTCATGGACAAGCTGTTTGGTCCTAAATACACTAGTCGCGTCTTCCCTTACTTAGACGACTTATTATTAGTTAGTTTGGACCCCGAGTCACATTTAAATTTGTTGGAACAAGTTTTGGAAACATTAAAAAATGCCGGCCTGACTGTCCGTTTCGACAAATGCCAGTTTTGCTAACCTCAACTTAAGTACTTGGGCTACGTAATAGATCAATATGGTCTTCGAACAGACCCAGAAAAAACAAACGCTATTGAGCGATTTATTAGGCCTACAACTACTACTCAAGTGAAACGCTTCCTGGGTATTTCATCATGGTATAGACGGTTTATCAAAAGTTTTGCAGATGTGGTGGCTCCTCTTAATGACCTTTTAAAGGGACGTAAAAAAGGACAAGGGATTGTGTGGAATGATGAAGCTGAAAAATCTTTTAACTTAATTAAAAAACTGTTAGTATCTTCGCCACAAGTTTTCTGACCTATATAATGACATAAAGAAACGATTAATTAAGGGTTATCAGAAAAATTCTCATACGTACAATTTACGCAGTCGTGCTCTGGAACTGTATGAAGGGGACGTGGTTTGGAAAAAAAATTATACTCAATCTAACGCCGCCAGTTTCTATTCATCTAAATTGTCACCCAAATATACTCGTTGTTTAATTACAAGGAAAATTTCGCCCCTTATCTATGAACTTGAGGATGAAAAGGGCACGAATTTAGGCCGCTGGCATATAAAGGATATTAAGTGCAATCCGACAGTGCAAAAAATTGTTATAATTATCAATAATATCCTATATCTTATTAAGATCATTACCCGTGGGAGGTCGGGGAGTTCTGTATTAAGTATTTGAAGGCCAGAATAGCTTCCCGTGGCTCATTATTATGTCACTTCGGTAGGAATCCGAAAAAAAAACATTCTTAGCTGATTCCATCACCAGCTCATTAAACTAACAATATCTGAATAGTAATTATGGCACTAGTTTCATAAATTGAAATTCGTATATTTAAATATTTCTTTTGACATTCACCTAATAATATGGATAAACAATATCTTTCTTTATTATAATTAAATATCTTTCTTTGTTTTATGCAACGATTTTAGTCAACTCATGACTTACTGACTTTATGGTTTGGACGTTGTTCAAAGTTGAACACCACTATGGTGATCCTGTAAAAATAGTTTTGTTCCTTATATTAGAATAAGTTAAATTTGTGGTTTAGCCACAGCGAATTTTTAGAAGAGTTTCTTTGGGACAAATAGCTCTCAGGTAAGTGACTTTTAAAATTTTGCGCGTAATTTAGTTAAGTTTGTACATTTCAAACATATATATTTCCATGGGTGAGTCCATGAGACGAATTCGATATTTCCTTGGGAAAATATTAATTATAATTTCTCAGATCAAAAAATAATTTGAGTTCGCAGTTAGTTATAGATAGGATTAAGATCTTAATGGGAAGACCATTGGTTGTTAGAAGAAGTTTTATTTGGGAATACATTGACCTTTTCTCAGTTTTAGAAAGTTTTTTTTTACAACTAAATTAGTTAAGTTTCGGTATAAATAATACTATATTTTAGGTAGGTACTGTAATATTAGGAAGTGTTTAAGTATGATTGAACATGCTGTTCTGTTTAAACCAATTAAAGTCAGTAACACAACATTTTATTTAAGAACCCGTTATTTTTAGTCGTGAGAAAAATAAATAAATAGTTTTTTATTATTTTCAATTTCAGGCGTGGCGAATTCTAATCAATATTAAAAAAAAATGTATATAAATGGCTAACTGAAGCAATCATTCTCGAGTAAAAATCGAATGAGGTTTCATTCAATTTTAATGAGGTAATGGGGGAGTGTAACGCTACTTTTGCATAATAATACAAAATTCAAAAAGGCCGCTCAAAACAGTGTTTAAATCTTAATAAATTCAAGGTAAAGTAAAATAGAACTAAAGCAGTTCTGATAAGAACAATTGATAACAACCTTGACATTGCCAATAAAATAGGTACACATAATTTTGGATTTCTAAAATTTTTTAATTAATCAAGCATTAATATATAATTAATATGTACGATTTTGTTTAAGAACAAAACAATAATGTCAAGTAAGTAAATATTTTTTGAACATATGTAAGACTATGCGAATTCTTGATATTTCAGATTATTATGCCATGCGAACCCAAATTTAACTAAAATTTATTGTATTCATAAATTTAATCTTTAAAAACCCAATCAACAGTTGGTAAGTAAGACTGAAAGTAAGCCAAGCGTTTAATTGGTAATTTTTAACAATTTTTAGGGTTTTTTTTTTATATGAAGCAACATTCATTAAATAAAAGAATTTGTCTTCAGAACGAACTGGCAATAGTACTGCAACAAGTTCCATTAACGGTCCAACTTGGCCACATAAAAAAAACAAGGGTTGTTTAACATCTCAAGGCCTAAAAAATAAATAAAAAGAATAAAAACAAGGAGTTGTCTATGTAAGGTTAGATATTTCATTTCATCACCATCATACATACACGATTTACATATTATAAAATTATCAATACCGACCACTGTGAGAGATCTCCGGTTATACTCACATAACCATCTCGTCATACCTCACTCATGCATTTTTTACCTAAAATTAAATTAATAACATTTGTACTTAATGTTGATATGTAGTTTGTAATAGTTTAATTTAACCATTAAATCACTAAACCACCTTCATAGTTTTCATTTATTAGTGGTTCATATTATTATTGTCACGTATAAGGCTAATTACAACATACACCCATTACATCTTGCTAAAGCCTTGGAGCCCTTCACACTTCTCATGTTCTCCGGTATAAAGCCGAGCGAATGGGGTATCAGTCCAACTTAATAATATGTACCATTGCCATACAATAAAAAAGGGGAGTTCAAATCTCAGTATTAACACGAACCGAAATGAAGGCTGAAAATCAAGTACCTCATTGCTTACCAGTTGTTTTTCAAAACAAAAGGTTATAACTTGGATGCGTTGGCGTGTGATTGGCGTAGAAGCACAATAGAAATTTAAAAAGGACAGCGCTTGATTTGCTCTTCTATAACAACAAACCCAGAAAAGGATGCAAGCACAGTTAGGACGATATAACGTTGTTTAAAAATGAATCGAACACTGACCTGAAAGATGATACGTTAATTAAGTACACGAGGCAACAATACACATAAGACAAAGAAATACTAGTGGCTTAACACAAATTTTCATTTTATACAGGCCTCTGCTTGGATATGTATAGAAGATCAATTTTCCACAGCACCTTGAGTAAGTAGCATAAACTATATACAACTCGTCCACCTGTACTGAATAATGCTTATTAACAGTCGTACTGAGAACGCGGGGGTTATTAGCTGACCCCACTTAGGATTTATTGATATAACTTTAAAAGGTTTTAGTATTACAAAAAATCCATTTATGACTTTTATCCCTAATGTGTCTGTAACCCATAGCTATGTACATATTATGAATTTATTCGCATATATTGCTTTGTGTGTGCCAGTTATTTTCCTTAGATAAGATCTTTGCAAAATTAAGTTGATAAGTGCTACGTTAGAAATTTGTTTAGATTTTTGTGTTACTGTACTTTTACCATTGACAATATTTTTTATTATTTTGAGCGACACTAGAACAAGAAGAATCTTCTGCGGAAGAAAGTGACGATGGATCCCAGTAAGATCACAATGATGACGATTAAATCGACGAACGAGAAATTGATGAAGACATGAAAAATGACGGTAATTATTATTTACAAAGATTACATAAAATTGTTTTATATGTACCTAATACGTATTTCGTAATAGACGGCATCCCCGTCCTAAAGCTATAATATCTCAACCAAGTTCTGACATGTTTGCTCCATCGGGCGTTACTTGGGAGCGAAAACCTCTAGTTCTAAAAAGGTAGATTGGCGCTAATATTATAAGAGGGGCTCCCTGCGTAACAAGAGGGATAAGACCTGAAACAGCTCTCGAGTCGTTTCAATTATTTTTTGATGAAGACGCGATTGAACTGATACTCCAATATTCAAATCAAAAGTTGCAAATGGTAAGACATAGTCTACCTAAATCATCTTTCATCAAAAAATCACGTAGATTCGAAAAAGTGGAGATTCTTGCTTTCATGGGATTCTTGATACAAACAGAACAAAGATGCGATTACCGAATTGTTTAGTGTACAGAATTTGTCCATTTATAAAGCTACATGTACAAATTTCCGTTTCGTGTGATTATTAAAATGTTTACGATTTGGGGACCAAACTCGAAAGGAAATCAATAACTCTGCTGCAGCTCGAGAATTATGGGACAAGGTAACGAGTAAATTTCCAAAATTCCTAATGCCATCTGAATCAGTTGTGATAGATAAAGTATCATGTTTCATGGAAGATGTAAGTTCCGGTTAGATATTCCCACCAAGCCCAGCAAATACGGAATGGAAGCCAATGTTCTTTATGATTCAGAAAATTATTACTGTCTTGCGGCGGAACCATACGCGGGTGGATTTCTCAATCAACCTATAAATTATGACAGTGGCCCACAAGTTGTAAAACGTCTTGTAACGTTAGCGAAACTTCAGAACAGTGGCCGTAGTATTACCATGGGAAGGAAATTTACGTCACTTCCAACATCACTAAAACTCCTTCAATACAATATCTCTGTCGTTGTAACTATAATGAGTAATCGAAAATATGTTTCTTTATAGTTGAGACCACATGCTCTCAAACGCGCCGCTCCTGGTACAGCTCGGCTTGCCTTCATCGAAAATGCTACACACGTAAGTTATATACCACAGAAGAATAAAGTTGGCACAGTTTTATCTACACAACATCATAATATAGACGTTCAGAATGATAAACCTGAAATTATTTTATATTATAACTCGACAAAAGCTGGCGTCGATACGCTTGATGAATGCGTGCTACAAGATGACCCGTGGCTGTATTTTTTATACTGATAGACATTGTAGCATATAATACATATGTTATTTTCTTCAAAGCGAATGTAAATTGGTCAAATCAAAATCCTAAACGTAAATCTGGGCGAAATTTATTTTTAGAGTTGCTGGGAACTCAGGTTGGACTAAATATGGAGAATCACGCCAAGAAGAGCGGACTTCAGAATTTATATACAGGAGCTTTGAAAATATTCGGATGTGAATAACAACAAGATTCGCCTACTACACGTTCGTAGAGAACCGAATAGCATACCAACTCGTTCGGCAGTTCATAATATCCCGAAAAAGAGAAGGTTTTTTATATGCCCGCTGATAGAAAATATATGAAGGCATGCTCTGTATGCGTAAAGTATATTTTCCCAAAACACGCATCCAGCGAGACCCGTAACATTTATAGAAAATGTTCCCAATTCACAGGTATAATTCTTGGAGTCCACCTTTAACCCCCCTGTTCTGTGTTCTGCGGGTGCATGGGTAGGGTCCTCAGTGAGAGTGTTAAATTGTAGGTAAAATACTTCACAAGTGAAGGTGCGTATAGTTGTCACATTGTACAATAAACCACGCAGAAGAAAAATAATAATATACTTTGTAGTTATACAGAGCACCCGTGGAAGGTGTAATACATAGGAGTGAGTGATACTGTACATTAAATGGTTGTTGGTTATTTGTGTGTACGTATAATTAATATTAAGATGAAAAGCTTGAGTTTGTTTCGACTAGTATTTACGTATTAAATTAGTAAGCTTTTAAATAAACGCGGCAATTTGCGGATAATAACTGTTTTTTAAAAGGGAGCAAATAGAGACGCTGTCATAATGACGTGTATTTTTAGTCAGTCGCATTAAGTAAGCGATCAGAGTTGGTTGAAGGTAACCAAACGGTTAGAAAGCGATTGCTGCAGCTTAAGTTATGCTGCAATTAAAATTGTGAAATTATTACGAAAATTCAGTTACTATTGTGTTAAGAGAATATAAGTGATATTTTCCTTATTAATGTGAAGAATAACACTAAAACAAATTAAATTGTAACTATTATGACGTTGCTGATAATAAAAAAGATTACGCAATATTTTAAAATCGCGTTTTAAGTGCGTGTTAAAAGTGCTCCAAGTTGATGTTTTGATAGCGAGTGATAAATGTAAAATAAGACAACCGACCCAGTACAATAGATCGTTGTAGGAAGTACAATAACCAAAAAAGATTGACAATTAGAAGAATATCCGTTCGTAGCTCGCTTGCATTCTGTCGCTACCGCTTTTAGTAATTAAAACTGAACCATTAAGTAAAAACTGGATATTGTAAATATAATAAGCAATTATTGTCATTAAATTGTGGGAAAGAAAATTAGAATCGTATTAATCTATAAGGATAGCAGATGAGAACGGTTCCAGCTTGGTGACAGAGAACGTCATCAACATTGTCAGAAGGAAGCACAAGAATTACGTCACCAGCTCGAACGAAGTAATAAACACGTACGATTATTTATAGTGTAAATAAAAGAAACTTTGTGATAACAATAAAAGTAAAGTTTACTTAATGAATGTCACCTTTACAAATTAAAATCACTTAGTTAAAACTGAAAGGTAAACATTTCACATTTCATAAGAACAATAACAAATTTTTACTCAATGATTTTGAAGTTGCAAGGGATAGAAAAAGAACCCAAATATTATTATCTGTAGCCAGGTGTATGCAAACAAGGTAATAGTCACAGGCAATACGCCCGTTACAAAACGATCCCCATCAACAGGGCGGACAAACGACCGTCACAAGATGATGCCCAACGCGAGAACCGTCACATTATGCACCTGATTACTATTTTTCTAAATTTAGTGTATTTACAAGGCTCCGCCACGTCATAAAGTAAAACTTAATTCACCGTTAACTTATTTGTCGGGAGTACCCGAAAGTCTCACGTGGTTTAGTTTCTGTATATTAGGCAGAGGTCGAGTCAACGACGACGAAACACCTTTAACTGCCTAGGGTGGGGACTTGTAATATGCCTACCGTTTTTGCTTTGGTGATCAGCGTTGAAGAAGTTTACGACTAGCGTTTTAACGCATTGAGAAGGAGGTTATTGTTTCCGCACTATTAAGGTGCCTGTACGGAAATAAGCTCCTTGTGGGTCTTTTTAAACAGGATTTTGAATTGTTATCTATAAACCTTGTTGTTGTAATTAATTAAAACAGTAGGAAGTATTTATTGAAAGGCGATTTGAAACCAGACAAAGTTGATTGCCTGTGTTATTTTATCCATAATTACATCACAAGTACAATAAACCACTCATAAACGAAGTGTCATGACATTCCAACACTCTCACTCTGTTGACTGTGGTAAAACATACACCGTTCTTGTTTTTTTCAAGTTTAACTTTCGGTAAGGGTTTAATTAGAATATCAGATAATTGGCTACTTGGCTCTACATGAGAAACCTCCAATAAACCATTGTCGTATAAAATGGTACTTCACGTCAGTGTGCTTAGTTCTCTTGTGGTTATCAAAATTGTTGGCTACAGAAATAGCACTTTTGTTGTTAACATGTAATTCTATATTTGCTCAGGTGTACTAATACCCAATTCTTCTAAGAAACATATCAACCAAATCACTTTTCGTGACGCTGCTGAACTTACAACGCATTATGCTTTGATTGTAGAAAGTGAAATACAATTTCGATGATAAGACAAAGTCCTGTTATTGTCGTCGTGACATATCCGTTTGTCGATCGTGTTCTCTCAACGGGTTCATCAAAATTGCATATAAATACGCTTTCAGTTCAAATTTATCTCCAGTATACTTCAATCCAAAATGTATAGTCCCCTTTAAATATTTAAAACTGCGACCCAATGGCTTCAATTTGGCTTAGGTAGGAAACGATTAACCTGTCTTACAGCAAACATAATGTCGGGGCGTGTTATAATTCCTAAGAACAATAAACAACCCACTGCTTCCATAAAAGGAGTTTGTCTCATTGTTTCGTTGTTACCTCCACAAACAGTGTTTGACTGTAAAATCACATTAGGATCTGCAGGTGCCGACGAAGGATTGCAATCATACATTGCAAAATTTTTCAAAATCTTTGTAACGTGTTTTGTTTAGACTAAAAATTTTATTATTGACACAATCTCGTTTTATCTCAATTAATAATAATAATAATAATAATAATAATAATAATAGAGACGGAGGCAATCTATATTCACTTGATCTTACATTAGCCACGCCTTTAATAGCAAGAAAATTTGAATGGAAGTTCTATCTGGTGAAGGAACAAGCGATCATTTCCCTATATACCTAAACATAGGAGTTGGAAAAGAGCCCGCTATTGTTACAGATAGGTGGTTGACAAAAAAAGCCAATTGGGAAGTATTCAAAAATAAAGTAGACCTACGTGTTATCCCGAATGAAATTGATGAAGCAGTAAGCCAAGTAACCGATGAAATCCTCAAAGCAGCATCTAGCAGCATTCCAAAAAGCAAAAGTTGCGCTCCTGGAAAGAAGGTCCCATGGTGGAATTCTGAAATTAAAGAATTAATAGAACAAAAGAAAAAAGCGTTTAACAAGTATAAAAAAAACGGCACACTAGAAAATCTGATTAACTTTAAAAGGTTAAGAGCAAAAACACGACTCAAAATTAACGAGGCAAAAGAAATATCTTGGAAGAGATATATCGCTACAATTACTCCAGAAACAGGAAACGCTGAAGTATGGAAACGGATAAAAGCGATAACAGGGTCTAGCGCAAATTATAAACTACCCACACTAAAGATTAACGATATACTTACCAACGATCCGCAACAAACAGCTGAAGAGTTTGCCAACCACATCCAGAGTGTAAGCAGCTCTGGAAATTACTCGACAATTTTCCGGACACGTAAAGGGGCTGAAGAAGAAGCGGGGGTAGACTATACAACAGGTGCATCTTACTACTATAACATGGAATTCTCTATGTCTGAGCTAAATCGGGCATTAGAAAGTAGTAGCGACACGTCTCCAGGCCCAGATCAAATAAATTACGAGATGATCAAACAACTCCCAGTACCTGAAAAGAAAAATTATTACAATTATACAACAACATTTATAAGTCTGGCGTGTTCCCTTCAAAGTGGAAAGAATCTATCGTAATTCCCATCCCCAAACCGGGAAAAGATCAAACTATCGCTAATAATTATAGACCAATATCTTTAACATGCTGCCTCAGTAAAGTTTATGAAAAGATGATTAATTACCGCCTTATGTGGATATTAGAAAAGAAGAACTACTGTCCAAATTACAGATAGGATTTAAAAGAAAACACTCCACACTAGATGCATTAGTACATTTAGAAAACGAAATCCTTCAAGCATTCAAAGATAGACAGCACTTGGTAGCAGTCGCATTTGACCTTGAAAGAGCTTATGATCTATGCTGGAGATTCGGAATACTAAAACAACTTCAGAAATGGGGATTACGCGGTAATCTACCTATCTGTATCCAGAGCTTTCTCAGTGGGAGAACTTTTAAGGTCAAAGTAGGAGCATACATGTCAGAGCTACGGTCCATCGAAAACGGCATACCACAGGGATCAGTCTTAAGCGTGAGTCTGTTTGCCATTGCCATAAACCACATCCTGCAATCAAATAACACAGAAATTAAATCTGTAATATACGTCGATGACTTAACTATATGCCACCGACACAATTCTATGGAGGTAATAGAAAACACATTACAACAAGAAATCGACAGACTAGAGGATTTAACTTCTAAGGCAGGTTTTCGTTTCTCCATAGCGAAAACACAATGCATACACTTTTGCCGTTTGAGAACTCCACACGATCACCCAAACCTTACACTACAAGGTAATCAAATAACAACTACGGATAACCTCCGCATTTTGGGAATGACGTTTGACCATAAATTGACCTGGACCAATCACATAGACCACCTAATAGACAAATGCCAAAAAACGATTAACTTGTTAAGATGCATCTCAAACATCCGATGGGGGGCAAATAGGGAATCACTAATATCACTTTACAAGAGTCTAATTCTGTCTAGGCTCAATTACGGCAGTGTAGTGTATTCCTCAGCAAGACCCGGAAAACTTAAAAAATTAGAAAAGATCCAATTAGTAGCTCTGCGTTTAGCCACAGGTGCGTTCCGAACTAGCCCGCAACTCTCAATCCTCTGCGAATCTGGAGTAGAACCGCTCGATTTAAATAGAATGAAATACGCCATGATTTACTGTGCCAAAATTAGTAGCATCCTCATCACCTCAACCACGAATTGGTAACAAATCTAGAAATCAACAACTTTGCCGAAAACCCACAGCAATGAAACCTCTAAGAAGTAGGGTTATAGAGTTCGCTAAGAAGAAAGATGTAGAAATGGACACTCCACTAACATGGAGCATCAGCAAATACCCCCCGTGGACAAGGGAAACGATTACAATTGATTTTCACTTATTAGAATACGACTTAAAGAACACACCCTTACAGGTTTATACGAACTACATAAATAACTTGTCAGATTACAACAAAGCAACAATAATTTATACCTGTGGTTTTAAGTCACACCGAAAAACATTTTCCTCCATAATCGCAAACGACATACTCATCACGTGGAAAACAGACAAAAACTCAAACATGACTGAAACACATGAGCTAGCAATCTGGAAGGCGGTAGAACACATAAAAGCAATCCGCAGGAACACAAAAGAAACAATCATACTTACAAGCTCCATGTACGCATTAAATAAAATAAAAAAACCCCTGCTACAGGATATAGTTACAAACAAAATACTTGACGACGTAACATCCTTAGCAAATAATGGTGTACTAATTAAACTTGTATGGATACCGAATACAATAAACAGAGCACACGCGTATATATCGGACCCCAACAATCAAAATCACCACAATGAAATCCCTCCAACTCTAGAAACCGTAAAAAATAAAATAATCAATACGATATCAGATATATGGAGTAACATATGGCAAGGCAATGAAAGCTACCTGGAAACAATAAAACCTACGCCCCAGAAGTGGGCAAATGTAGCCTCTTTGAACAGGAGAGATCAAGTAATCATGTGCCGCTTAAGGGTAGGACATACAAACCTTACTCACTCGTACCTTCTGACTTGACAGAGCAGGCCAAAATGCGAGACATGCAATACAAGATTAACTGTAAATCACGTGCTGATAGAATGCCCAGAACTTCTAGAATTCCGCGAAAGATGTCGTATACCAGCAGATCTAAAAAAAATTCTTGAAAATAAAAAAGAGGCAATAAGAAACATACTTACCTACTGTGAATTAAGTGGAATCAAACAGTTAATCTAAAAAAAAAAATAAATAAATAAATAAATAAATAAAAAGAGAAATTACATACAGCAGACCAACAGGCTAATGACCTTAGTAGTCGATGCCTCAAAAAAAAAAAAATAATAATAATAATAATAATAGTTTTTATCGTGCCAGAAGTAAAAATAAAATAATGCATAAAAAAAGTATAACAAAAAAAAATTGCAGAGCAGTGCCTCAATACAGATGATACATTACACGTATAGATAGTAAATAATAAGGGACCCAGAATGGTATCTTGCGCCACACCACTCTCAAGTTCTTTTATACTAGAGCAACGTCCATCCAAACGAACACATTGCATTCTACGTTTTAAGTAATTTCTTATTAGTTGACATAAGTCACTAGAAAAACCTATATGAGAGAGAATAGCCAACATTACGTCAGGATGAACGTGTCAAACGCTTTAGAATAGTCTAGTAATATCAAAGCAGTAAGTTTGTTATCATTACTAGTGCTTATAATATCATCAATAATTTTCGAAAGAGCTGTAACACAACTATAACCAGTTCAATAACCAGATTGAGTAGCAGGTCTTAAATCTTTACAAATTGTAGGACTAATCTTAGGTAAAGGGTGCACCACAGCTTCTTTCCAGGACGAAGGACAAACACTTTCGCGTAAACAGTTTTTAGTTACGTGCAAATTTGTACTTTGTCCACTAACTTACCGTAAGAGAGAAGATAGCCTTAGAGCTGTCGAAAAGCTCAGTCAAAGTAGAGAAGTGGGATGGGTTGAGGTTTAGGTGGTACCTAAAAGCTTAAAAGAGAAAGCAGGGCGTCAGCTAGAATGATTAACATTATTTGTTAAATAATACAACGTCCTAATATTGTATTTCTAAGGTAGTGACTTTGTAATAATAAGCGAATTTGTCCTATGAAAATTGAGTAAAAATGAAAACATACTCTATACACAAAAGAATTGATCTGATTTTAACGATTGTAGAATGGAGCAGAAAGAGTTTATACTAAAAAATATCCCACTCGCAGTCATCCAAACAAAATAGTATTGCAAGGATTGTTGGAAGTGTTCCGTAGAACGGGAAGTATAGCATACCAGGAAATTAACCGACAAAAACATGTCACTGGAAATGGAGGCCATGAGTTTGAAGTAATTATCGACCTTGTTGAGAATCCCCACACAAGTCAGCGTACAATAAGTAGAGAAGTAGCTTTCAGCAAGAAGAAGAAGACCACTTGATTTTTGCCTATGGGCTCTCGACAAAGTGGGTAAAAATGATAATTCTTGCGACTCTGTACTATTTTCAAACGAATCTACGTTCCATAATAACGGATTGATCAACAGACACAATTTCCATTACTACAGTGATAAAAATCCCTATTTAATTCGCACCCTTGATCATCAGCACCGATGGTCAAAATGCACGCCACCTTGGAGATTTATTAAACTAGAGGCATGTGTTTGTAGTTGTAATTATATTTTAAATTCTATACGTTATTAAATTATTTCCATGGTTTATTAATATCCCGTATCTTTTTTTGAATGAATACTAAGTTTGATTTACCCTACAAAATAAAAAAAGATGTCACCTTGTATTTCAAGGCCATCTTAATATTGAAAAATTAGATGTAATATTTAAAATAAAAAGAAATCAAAATAACTCAAAAACCATTAGAGTTAGGTATAGGGAACCCTAATATAATTTGAAAGGCTATAAAATTTTACAACAATTTTTTTTATTAAATACAGGGTGTGCTATTTACAAGGCACTTATTTGTGATATTAGGTACCTGCAGTTAACATT
Organism: Vesta saturnalis; assembly: GCA_036346205.1. NCBI lineage: Eukaryota > Metazoa > Arthropoda > Insecta > Coleoptera > Lampyridae > Vesta > Vesta saturnalis. Next base: position 2,389,187 of record JARFJB010000524.1, read on the forward strand.
TGATTTTTGAGTGCCCTGTATATTTTCTTAACAAAAATTTCATGCTGTCTTACACAACAACCCTTTTTCAAAATACTGACAAAGGCTACGCTGTTTCAATAATAATAAACGTAACAAAAATAAATTATATATGTATATATATATATATATATATATATATATATATCTCGGTGTTAAGGAAGATTCAGTTGAAGGATTTAACCACCACGACTACGTTGATATGAGGCGTCAGAAAGTCCAAACGTCGACAGCGATGAGAGCGACATTCGACTTGAGATCCGAGAATCTGATATTAACATTGTTAAAAAAGGTACCTGGAGGATAATATTAGTGTAGTACATTTTCTGAAAAATCGAGAAGCGTATTCTTACATGTGACACAAAAATAAAACATTTGAATCTATAATTTTTTAAATCTTTACTATTGTTACGGCTCTACTTGTATTATACTAATCGAATCTCTTGTTACCTTTGTTGACTATTGGAACTAAGACGATGTAAGTTTGCAAAAACCTACCAGTCTGTATATCGATTTTTCAAGAAGTAAATTTGCATTGCATCTACGACATGATAAGATCGTAAAATGCCGATCGGTTTAAGATAAAAGAAAGATGGCTTACTTAAGTTTATTTATTTGGCAATCGAAACCCTTTAACACTCAAGCGGTTTTACTCAATAACATAAATTACTGTTAATGTAGAGAATTTACATGTTGTCGCCACCATAAAATAGCTTGAACTACGTAATCCTCAAACCTCAATTTACTTGATCCGTTTGCTTGATCGCTCAGTACTACATATATGTACAATTTCGTTGAAAAATAAATTATCATTCTTGCTCGTGTTAAATAAACTCATAAAATTATAATTAAAAATAAACAAAACGTTTATTAGCTTCTGAAGTGTAAATGAGCCCATTGGGTCAATTTGTAACATGGAATTACACAATACAGCGTTAAAATAAGCTTGCACGATTTCTATAACACTTTATCTTTTAATCTCTATTCGGTTGCATTCATATGAGCCACTTTACATGTACTCTCTTCAGTACACCTTTTCAATTTTTTTCACACTTAGCGTAAGTAATATTTACTGCAACGGCCTAGAGCGACTGATACACACGTAGAAATACGAGCACATTTTAAAAATTGAAAAATGTTTAAGTGTCGACAAGAGTAAAGCTTTCTTCTTTTGTAAATTATTTGTAAGGACGGTTGAATTGTTAGTGCTAGAGCAACTAAATGTCAAGAATGGTTTTTGAGAAAATTGCTCTTGTATTTAGTTCAAGTGTAACACAATAAGAAAATATAAGGATTCTGACACACGATGCGGTATGGTGCTACATCAGAGAGCTCATTTGGTACGGGAGTATGCACTTGCATGCACGTGTTTGAGCTGAAGTTCTGTAGCACTGGGTCTTATACAGCTCTATTAGAGAGAGCTCATAATTCCTATATACCGTGGGTATAATGTCGACTACTAACTTAACTTTATAGTTATGTAACTGCATCTCTCTAGTTTATTACACTAAAATTTAATTTGAAGACTAAGGATCATTTGTTTGAGTTATGCCATAATCGATAACGATAATTGAAATTATGCGGTTAAATAGATTTGCATTTATAGTATACAATTTATTCTCGTTTCAATGACTAATCGATAGGTACAGTTCTATTTGAGGCTAGCTCTTCCTTTGTGGCAATCCGCAATTATTTTAATAGAGTTGAGAAGCAATTTCTCGGATTTGCTTCATTAAAACCCTACAATAGAAACAAGTAGTAGTAAACAAGATTAGTTTTATAATGAAGACTAAAATAGAATTCAATAAAGAATGTTTAACACCAAAGTATATTCTAATACCTTTACTTATATTTATTACATTATAGTTTAAATTAAAATATAAATTAAATTGTTGTACAGAATAACGTTTTTTTTTTCATTCAAATAAAATACAGGGTGTTCTATTTAAAGTAATCAACTTATAAATGATGTAAATTGTGCATGTTGGCGGCTAAGTTTAAAACACCCTGTATGAAACATCAATGAGATGGATATCTGGAGTTAACGGGCAAGCGCTTGTTGTTTATTGGTTACAATTTCACGTCACTAGCTTCGTTATTAATGGAGATATCGTTATTCAATGTGGACTAGGATTTTTTCAAAATTAAAAAAAATCGAAATATCTCGAAAATACTTCATTTTTGGTATAGGACATTGTGCACAAATTTTATCTAGAATTTCATGTAGAATTCGAAAATAAACTAAAAAATTTTAGGTTCTATTTAAAATAATAAAGTTGACGTCTAGATCCGGTATAACCGGAAGTGCCACATTCAGGACAATATTATATTTGAACTCAGCGTCATCCAAAACCTACAGCTTTTTAACATAACTGCGCCACACCCTGCATAAACATATAGGACAAGCTTAGCATAAAATAGTTTTCATTTAACACCAATGTATTTGGGGTGATTTACCTAACTTAACGCTTATTTTTCATCCATAGAACCCTTGAGCCTATAAACTGTGATTAATTTATGAAAATGTAAACTATTACGACAACCTATACATCCTAAGGTCACGTATTAATTTTAACTTTTAGTGTCTAGGCAGTGTTTCTCCTAAACAAAAATGTAGGTGAGGTTGCTGGTAATGGTAGAAGTTTTCTACTTCAGGGCAATCTTCGTTTGTCGTCCAAAACGTCTCAGAGTTGAGCAAAAGAAAAGGTTGATCGGGAATAATTGCAAGGTTAGAGATGGAATGGGATATGTAAATTTAAAAATATGTATATGGTTCGGTAACGATGGGTACGTGAATTCTAAATATCACTAAGTTATTTTTTATACTCACTTGTGTTGAAAAGAGGTTGTAATAATTCATAAAGTAACGTAACAGGGGTGCTTGTCTTACTTTGTATATTTTGTTTAACTTGAATATTATATTTTTTAGTTTCGTAGGTTTTATTACAGAATTGCGTAACATGTTAAGTTTCGAAAAAGGTATTGCAGTTTCTATATTATGAACATGATTTTGAATTGTTTACAGCTGAGTTGTTAGGGTGTCAATTAAATTAACCAATTTGAAAACTTTTTCAAGGTTTAACAACTCGTTAATGCTATCTTTTAGTTTAGTTACTTGATTTTGTAAAGTGACCTGATTTTCCATAAGTTGTTCTTTATAAGTGCGTGTCATTTCCCGTAATAAGGTTTCATGTTTGGAAATTTCCGATAGTAAACTTTGGTCGTTTCGGTTAAGATTTTCGAGATGCTTATCAATTCCTTTTCCATCATCTGCGTCAAGTGTTCCGATAACCATTTTGATAATTTTCCAACACCGTCAATTAGTGACTATCTTTGTCTTACAGGGTTTGAAAATGCGTGTAGTTTATGTATCATGGCATTTAAGTATTCTGCGTTATAAATTTTGTTAAGTAGTACAGCAGATAAATGAGTCTTTTGTTTTTGGAGCAAGGCTTTGAAAGTGGTTAATTGTATTTATTTTAGATGATAGTTCAAGAGGTTGGGTGAGGTCAATACGGTATTGGAACGTGTGTTTGGAAGTTATTACCTTTACTTGTCCTAGTTGGACAGTCAGTAAGGGATTCTCTATTTGTTTGATCGTTAATGGATTTGATCCACCTTAAAGAAGGAACTCATCATCAGAGTCAAAATGGTATCATGTCCTGGTTTCGTTTCTGCAAGAAAACGTTGAGGTTTTAGTGACCTTAAATGGTAAATTTTGCCTTCTGTTTTGATTTTGTTATCTCCTATCAACTCTGGTCGAGCGACCTTTTTATATGGCTGTGATAAATTATTTTGGCTCGTGTTATTGTTTAATTTGTATGTGAGTCTTTCTATGTTTACTTGAATATCTCGTTTCTTATATCGATTTGCACGTTCTAGGTTTCATCTTTGGGTTTTTGTCAGTTTGTTATGAATGTAGTCGGGATTATATCGAGGTTATTCGCATATTTTGTATGTACTGTGTAATTCGTTCATTTTCGTTTCTTTCAAAGGGATTTTTCAAGTCTAATCGTCCACGTAATATTTGAAACGGCGTATATCCGGTGGATGTGTGTACACTGTTATTATATGATAGTAGGGCGTAGCCCATTAGTTGCGTTATGGGAGTATCGGGTTTTTTCTCGTAGAACTCGTATACTTTCTATGAGGGATGAGTGGAATCTTTCGATTGGACTATTTCTGTTAGGGTTTTAAGCAGTGGTATAATGAACCTCTACTTGGTGTAGTAGGCAAAGGTCTTGGAGTAGGTGATTCTATTCCGTTGTCGCAAGTAATTTTGGTTGGAATTCCGCAATGTCTCATATAGTTAATTAGTTTGTTTGCTATTTCGATGGCGGTTAGAAAAATTATAGGGTATGCTTGTCCGTATTTTGAGAAATTGTCTACCATGGTCAGGAATTGTTGTCCTGAACACTTAAAGCTATCCATATAAATCTGTTCGAGTGGAGTCTCTTCGATTGGTGTCGGTTTGAAAACAATAGCATTGGGGTGACGTTCGTATTTGGATTTTTTACATATGTCGCACGAGTTTATGTAGTTGAATACGTCTTTGTCCATATCCGGCCAATAGAAATGTTTCTTGAGAGCTGTGAAATTTTCGTTTATACCGCGGTGTGTTGTTTTAGTTTCATGATAGTATTTGATTTTTTGTTGTTTGTCATTTTCATCTGTTACGTCTGTTAGAAGTCTATTAAATATTAGTAGGTTAAGTGGTTTGTCCTTAAAATTTTTGTTCATAAAATTAATGAATGGGACCTTAAGTCTTTAGTCCTTAAAATACAAGCAATAAGTTAATTTGGGTTTGATATATTCTTTTATAAAAAATGCCCACTTATTCGGGTCTCGTTGAACATATCTGCCAAAAAATACGATTTTCATCGAATAGTTATTCTAATTTTGATTTCGTTGCTGTTGTGCCTTCTGAAATTGTGATTTGATCTTTATAAGAGTTGGTTGGCCTTTCCGTAAAGGGAATGCTAAATATAGGGTCTTCCAGGCTCGTGTGAATGGTTTCGTCGTTTTCTTCCTTGTTACTTGGTCCGTGTGATGTTTCATAATTTTCGCTAGTGAGTCCACAAATATCTTTGGGGTCTACATTATTAATTAAGGTGGTTCTATCTTCTTCCGTGAGTATTTCTGCAGTGTTAATTTCTATTCTATGTAAGGCATCTGCATTCGTGTTTAGTTTACCCTTTCTGTAAATGATATTGTAATCACATTCTTCTAACTTTAGTCACCATCTAACCAATTTCGAATTAGGTTCTTTGAGCGAAAATAGCCACTGGTCGCTTATGATATTAAATTTTGTGCCATAGATGTACGGGCGAAAGTATTTTACTGCTCATACTATTGCAACTAGTTCCCTTTCGATAGTGCTATAGTTTGATTCAGACGGATTAAATGTTCTTGAGGCATACGCGATGGGGAGGTCCTTGCCAATTGGGCCTTATGATAAGATGGCTCCTATAGCAAAATTTGACGCATCGGTTGTAACATTGAATGGTTTATTAAAGTCGGGATATTGCAAAATAGGGTCGATTATCAAAAGTTGTTTGCATAGTTCAAAGATTTCGACGAACTGGGCGGTATGTTTCACTTGGGATCTTTTCTTTAAACACTGTGTTGGAGGTTTGGTCAGTTTCGCGAAGTTTTTAATAAATTTTCTGTAATACCCTTGTAAGTCCTAAGAATGATTTTATTTCCTTAACGGATTTAAGTACAGGAAATTTTTTAACGGCTAATACCTTTCCTTTATTGGGTCGGATACCTTCGGGTGTGACGAGGTAATCTAGGAATTCTACCGATTTTTGAAGGAAGTCGGATTTGCCTAACTGTATTTTAAGTCCAGCGTTTCGTAATGTTTTAAATACTAATCGTAGGTTACTAGTATGTTCTTGGAGAGACGTAGAAAATATGATTATGTCATCCATGTATACCAAGCAGATTTTATTTCGTAGGTCTTTGAACACGTCTTCTATTATCCTTTGAAATGTTCCAGGGACGTTTTTCGATCCGAAGGGCATTCGAACGTATTCAAAATGTCCTCCTTCTACATTAAAAGCTGTTTTGGGGATGGATTTTTCGTCCATTTTTATTTGGTGGAACCCTGATGCCAAGTCCAGTGTCGTAAAGTACTGGCAGCGTCCAAGTTTATCCAGGATATCGGTGATACTGGGTGGTGGGTAGCGGTCATCTATCGTTTTTTCGTCGACTTTTCTGTAGTCTACTACTATTCTCCATTTTTGTGTTCCACTGGTGTCCTGTTTCTTTGGAACGATCCAAATGAGCGAACTCCAGGGAGACTGTGAGGGAAGAATTATTCCGTCTTGTAGTATTTTTTTGATCTATTTGTTTACCTCTTGTTTATGCACGTATGGGTATCTGTAGGATTTCGTATACACGGGCTGTTCGTCGTTTTTATTTCGTGTCTTACTTTACTAGTGAACATCAGGCGATGATTTGGTTGTTGGAATATGTCTTAAAAATGTTTTACAAGTTTTTCGAGATTTGATTTTTCTTCTAAGTTAAGGTGTTCGGTACGCAGTTTGTCAAGTAACATTCGGTTATCGTTTCCCGCGTGATCATGAGTAAATTGTTCTAGGTGATAGCATTCGAATTGTGTTGTGTCGTAATTGTTAACATACGATTTGAATACGTCTTTATTGATTTGAATTAATTGACTGAGCGGCAGTGTGTTTATTAATTTTACGATGGTAGACTCGCCTTTTATTTTAATAAGCTGGCAGGAATTACTACCGTATTATTATTAATTCTCATTTCTGGAGTAATAATTTCCTGATCCGCAAGATCTATGTTGGTTCTTTTTAAAATAGATGTTGACAGTGTGTATCAAACTCAGTTCGGTATTGTAAAGGAATTTTAATTTTTTCATTATAAATTGTCTTGTTATGTAAGTCAAGGTTTAATCTTAGTCTACGTTAATCTTTTATTCCTATAATTCCGTCAAAATAGTCATGGAAATCGAAAAGAATGAAGTCTAAAAGATCGTTTTTAGCGTGGAATTCGGGGAAGGTTGGTATTTTTGCATTAAACAGCGCTTGACGTGAACCAGCACATGCTTCGATGGGAGTTTTTGATCGAACAATTGTGTCAGGGCAATATTTTTCGGCGATATAAGGTCTCAGAATGGACGGGTGACAACCTGTGTCGATTAAGAGTTTGATGGGAGGGTTTGTTACTTGGATGTAAGGTAGTGCGTTTGGAATTATATTATTCAAGTCTACGGTTCTGTTAATGGAAGGCTTGGTTCGAGAAAATTTTCGTATATTTCATAATTGTCATGTTGAGGATTGTCCAAGTCGTCATCGTAGTAAGTTATTTCTGTGTCGAAGGAATTATCGGGAAAGTCGTTATTTTCTGCAAGGTATTTATCATTAGTTTCGGCAGGATACAACTCTTCGGAAATGAAATTTGGTTTACCGTTCTGTTGGAAATGGTTATTAAATGTTGAAGTTTTATGGGTAAATTGTTTGGTAGAATTACGGGAATTAATAGACATTGGTTGTGGTTTATTTTGGGGTTTATAACTATTTTCAGGGACGAAAACATTTTTCGGTTTACCAAAAAGTTGAGAATTCGTTGGGAATCTTTGAGGGACTTGCCTTGTTTGTATATTTATTAGGTGACTAGAAAACTCAAAACTTCGAGGACCGAACTGATGCTGAAATGGGGTGTTTGGTGATGATGTATTATTAGATTGAGGCGTAAAGTTATAAAAATTTCGTGGGGGTACGTAGTTTGCACAAATTTTCTGTTTATATTCGTGTTATTTTTATTTGATTGCGTTTGAGGTTGAAAGGATCTGTGTCCATAGTCACATCGCATAGTATTTACGCGTTGTTCGTTATAAAAATGGCGTACAACGAGATCACTAGCATACGTTAGTTTTTTTGGTTGGCATATTTCTAATAATAATCTTAATTTATCGTCTACGTTAGAAAAAAGTACATCAAGGGCATTACTTTCGTTCTGTTCCATTAAGAGGGATTTGGGATCTATGGAAATTTGCGTCTCTGAATTAATTTTAACTTCTAATCTAGATTTCATATACCTAATTCTATCTAAAAAGTCTAAAATATTTTCATGACTACCTAACGACATATGCAGGAATTCGCGGGTTAGTGTTTGTCTACCAACCCTATCTTCGGAGAGATTTCTTAACGCGGTACGTATTAGCGGCCAGGTAGTCAAATCTGGACGGCACATTACAAAATTGAGTACTTCGTCTCTTAGTTTTGAACATATAACGTTAAGTGCAAAATAATTTAGGTTGTTATCTGTAGTAACACCGTATGTATGAAAATTGTCGCATCTTTTGATAAAACTTTCTAATTGACTAGAGTCACCAGAAAAAGTTGGCAAAAGTCTGCAATAGCTTTGCTTGTTGTAGTAGTGAAGGACGCTTTTTATAAAAAGTGAGACAAGTTTTCTGAACTTAAATTATCTATTTCTTCGCTTGACATAAACTTAATAATAGATTTATAATTCACGTAAATAGGAAGGAGAGGATTATAACAGTAATAAAAATGAATTGCTCTTACTTCTTGTGTGAAGTTTTCAAATCCTTCCTTCTTTGTAGAAGATAATCATCCAGAAGTAACATCACTGTAAAGTATATATGAGCCCAAGTTAAAAACTAATATGCAGATAAAGGAAGTTCGATGGAATTAAATAATCATATATGTAAAGCGCAAGTTGCTTAATTTGAAATAGATATAAAACTATGTACAAGAGTGATTATATGGTATGTTGGATTCTGGTATGGTTACTAGTTATTTATCGGGTACAGGTCAGGCTACTAGTTGTTGGTCAGGATCACCTGGCTGCGGGACAGGGTAATACTGCAGGTACAGGATAAAATATATTATAGGAAGTGGGTGAAGGAAGAAGGTTAGGGAATGAAGTATCGGATGCGAGGGAGAATGAATGAATGAATCTCTGTGTGTCTGAGTGTTACGGGGTCTGGTATTTATAGGTAAATTGGATGGAGTGAGAAAGCAGTGGACAACTGACAACATTTATTAACAGTTAGAGAATAATTGTGGAAGCAAATGCGAAATAAGTTTTGATAGGAATTATTTACTAGGATAGGAAAAGTTATAGGAAGAATTTTCAGGATCATTAAAGACTTGCTCAGAGCTAAGAGTTTTTAATACGTAATTGTTGCAAGCATTTCCGTTAATGATTTTATATTTGTTACTCGAGATACAAAGATTGGTGGAGGTTTATTTTCATTTGGATGGGTTTCATTTTGTTCATCTTCCATTGCTGAATTTTCTGATAATGGATTATATCTATTTAAAGTGGCCGCGATATTACTTAGTCAGTAATGCGATTTAGATGGGTCGGTATTAGTATCTGTCCCTCCTGAAACTCATTTTTGTTATTATTGGTTACATTCGTTATTCGTGTGTGGCGGTAACGATGAAAATTGCATATTTGCCGGTTGTTGTTGACAAAGGACACGTTGGCTGTTCGGTAGCTGGTTGTAATACATACCATTTTGCGTTGGTATAATTGTGAGTACGCCCCTGGTTGTTTACCTTTTTAGGATTATAAAGTTAGACTAAAGGGTGCAGGTTGCTGCATAGATTCCATTTGTAGGTTTGCATAATACTGCGCGAACGCCATTTGATTGTGTGCAGTTAAATCCGGTTGATGATTACACTTATAATATACAAACCGATAGATAAATCGGTCTTGCGGCCTTCACTTTAAGTCGATTCAGATACCGCAGCGCTGGATACTTCTTTACGCTTCGGACTATTGATCTTCCTAAGAGTAAAATTCAGATTTATAGAATTTGTTTGTTGTTTGTCAGAATTTAAACAATTCACAATGAATGTAGAATATAATTACATTATAATCATACATTAAAGAGCTATCCTGGGTAAATGACCAACTTATTCAATAAGTTGTAAATTTGTTGTTTCATTACAATTCATCGCCTAATGTGGTTGCGAAATATTAAGCCTTTAACGAAGATTAAGAAGGTATCATTACAAATTTATCTTTGAACGTGCCAGCATACATTTTCCGTTTTGTCACAATGTAGCGCCGAACTCGTGGGACTCCAGTTACATGTGAGTCACTATAATTTGGCACCAAATGTGAAGCTTGCTTCATTAAAATAGGTACGTCATCGAAATTTGTGAACATGTGTATACTCACAATAGTTTAAATAGGTAACCAAAATAGTATCACTGAAAAGAATCAAGGCAGTCGTGTAGTTTTAGATACACCATCTTAAATCGGGTTGCGGAATCATACGTCCATGTACACCAACCACTAATAACTATCACAAAATACAAACCGGCAGATAAAAGACTAATCTATAATCATAAATTACGTAATAAGCTTATAAAAAATGAATATTAGAAGCTTACGAAAAATCATAAATAACGCAAAGGAAATGCGAGAGAATATGCACGAAGTGAAAACAAACAGAAAAGTATTAACAGTAATAAAATTTCGTAATAAAAGAGGCTTGTCTGGTCATCTAACATAATTGTTATTGTGCGAGTTTACTAATATCTACTATTTTTACGTACGTAGTGTATGGAAAAGTTTAAATTTTTGGTGTTCATAACTGTTTCTCAGGATGATACAAATAATGCATTTATTTATTAAATTTACGACTCAATTGAAGCTCAATCATTATACACACAAAGTTAAGTTTAAGATTAATTTCAAATACGAGAACTTAAAGTAAATGTAGATGAACAAATCTTTTCAGTAATTTAAACACCGTTACCTTTTCAAAATGATAACCTTTAGTAAATGGTCTGGAAGAAAAAGTCTGATAAAAATATTCAAACTGAATTTGTACATTTAAATTTTCATGTCTGCATATGAACTGGGAAATAATAAGAAGAGTTAGGCTTGTTACTAAACATGGCTGCTAATTAAGTGTGGTTGGTTTCCAAGAGGGATCTCATAAATTATGTTTTAAACACAATAACTGAAATATTAGTAAGCTTATTATGATATATGCTCCTTTCCGTATTATTGTAGTCAGGCTAAGGCATGGGTATTAGTAGTAGGTACATTCAAAATTAAGCAAATGTCGTAGAAAAAGCTTTAACCACTTAATATGGTACGTTGACTACTGTCTATAGTTTTAACAAAATGTTAACAAGAGTTTAACGTGAGCTTTATGGTATTGATCTTTCACTCTACATAAATAAACGCAGTGCAGATATTACTGATAAATGAAGCAAGGTCGCCATCTTATTGATGCGGTTAAGTTTTGTTGCTGTTTAATACAACACAAGTTTGTTGAATAGTTTCCAAACCTCTCTTGAGAATGCTGGTCTAACATGCTTGTTAAGTTGAATTTTCAAAGAATCAAGCTGGAACACAATTTAATTAATTCATACTTCACCCACTTTCATTTTTCGTCGAAACAAGGATTTATAGGAATGTTTTGAAAAGTAGGGAAAAAATTCAAACGTCAGGTAAAATGAAAATAAAGCCGATTGTGAGTAGGCATTTATCATGTGAAACACGCAACTGTATAAGTCCGAATTTGTGCATGTAAAGGCACTAATAAGTGATAAAAAATTCAAGATAAATTACTGCATTACAATTTTAAATTTCTGGTTTTTATCTAAATACAGACAGACATAATATATTAAGTTGAATTGTTATACATTTAGGTAGCGCTATAATGTTATGTAAAATGTAAATGAATTTTGACGGTGAACATTTTTGAATACGTGCCGCACACATGCACAGTTGTTACCTTTAACGTAAGCTTTACACAAATATGTGCATTTTTTTAAATAAAAATGTTGACACGGTTAGATGTATTAGCGAATAATTAGGCGATTATAAGCTTTTCGATATCAAGGGCCCATTCCAGATACCAAAAAATGAAGTAAAAGTAAATGTAATTCCCAATATAATACTTGTGTGCCTAAGTTTGACTGGCTCACTTATTTATAGCATCACACTTTTGGAATATATACAAGCAAACTTATTTTTGTCAGTTTAAGAAGCACAAAATAAAGAAATTGTACATTACATAACTAAACAACCCACAAACAACTGACGATTACAGCATGTATAAGTTGCCACGAATTAATTATTTCTGTTATATAACTATAGTTACTATTATTTTAATGTTATTATTTATAATAATAATAATTCATTAGTCTAGTTGATCACAGATGTATGATATTAGACATGTCAGACAAATTACACTTAAATATAAGACAAATATACATAATTGACAGGCGTTTACGAAACACAATAAAACTGAAATAGAGAATTGACTAGAATTTGAACCTCAAACATTCCTTCACGGAGTAAAAAGCTTGTTCTATTAAGAATTTCACCCTCCTATTGTGTTCGGGTCAATATGACCCAACTGCGTTCTTCTAATGTGCATATTTCGTTAATTTATTTAAATATTTCGCTGCTACTGCATGTCTTTTATTTCATTACTCCAGCCAGTGAGCATCTGTGTGTTGGTTTCGTAGTAAATACCAAGCTTGATGCTATACTTTAATAAGAAATACCCAACAATTGAAATTTATTATTGAAAATGTGTAGTGAGAGAGTGCTTACGGATAGTGAACTTGAGAAACTTTTGTGTGATTCTGGTAGTGATTTTAATGCTTCTGAAGAAGAAGACCATTTGTCCGAAATCGAGATATATAATAGCGAATCGGATGATGAAGTGGAAGCTACGATTTCAGATGAAGCTGATACGGATAATCACGTAACTTCAGAAGATGGCAGTATAATAGGGAATGAGAAGACACATCAATCGGGAAGGTTTTCAGCAGCAAATATTATTTCGTTAATTCCTGGGCCAACAAAGTATGCTACGTCGCGAATAATTTACATAAAATCCGCGTACTTCTTATAGTTCACACCCAAAATTGTAAACCTAACTTTGAAAATATCAAATTTAGCAAGCAAAGGACTTTGTGGCGACATGTTTCAAGACCTAACATTAGTTGGAAGCATACTTTGGCCAACTTCTTCTAGCTGGAGTGCATAAATCTTGTGGACAGGCAACCGCCAGTTTGTGGGATGGAAATGTAGGTCGTCCAATATTCAGAGCAGCGATGCCAAACTGATAAATTAGCTCCCATACAGGACTTGTGGGATGAATAGGTTGCAATTCTACCTAAGCTCTATAATGTTCACGAAAACGTAACAGTAGATGAGCAACTGGTACCTTTTAGAGGCCATTGTCCTTTTAGACAGTACATCGCGAATAAAACTGCTAAATACGGAGTCAAGATTTAGACTTTATGCGATTCTGTAGCTTCTTATGCATATAACATGCAAGTGTACCCCGGGAAATATGAAGGTGAACCTCCAGAGAGGGGTCAAGGTGAAAGAGTTGTGCTAGATCTTACTTATGGTCTAAAAGGTCACAACGTAACGTGTGATAATTTTTTATCTCGTACGATCTGGGACAGATGCTATTGAAAAGAAAAATTACCATGCTTGGTACTATTCGCAAAAATAAAATAAATAAGCCTTCTTTCTTCTAAATTTTATTTTACCAAGGACACGTCGATAGTTTTTTATATTCCGAAATAGACTAAAAATGTTACGCTCTTGAGCACCATGCACCACGATAACGGAGTGTGTAACCCAGATCATAAAAAGTTGTTTATGAGTTTAGGTTACAACAAAACTAAAGGTGCTGTAAACACGTTAGACAAGTTAATAACAACATACACATGCAGACGGCAAACTAAAAGATGGCCAATGACTATCTTTTATAATATCATGAACGTTTCAGCTTACAACGCTTATGTTCTATGGTGCGAAGTAACTCCAACCTGGAATACCGGAAAACTTACAAAACGACGACTATTTCTTGAAGAACTGAGTCTTTGATCACTCGATTATTGCAAGAAAGAAAACGTCTTCCTCGAAACATTTCTGCAGCTTAAATGGTTAATGGTAATGTATATACCTAACTACTACATTTTTCAGGCGTTCTTTACATAACATTTATTATAATATGTAATAAAAATAAAATAACTAATACTACATCTTATTTCTTATTATTATTTACTGTTATATCAATTCAACGACAATAAAACGACAACTATAGGCTCCCGGGTCATAATGGCCCGAACACATTACGTGAATCCAAATTGTTAACACAATACGAGGGTTAATCATGCTAATAAATTTACGTTTTGTTAAAGATTTAAAACTGTCAGTCAACTTATTGTATAAAATAGCTCCTATATAGCACGGATTTAGTTTAAGAATGCTTTCCTGTGAATGCTTAGTGATAGATTACAACCAAACCTTGTTGAATAAGTGTGTTCAAAATTCAGGAAACTAAACTAAACTTTTTACAAACTTTAAAACTTGAAATATGCAAATACTAGGGAAAATCAGTCTTCCCTCAGTCATAAACGTCTGCCTACATGATTCCTGTAATTTGACACCGCACATAATTTTAATAGCTCTTTTCTGCAAAATGAATATTTTTTCGCAGCAGATGAATTTCCCCAGCACACAACGGCATATTGTATTTGAGACTCAAAGCAAGAGTGGTGAAAGATTCTAAGCATACTTTTACTAGAGATTTGATGTAGACGCTTTAATATGTAGCAATGTTTCGCAAGTCTTATAGAAATTGTCTATATGTTATAATAACAAACAAAAAATTGGGTGTGATTGTTTCTTGTATTAAAAAGGTAAATTGCACCACCGTTTAGCTCAGTGATGTACAAACTTATGAAACTTACTGTAATTGAGAACTCTTTTTGAACAGGTCGTGAGGAAGGCAGAGATATATCCGTAGGTGTAACCAGCATTAAGCGTTTCTTTGTGTTGGACGCTATTCAATTTATGGGTTTAACAATTAAAATGTTACAAAGATTGAGAAAGTTGCACTTTAACAGCATAGTAGGTAATCTGAATAAACACTAAACAATTTTATTTATACGTATATTTAATGAAGCAAAATGTCTGACTAATATCATCATAAAATAACTAAAACGATATTTCTCGTAAAACTTCACGATTTTAAAATTACTAAATTAAATACAACTATACAAGTTTATAATCTATGTTTATTTCATACTGTACTGTAATATTGGGTGTTACGGTAGAGTGTAGGCGATAGTAAATACAAACAAAGAAATTGAACAAATTATTTATTTACATTAATACTACAGTTAGAATATGATCTGTCATTAATGTAATATTAAAGAAATTATTGCATACTGATGTCAATATTAATGGTACAATTGGAATTTACGGTAATTGAAATTCCCCCAAAAGCCGTTCGCTTGAACTGATTGAAGATGTTGATATAGATATTTGTCGGTTGCTCATTTGTTGTACGCTATTAGATCCTAAGGTTTGGCAATTTTCTTCTTGTTTTCAATGGAATCTGCCACGTACCCTGCAGCAACAGCATCGTTTTTTCAATCCCCATGCCTTTTTAAAGTTCTAATGTCAGCTCCACTGTCTGCCAAGATTGTGGAAAAAGTTCTACGAAATGCATTGGGAATATTTAAATACTTGCACATCTGACCAAATGTGTTAATGCCAATATGATTACAGATACATCTACACTCATTGTAGAATAGAAAAAACTTTTCAATCTTTAAATGCTTCGGTCTTAAACTCATGTACTACTTAATGAGGTCGATATAATTTACTCTACTATCATCGTTTAGTATGATAAAATTTTGTATCTCTAATGTAAACCACAAAGACAGAACCTTCTTCTTTAATCTTCCCAACACACAGATTTTACAATTCTATGCGTCTGCAACCGCCGAACACACCAAGTATTGAAACTACCTAAAATACAATCATATTTATTAATAATAATCTTAAAAGTAAAAATTTACCTTCATAATTAGGTATTTGTCGTTGGGTCCTTCAAGAAAAAATTCAATACGTGCTCTTTTGAAAACACTAATAACTTCTCTGCTATGTACCCAACAGAACAGTTTTTCAAGGACGCCGAAAGTTTTGAAAACTTGGTCGCCGTGTGGAAAAATGCAGATTGCGCCCGTTTAGTGTGACACGATGGAATTTTGAGTGCGTAATTGTGGTGTGAATTATCGGTCTTTCTTGGCGGACACAAGGCAACACTGGGTTTTGTCGCCCTTGAACGTAAGTAGATTATTTCTCCCCTATTCAAGGACACGTTCGAAGTCACTGTTGATTGATGCTGCCATTTTAGCCTTAACGGCCTGACTAGACTTATTATTGTGGGAGAACTGAGAAGAACTACAATGTAGAGTGCTGTCGTCTGCAAATCAATGGATCGGGTTAGTTGTTGAGGAAATGAGGTCATGTATGTATAGCAGGAAAAGAAACCATCGACGAGAACGCATATACGTCTTTTGTCAAGAATGGTGGATATCCAATTGATGAGCGTATCTGATAATCCGAACGAAGCTAGCTTGGCAAGTAGGCACTTGTGCCAAACCTGCTCAAAAGCCCTTGAAATATCTAAAGCTACTTCGGCTGTTTCACCGGAACTTCTATAATGTGTTATTCCATAGTTGGGTGACGTATGAAACAAGATCACCCGTTGAACGACTCTATCTGAACCCATAATGGTGTTCGTTTAGGGGTTTATTGGATTCGTAGAACGAAAGTAGCTGGTGGTTAATGGCTTTCTCCATGATTTTCGATAGCATGGAAGTGATAGCTATTGAGTAGAAAGGCTATATTCATCCTGGCGCAGGAAGTGACGTCACACCAATCAGCGACGTGAGCGAGCACTTAAACCCCTCCCCCACGGGAAGTTTGTAGTTGGAGGGCCAACGAGGAAAGAGGGCGTGGCTCCTCATATCGAAAGGAACAATGACGTCAGGCCAATGGGCCCCGTCCCATGTAGAGTTTAGAGGGGGGTTGGCAAAAGTAGCTGTCCAATGAGAGATGTGGCCGCCATGTTGGAATTTGTCAGTAGCCTCTGGACGTCTTCGACAGCTTCCGGCAAGTTCTTTGCTGGCTTTTCAGCGGATTCCTGTAGGTTCTTCGCCGGCTTCTGAGGGTTTCTTTAGAGGTCTTCAGCGGCTTCTGGTGTGTTGGTTTCCGGCGCCGCGTTGTTGAGATGTCGCAGTCTGCGGGGTCTTGCAGACATCTTGTTTGTCGCTGTTGAAGATGAAATTCCGGTTGTAGGATAAAGTCTGCAAAATTGTTTCAAACTCGAGTAAGTCAAATTATTAATCTGTGCATGTCCATATAACCATCTGAGCTAACAGATATGAAACGTAAACAGTGTGATATAAGCGTAAATATTTAAGCTGACGTCAGTGAATGAATGAGTAGCTTTTCATTTGGTTGAGGTAACCAACATCCGGCGCGCGATCTATAAAATAATTGCTAATGTACACTATAATATGTAATTATCACTGTTTTTAAAGTAATAAAATAGCTGACAATAATAATGTTTAGTTAAAGCATTTAGTAATAAATGGAAAATAATGTTCTTGATAAACATGTGATATTAATAAATTATAAAAATACTTTGATGTTATGAATTAAAACTAAATGCATTTGTAGAATGCAAATTACAACAACAATCATTATCATATGATGCTGTATGTAGTTGTATTATACTCTAAAATAATTGATACTGAAACATTAAATAAAAATTTAATTTACACTGAAAAATTTCAATATAAAGTTTATCTAGAAATAACATCCTGAGTGTTTACATAACTATTCAAGTTGATGTCACAGTGAGAGAATGAGTAGCTTTTCACGTTGAAAGGAGAGACGATATTAGAAAGAGAACGTACGATTTTCATGTAAAATAGAACATCCTGAGTGATTTACATAAATATTTAAGCTGACGTCATAGTGAATCAATGAGAGTAGCTTTTCAATTTTGGTTCACGTTAGAAAGAGAACGTATTCGATAAGTTGAAAGGAAACAATATCCGGTGCGCATTCTAAATATAATCGTTTGTTAAAATTCAATAACGAATTATTTGAAAATACTTCTAATTTACTAATTTAAATATGTAATTATATATTTATTATCGAATAATTAATTATTTATCAATTTATTTTAGCTTTCACTATACAACTTTATCCAGCTTCATAAGTTTTGTTGAAACATCATGTAATTGCTCTAACAAACGTTTGTTTGCACAATGAATATGAAACATGGAAAGATCAACTTTGCATGAATGCATTACTTGGCCAGTAAAGTCGTTACATTCGCAAAAATGGTTTTACCGATAAAGAATAGATTTCTGTTAATATATCTGAATATTGTGTTATTTTCGATGGTAAATTTGAAAAGACATCCGCATGCAGTAAATGCGCTCTTGGTCGTTGAAGACATTCACCATATTCAATTATCTGGTTTGTCCCGTGAAAGATTAGCATACGTCTACTATAAGTGTTTACGGCAGCATAAACATGACGGCTACCAGGGATATAAGAGGATCCGTATATTCGAAGCCATCCAGATACCAGTTTTAAACTAGGAAATTGTATCTGATAAATATATCCGCTGCTGAAGAAGACGATATCAGTGTTAGGCTTCTGATATACTGCATCAAAGCGCTTAAAAGTACTTGGCAGGAAGGGAAACCACTCGAGCAAGTTCTTAGCGGGCTCGGTGTATGTACTATTTAAAGCAGATATCGAAACCCAATTCTTGTAGAACACATACAATCGCTTGTTTAGAATCAAATAGTGTTCAATCGATATTGCATAAGTCTGGAGCAGGCAAAGCAGGCGTCTTAGCAGGGGTAGTAGTACTTTCGGTTAAAGTAGTAGCGGTAGGAGGGTATAATGGTTGGATCCCCCTGATATCATCCGGCGCTAAATCACGAAAATGTTTTACATGATATGCATGCATAAGAGAATTTACATCATGCGAATTATGCAAGCCTAAAGCACGAGTAATCTCATGTAGTAATACAGTAAAGAAGCTGATTTGATTCTCCGGGGGAACGTGCGAGTCTCGAAGATACCATCGCTCATCCCAGTCCATATGTATTTTAGCTATACTTTGATCCTTCTTCGGGAAGTCGGAATACCCTAGAACATTACCAGGTCATCAAACAGGTATTTACAGCGATTACCTCCGGCTGCTCTAGAATGATTATATCATTGAAACGATATTAATATCTCGTAACTGTTAGAACTGTATTTAAATTTCAATTTAAACATTGTTTCCAAACTTTAAACGCATTTGCAGTTAATTTTATTACACGCATGTCTGCACTCTCTAGGCGATAACTTAGAACAGGCTTTTCCCAATGGTATGAATGTGTTGCCTACGTATTGATAACATCTTGGTTTGCACATATTGGGGTGGTTAATAATGGTTTCACCATTTAGGGTACCATCAGCAGGCAGTAGATAGTACTCTTGAAAGGATTTCAATGCACTTCTAATGATCACACTTTGATTATCTATCGACGCCACGCAGCTTCATTTATGAAGCCATATGCACGCAAATAAGTTTCAACCATCTCCAAATTGCTTTCGTCATAACTACTAGTAATTAGTTCAATAGCACTGCACAGTACTGCAAACGCTACAACAGCCTTCATTGTAAATAACAAAAATTTCAGTTTACAGAGCTATAAATAAGCGAAAGCGACTGCTTTATTCAAATATAGTCTTTATTGGTTGATTTTTTCATACACTATACGAAAGTTATGCAGCACACTGAATAAATTTCCATCAACCCGCCAAAACTTATTTCAAATTTCCTGTTTTACCTCCATAACAATTACAGAAATCTAAATCTACTTTTAAAGAATATAGGTGGAGACGTGATCCACCTCTATTAAAATACATAAACAATCGGGGTTAATCCTAAAGCTATTTATTTCTGTTATTATTATACAAATATACACATGTTTTCGTCATAAGGTTCTATACCTAGTTACGAACAATTTAAGAGTTTGCTGATATTTGTAATTAACTGCACTTGTTCAAACGAGAGTATTCATAACGTAGTTATTGATTTGAAATTGGAAGTAGAAGCATCTTCATCCTTTGCCTCTGTGAATTACATTATTATCATTAATAAAATACTGTTTTACATAATATGCGTTTTATTGTTCACGCCAGTTCTTTGTGGGAAAATCTACATACTGGAAGCTAGGCGTCTAAAAGGTGGACGTCTGGAATAGGAAGGCGGGCGTCTGCAATTGGAAGGTAGACGTCTGACAGTAGTAGACAGAATGACAACCTCCTTATTAGAACCTTTTTTCAAATTTCGGGTTTTCCCGCCATAACAATTGCAGGAACCTATATTTGCTTAATATACAACTAGATGGAGCAGTGATCAAGCTCTAATCCGCTTTTAAAAATGTACCACTAGGTGGAGTCTTTATCCATCTCTATTAAAATACTGATTTACATAATATACGTTCATTTTTACATATATTTTACAAGCATGGTCTGAAAGCTACATCTTTTATAAATATTTGCGGGAATATGTGTGCAATGTCAAATAAAAGTTAATAATCTTTTACATTATAACTAGGACCTATTAGTGCTGAAACAAATCTAAGATTTTGACAGAAAAAATTTGCCTCTAGGTAATATACTTTTTCATCGCTCGGACCTTCATTATGCAGATTCATTACTACTTCATTTACAAATTCTTTATAAATCGAATAATTACGATAATCATAATTCAGCTTCTGATTTATCACCTTCACAGTTGAAAAGAATAGGTTGATCGCCTGCTCTGATAATAATAATACTGTATTGTTTCCTCAGCTTATTCTGATTTGCTTTTCTTCGTCAGTGATGAACAGCAACTTCTCGTCCGTTAGCCCTTTCGTTAACCTCTCTGGAAGAGATATAGTATGTCCTTATGTTTCTACAGCCGTATTTAATGTTTATAATTTTTATATCTTTTAGCCGATATATATAGTCAATAACCATATCAGAAGTTTTTAATACAGGTTTAAAATTACCTGCGCCTACTAAGTTTAGGTGTTGTAGAAGATCCATATTGAAGAGTGTAACTGAAGTTATATGTCGATTGCAACTAGTATTTATATCGAATTTTTATCAATATATTGAGAATATGGTTTCCGATTTCATTGTTCTATAAGAAAATAATTACCCGGATGTAGAAATTTTGCGCAATTATTCAACTGAAATCATTATCTTCCTATAGAAATGATATAGTTTACATATAAACTTTGAATAGCGCTGTTAACAGAACGAATGTGTCTGCGGGACAGATAACCTTATTTTCATACATTGTAATATCTGTTAATAACGCTTATATCACACTTTAAGTCTTTTTTAAAATTTATACAATTTTTACAAATGATTATATTTAGAATGTGCGTCGGAAGTTTCTGTATTACTTCAAAACAATAATAAATCTGCATTTTAATTGGAAAATATAAACACTGTAACTAGTATTCTAATTGTAAATAGATGTTTATTATCAAATGCAGTAATTACTATATTAATAAATTAGAAAAAATATTACTGCGTGTAAATTATAACTGAAGCAATTGCGGGATGTTATTAAATGATAAAATTAGCTTCCTTAGAGTTCATATATTTATCATTGAATTCAATTAAATCATATGATAATTATGAATTGTAGATTTAACTGAATGTTTTAATTAGCTTTAATATATTTATCAGTAAATACACTGCTTATTGTATTAATTATTTTAGAATTTATTTGAAAATGCAAACCCTATCTTTATTATTTCATATTCAATTGTAATTATTCTATACGGTGTTATGCGCGCGAAAAGTTTCCATTTTAACTTATCGATTACCTTCTTTCTCTAATACCGTCTCTTCTTTCAACCTGAAAAGCTATTAATTCTCTCACTATGACTTCAGCTTAAATATTTATGTAAACACTCAAGATGTTATTTCTAGAGAAACCTTATATTGAAATTTTTCAATGTAAATTGAATTTTTATTTAATGTGTTAGTATTAATTATTTTAGATTGTAGTGCAATTACGTACAGCATCATATGACAATGATTGTTGTAATTAGCTTTCTAACAAATGCATATAGTTTTAATTCATACAATCAAAGTATTAGTATTACATATTTATCAAAAACAGCATTATTTTCTATTTATTACTAAATGCTTTAATTAAAAATTAAAAATCTGTATTTTAATTGTAAAAATGCAATTACATATTATAGTGTACATTAGCAATTATTTTTTAGATCACGCGCCGGATGTTGATTACTCCAACCAAATGAAAAGCTACTCATTCATTTACTAACGTCAGCTTAAATATTTTCACTTATAACACACTTTTTACGTTTCATATCTAAAACCCTGTTAGCCCAATTAGTTATATGGACACGCATAGATTCATAACTTGACTTACCTGAGTTCGAATCCCGGCGCAAACAATTTTTTAGGCTTAACCCTACAACGGTAAGTTCCTCTTCAACAGCGACTAACAAGATCTCTGCAAGGCCTCGCAGATTGCGGCATCTCAACAACGCGGCGCCGGAAACCAACACACCAGAAGCCGCTGAAGACCTCTAAAGAAACTCTCAGAAGCTGGAAAAGAACCTACCTTAAGCCGCCGAAGACGTCCAGAGGCTGCTGAACAATTCCAACATGGCGGCAACGTCTCTCATTGGACAGATACTTGCAACCCCTTCCTGAACTCAACAGGGGGCGGGGTCTATACTTGCATGCCATTGAATTGACATCGTTGCTCCGTCCGGTAGGAGGAGCCACGCCCTCTTCTCCCATTGGTCCTCCAACCACAAACTTCCGGTGGGGACGGGGCTTAAGTGCTCGCTCACGTCGCTGATTGACGTCACTTCCTGCGCCAGGATGAATATAGCTTTACTATTCTATTGGTCGATAGTTTGAAAGATCGATTTTATCGGCCTTTTTATTTTATTTATTGATAAATGATTATAGGGGCTTGTAACGAAAGTGGATTCGTATATAACGTATGGAGTAGATTTGGTCGATGGCACAGTTTTACCAGAATCATGGAGACATGAATTTGATGCAAAGTAATCGATGAAGGGGTTGGTTGTTCAGCAGGATCAGCCACTACAGCTCCGCCGCGATACGTCATGGGAGGAAAGAAAGATGCACCAACGTTTTGCTGGTGGCTTTAGATAATGGCCAAAATTTACGACCACCCAAAGTGCATGAGACTAATTCTTTGCATTTACGTTTTCAAACATCTTTTTGGCCTTGGTGATTATGCTTTTGTAACTATTCCTTGAGGTAGTATAGTCGGCGTGATTTTCGAAAGATTCATTTGACTTCCACTTGGTATAGAGTTTATACTTTTGCGATAACGCATCAGTGAAAGCCCTATTAAACCAGGGTTGGGAACGGGCGTGACCTACACGATTATGTTTTTTGAGAATATACCTTCAAAGTAACTTCAGTCACTGAAAGAGAAATGTTTGAAGAGGAGGACCGTTAAAGCAATACTCACTCCAGGGAGGTTGCAAAAGATCTCACAGTTCACTCCAGTTAGCTGATCTAAACCACCACATAGTTCTATCCGTTTTTCGAGTAACAGTGGGATCGGGTACAGAGGAAATTATTTCGATTATGTAGTGGTCTGATTGACCTAGTGGGGAAAGGACTCTTGTTTTATAGACAAGTGAGTTAGTTGTAAGGAATAGGTCCAGGAGAAGTGGAGTATGGTTAGGGTTGTCAGGAATTCTGGTTGGTTAGGAAATGATTTGTGTGAGATCACACGATACAGCAAATGTTTCTGAACTGTGACTTGCGGGATTAGTAGTAGATGAAACATGAAGCCAATTGGAATTGTAGGCATTAAAATCTCCCAAAATTGAAATATCGCAAGATGGAAACTGTGATAAGAGGTAGTCTATATTCAGACTATGGTAATCAAAAAGATCTTGGAAGTTGTTATCATTGGGAAACTTATACAAACAGCAGTAGAATTACACAAGTTGGGGCCCAGAATGTTTGAATCAAATTTGTTGTTTTCTAAAGTGGACATCCTCTTACAACTTACGTTGTCCTTGGTATACGCACATACTCCGGCTTTAAGGCGAAAGTTATAGTGGACGTTGTATCTGGGAAATTGCAGGTCAGGAGAATCGGTGCTTTCAGGGGAGACTTGTGTTTCTGATAGAAACAGAATGTCCGGTTGCACTTGTTCGAGTTGTTGGTGAACAGGATTAAGATTCTACCTAATACTACGTATGTTGCAGTAATGCATCTGGATGTTTGTACTTTCGATGATCGAGGTGGCTTGGGCATCCGAATGGGACAGAATTTTATTCCTGGCAGATCTTGCTCTTCTTAGTCCTGATTTTCGCATTGACAAATTGTTGTCCCCCCAGAATCCTTGGGACAGATCGCCGAATCGATGTGAGAGTGTGGGCGTATCGCTCTACTTACCTGGGGTATAGCATCTGTTTTAGAACTGGTCACTTTAAGGGTTTTATTAAAGAGCCCATGGTAAAGGTGGTGGTGTTGCACCGGGCGGCATGGGGTGTACATACCTTCCACCTATGAAGTTGAAGAATATTAGAGCTTAAAAGGAAGCATTAATTAGTTTACATCGCATCTTACAAGAAAAAAAACTTTTTTTGATTGATATTTATTAACATCATCTAATCAAAAGGATCGTACATGTGTTGTATAGTACCCCGATCTGTTTATGGTTAGTTTCGTAGGTGTTGACAGCATTAAGATTGAAATAAATAGTTTATTTTGGTTTATTATTTAGGTTCAAACTTGCATATTATTGCCATTTTAAACTAAGCAAATCTGTTTATTATTGTCGCGAAACTTAACTTTTCTATATATTTTTTTATTTAATTGAAGGGTAATAATAAATAACGAGAATGACGCTGTTAGCCCTCCCGACTTTAATTACCTACTTTTAGGGTCAATTAGTTACAGTTACAATTATATATAGTTAGATTAAATTTAAAATTTGCTGTAAAAGGAAAATGTAGTATAAAATAATATGAAATACAATGTTATAATTAAACTTAGAATTTAATATGGTACCAAATATAAAATTGCAATCATAGATGTTATTTACGCACCTTTCCATTTATTTAAGGAACCATTTCACACATTACAAAAATTCTACTGTTTTGATTATTACTATTTTCGTTTATTATTAATATTCAAACCGACAGACATCTATTCAAAAGCATTGTGCTTCGTATTTAAATTAAATTGGGTTGTTCCTATGTGACTTGCTTTCATCTATTTGAGAAAAGAAAAAGTATTTAATTTAGAATTCCGATTACAAATTAGAGCTAGTTATTTGTTTATTTTATCTATTCATATTTATACTTTGGATTACGGATTCAATTCAGTTATTTATTTTTATCATTTAATGTAATAAAATGATTTTTACGACAAAGATTACGCCTGGGTTTGCTATAGAATTAAATACAAAGCTGTGCATTTTTATGAATCACATCTGGTTTATTTTCCCTACAGTTAGAGATATGTATTAATAACTGTTTTTAAGTTTACTTTCAAGTTTACTTTACAATTCTACGAGTTTAACAATCACATCTGGTATGGGTTTAAAAGAGCCTCATTTTCCGTAGAAATACCAGCCTTTATCAATCCCAAATGTTATTTACGCGCTTTTTTTACACTTTACAAAAATTTAACTGGTTAGATTATTATTGTCTTCATCCATTATTAACATTCAAACCGCTGGGTTTAAAAATCTGTTCAAAAACTCACCCCTACCGTACAGTAACTTTATTGATTTAGAAATTGATATTTTAATCACTAATCGAAGGCAGAGGCGGAGCCACCCCAAGCACGTCTTGTCGCTTTGACGACCCGAACTAAACTACCAGAATTTTTGTAACAGTATTTGACGTTTACCCCCTGGGGATCTTCCGCCACTGTTGCAATTCTTAGCTGACTTTCTCAATCCTTAAAATCAGGGAACCAAAATAATCACAGTGAATGTTTTGGATTTATGCAAGCATTAACAATTAGTGTGGACCATATTAAAGGTGTTCACACAATTCTACTGTTGATGAATCTTTCAATAATGACTCGCACTGCATCAACTAGAGTGTAAGTGTGGCCAGGTGGCCAAAATTTTTATGCACTGTAAATCCTTAGAAATCGCTAACAATTTATGTAACATGGTAATTATCACCCTGTTATGATTTTGACTATCACAACTACCACAGTAAAGTACAAATTCCTTAATGTTACCGCTTCTGCCCATTTCCTCAGGATACTATAAATGATGGTAAATATTCTCCCCATAAATAACAAAAAACCTTTCTAGCCCTGCTATTTGATACAATGTTTCGTATTCTGGAACAATAAAGAGGCGTATTGCCACCATGTGGTGTACTCAACGCCTTGATGGTCAAAAGTGGCACATAGGAATGCTTATTCAGGATGTGTCATTAAAGCGAAGATGTTTTCTCATCTCACACAAACTGCATTTGTCCTTTTTCGGTAGGTGACAGTTGGGGTTAAAATCCGTATTGAGAATATTCCTAAACACCTTTGGTTGTTAACCTGTAACCAAAACTCTACAGAAAACCTAAGGCCACATTCCTTAAATCCAGAGCAATCCTTTTTGTTGTGCTGTTCCAGCAGTAATGAGAATTTACAGCTGGCAACCTCATTGTAAAGTCCCTTACACGATTCCTTTATTCTGTAGGTTTTTATTTTTAGGTTCACGTTTACCTCTCTGATCAATTTTTACGCATCTGTGACAAAAAATTAACTTCAGACTAAGATTCAACTGGAATATATACCCACAGTTGCCAAAATAAATTGTTGGAAAACCCATATTTCCTTTTCCTTCTATAGAATCACATGCTTAAAGGTTGTATCCTTCTGTTGTTATCGTTTCACATTAACGCCTTTTGATTTCCACCAAGGCTTTGCTTTAACTGAATTTCTAATAATTTTTTTTTCTTTATGCTCTTCCCATATTTAAACAACACCTTTTCCTTACTCCTGATTCCCTGACTTTTTCAGTTTCCAGAATTATACTGAATTTTTTGGGTTAACCGCGTTGGTTTCGTTTTGCTAGACTTCTCTGGTATATTTCATAAATTTTTTTTCGTGGGTTGTAATCCCCACGACAGTAAATGTTTTCTCTTTCAGTTTGATTTTTATTATTCCTACTTTTAGCTTTAAGAAATATCTACATACCTTATTTCCGCATATTTTCATTAAAATTTAAACATACAGGGCAATTAGTTGGTGTAGGAGGTATCATGTCTTGACACTCTTCCGAAATGGCAATCCTCATCTTTCATTACGGAATCCGAAAGAGCACATTTTTTTACCTACGCTACGGTATAGGTGAAATGAACATAACATAAGAAAATTTAATTTGACAATTTAAAAAGTACGAAATCTAATGATAATAATAGCTTCGAAAATAACTAAACTAAATTTTCAAATTATGCACCTTTGGCTGCTTGACAGTAGCCAAGAATAGATTTAGTTTAATCATTTTGTATAAAATAAGAGTTACTACTCCTCAAACAGTAAAATGCACTGATTCCAGAAAAGGTAAGGTAAGAAAAGACCAAATTTTTATTGCTGACGAATAAAAACAGCATTGGTCGCTATGGATATAGTCAGGCAGCCAATGGTACACAATTTGTACATTTAATTTAGTTGTTTTTGAAGTTATTGTTGCCATTAAATCCTGTACTTTGTCAATTCTCAAATAGTTTTTCTTGTTTTATTTTTATTTCACCTATACTCACATGTACCTTAGCGTACGTAAAAAATCTACTGTTTCAAATTACGTAATAAAAAATGGGGGATGCCATTCAAAAAAGATGTCGATGATATCATATCTCCTACACGAATCACCCTGTATGTTTAAATTCTAATGGAAAAAATGCACAAATAAAAATAAAATTTGACGTGTTCGAACGTTTTTCACAAAAGTTATTTGTTACGTTTTTAATGAAATTATCCACTGCTTGATGAATATCTAAGCTACAGAAGACAATTTTCTAGGCTGAGCTGTATTATTTTCCGAGAAGTGTAGGGTCGAGGAAAATAGGAAAGCGCAGTTTATATATAATTTTATTCACTACTAGTACAATCCTTGAAATAGTTATGAATTTTTCACTTTATTGATATACCAGAGTTACGTGGCAATAACAACCTCATTATTGATTAGTAGATTTGTATTTGTATTGCAAGGGTGGTTACTTCAGGACCATGGCTCAGAGAGGTTGAGGACACTCATTGTTCTATAAAATAAACATTTTATGAAGTATATAATTGTTCGAAAGACAGACCGCAACTATAAAATTGCACGTCACCTATGGTTCCAGAAGTAACCCAGCATTGTACTTAAAGTTTGTAAATGCATAGCCTATAAGTATAATGGGACCACTTGAGGGCCAAAAACTCCAGTTTGGCTGGGTTAAGGAATGGTAAGACAAGATAAGGCCCTTTTGGTTTCATTACGGCGGGGCTAAGACTAGGACACACCCATCCTTTAACGTGATTGGTTGTTCGTGTAATCGGCCATTTTAATGGCCATCTTGTCGATTAGGGATCTTTTGGTATAGGTCTTCGGAACTTGTTGGTGGGCCTTCGCGTGTTATCGTGATCCCTTTGGCGGGAAATTTGAATTTGTATTCTAATAAGGGGGATTAATGGTAACTTGTAGGGCTTCGCAACCTGATTTCGGTTCTTCGAGTCTGGCTTCCTTGGCGGGAAATTTAAATTTGTATTTGTCTGCATTCTAAGGGGGGCCCTAATGCTAACTTGTGAGACAGGTATAGGTCTTCCTAACTTGATCTCGGGGCTTTGCCCCCTTGTCAAAATGTTTGAATTTGTTTGTGGCGGCATTTAGCGGTATATTTTTAAAAGTACATACAGAGCGCTGTAATGGTTATGGCGGTAAATTTGAAATGGGGGATTCTAGGACTTCCCCGGTCATTATTGCTTTTAATTATGAGTCATAATCATTCTTAAATAAACCAATTGAAGTAGTAAAAGCTCTTTTTTATTCATCAGGCTAGAATAGTAGTAGAAAAACAAACATTATACAGTAACTTGGTTATCTCATCATTTATAATTAAACATGTAGTAAGAACAAAATCAATCATTGATAAATTATTTAATCTAAATTACAAAAACATTAACGTATGAAGTCCACACACATCCTAATGGCAATCCTGCAGTATCGCTTTGTAATAACGGAACCATCTAGAATTCTTCTCTATGATATGATATGACATCCTTGAGGGGCCCGTCCAAAGGAATCAAAATACTCGCCGTCACCATTCTCGTCAGTATAGATAGCAGTCCAATGTTGACATGATCTGTTTGCTGGATTCGTGTTTACAATAACTGAATACGGTCTGGGCGCGTGCCTTGGTAGTTGATTAGAAGCACATACAAGTCGAAACACATTCTTGTGGTTGTGGATCAATTTCAAACATTTCAACACTTGTACCGCATATATCTTTGGAGTTGTTTTGCGTCCAACCTTGTAATAGTAATGCGTTTTCCAACGTACATATGCTCAGCGATGTTATGGTTTAAACAACTATATGCCTTTGCTTCTTTTTTCAATTTTTCAAGCGGTGAGCTAATTCCACACGTTCTAGGCGCGTACCTCGGTAGTTGATTATAAGCACGTACAAGTCGAAGCACATTCTTGGGCTGTGGATCAATTTCAAACATTTCAACACTTGTACCGCATATATCTTTGGAGTTGTTTTGCGTCCAATCTTGTAATAGCAATGCGTTTTCCAGTGCACACATAGGCTCAGCGATGTTATGATTTAAACAACTATACGCCTTTTCTTATTTTTTCAATTCTTTAAGCGGTGGACAACCAGTCTCGTCCAGGTTTATTATTGGTTTGTTAAGAAATCTTAAAACTGTTGTTTTCACTGCCCTTAACGTGAATTTTGTTAAATGGCGGCAGCGCTCTTATCAAATCCTTTTGGAAATTGTTGTAGGGTACGTACCTCGAGCGCAATTTCAAACCGTGATATTTATCCTCTAAATATCATGTCTGTATTGACATGGGTTTTGATATAAAATAATCTCGATGTGATTTTATCAGAATCAACAATAACGAGCCGTGATGTGTAACCACAGCAATTTCTTTCTGGAATTGTCAACACCTCTGAACCCTTGTATGTCCAAGTGTGCGTCCATCTTCTTTCAACTGCTGCTGTACACTGAAGCTTGTGTTGTATAGCTGCTCCTTTTAACATCTGAAATCACGACGGCATTCCGATTACTCAGATGTTTGTTTATTACGACATCGTTGAAGCACAAGTTGTGGGTGATCTGTTATCTACGCTTATGCGTATAATAAACATTACCTTAGAAAAGTATGCTTATGGGAGGCACACTACATAATGGCGATGAGGCGGTAATTTGAAAACATCGAGATTAATATGAATTATATTATTATATGAATTATATGAATCAGTCGATGTTTATCGATTTCGATCACATTGTCGAATTCGGTGTATACCAAACAGTTAACGGTTTCATCTTCTGATTTAAGTAAACCTCCACTTGCGAGAAAAGTGAATGCATCCAATTGTTTACGGGTGCTACATCTGCATTAGTAAGCGCTGTATCATCTTGCTTTAGAACTTTAGCTGTGATGTACAACATGGTTTGACTTAAATCTATGTAATCGTTTTCATACCCTGGCACTACAAATTCTATTGGGGCGTCATCTGTAAGAGCTGATACGGGTTAGTAAAGTATTCATTCACCACTATCGATACTTGTCTGTGTCGAGGGTAAAGCGAAAAAATTCAATTCGGACTTGATGCATTTACAGGTTTTTTCTTCTTGGCAACAGCTCTCGGTAGAGGCTGGCTATTATCGGTCAGACGTACCGCTTCATAGCTCGAACCTTCCATCATTTTATCGATTTTCTCGTCGGCTTTACGCTTAAGATTTCTACCCACCTCGTGAATTCCCTCTTGAAACGTCTATTTAACAGGTCGATCCTCTATGACGTCACCGAGGATATTGATGCCCGTTCTGATAGCTTTAGATAACAGGATTACACTACTAAATACTCCTTCTAACCAGCTCCCTATACCATGTCCACGCTGATATGGTGCACCTCTGTAGATAGAACCGATACCGTTACCGGACTGATTCATATAATATTGTTGATAAGGGCAAACCATTATTGCACTTCCTTAAAGTGTAGCTTCATACACGACGTCGAATGGCATTGGTGCACCCGTATCTGCTTTCAAATTAATCTCGATGTTTTAAAATTCCCGCCTCATCACCGGTAGGTGGTGTGCAGGCGAAAAGATCACATCTTTATGCCTCCCATAAGCATACTTTTCTGAGGTAATGTTTATTATACGCATAAGCGTAGATAACATATCACCCACAACTTGTGCTTCAACGATGTCGTAATAAACAAACATCTGAGTAATCTCCAATCCAATCCAATCCATTTACTAGTAGGATGTGGGGGTATTGGTTCCATAGCTATGTTCTGATCCGTTCAAGGTTAAGTGACATATCAGCAACATCACGTCTTCGCATATTTCCTATAAGCTCTCGCGGTATATTTATTTCTTTAGTATACGTCGCAAACTGTCGCCAACCATGTGGGTTGGTGGTTTTCCGTTGTCTTAGCGTTTCGTGAACCTAATCTATAGTGCTGGAATGCGGCATGATCTCGTCATTAGAGTACCCCTTTTATCCCAAAGTACATCAGCGTCCGTATTCTGTATACATCAGAAGACCCCAACTTTCTTCCTATATGAAGTCGGCAGTGCTGATTCCATTTCATCGTCTGCAAGACCCTTGCGTTTCGTTGAACCATCAACATCATCACTGATGGTTATGCTAGCAGGTTGACGTAGTTGATTGGAAAAGTGTAGATATCTTTGAAGGACTTGGTTGTACTGCTGACATTTGTCGTGGACAGTCACTTTGGTTTTTAAAACATTATCCATATCGTTGTCCAGTTGCGCTAAAATGTTGTTTTGTGTGACGTCTGGTGCATGAAAGCGTTGTATAAAGTCCAATGGTAGAATAACCATCTTCTTCAGATTGTGGTCTATGGTTGTTAGTGAAATATATTACCTAGAATTCCACCAAGAAATGGTTCTAACGGGAGTGGTAGAAATGCTCCGCTCTTATGTACAAGGAACTGTTTCTTCCTTTTTACAGTTTTGCCTCTCTGTGCTAAGCGTCTTAAAGCGTGCTTATGTTGAAAGAGTCTGATGAGCTGACAGCGGTAAACGCCCCTTTAAAACATTGTGCACACACTCGCAGACACACTCCACCTGCTTACTATCCAGCAATTTCAGTATAGCGTCACGTTGACTTTTACTAAATCTGGCCAATGCGTGGAGGACACCGGTGTTTTTGGTTAAAACGACAGCCATCGTATATGATGTAATCTTTGAGACTGTGGCTTGAGGCCCGAATGTATTTGTTCTATAGCGTAACACGTCTGGCGTATTCTGATTTAAATCAAAGAATAAATTTCCGTGTGGATCTAAAGTGGCATCCTGGTAACTCTGCCTTGCTAAATACTGTATCTGAGCTCTATCACGTGGACCCTTAAACAAGATTATGTAATGGGCATTAAGCAAAATAACTCTCTACCGCGCCCTTGGTGAAATATGTTTTGTGTTAAGAAAAACACGCTTAGGTTTCTATGACGACAGTGAAAATATCCACCATCGAACCGTTAGTTTCTCGCATTAGATCGTTAATTATTATTAAGACCAGTTTTTCACCATCAAACTGTTCTATGTCAGGTACACCCTTCTGAAATTCTACTGCGAGGTCTTTGAATAAAGGCTGCCATACGCTGTAGAATCAGATAATTTTTTTAAATGTTATATCGCAGAGAGTTTTGATATTTTTTAGAAATTCCACGATAGAATACGATTATCCGCAACCCGATGGGCCTGCAACTATTGCTGAAAAGGATGCTTAAACTGATCCTCCATCTTGAAAATCAAAATGGTACTAAAGGGTATTCTGTCAGCATTTTCTCTTAGATACCCAAGAATCTGTGGACACCTGTACAATTTACCTTTATCGTTCTTTTCTTTTAATACAGAAACGGCTTTTTTTAGAATATAAATTAAAAATTATTAACATCACGTAACTAGTTAATTAACAGGTTTTTAATTGCGTCGTGAAGGTTTAGCGAAATTGGGTGAGAATGACGGCCCAGACGTTATACATGTAACTGAACAGTGTAAGATTGTTATTGTTTTATCAAAATTGAAAATGATTAACGATCTGATTGTCTTTACAACGCATGGTTAACTATAATTATTTTTCTTTACGTAACTAGTTAAATTAATATGTTCTTAATAGCCTACTGCAAGTTTGTCATTACTTTAATAAAATTTGGAAACAACGGTGGCTTGTACGTCTTTAATTCATTAGATAAATACTGATTTTTCACAGACGTTAGAATCATAGATGAATAGCGAAAGTTTACTAATGTTTTATTAAAATTGAGTCAGAATGTTAACCTGGTCGACTTTGCAATACGTTGTTATCCATAAAATGTATATTTATTTTTAGAAAGTTAGCTGATCAGGGGAAACATTTTGTACGCTACTTGTTTTTGCCTGTTGCATAACGACCTTGGAGTAATCCTATAAAAACGAATGAATCATTCTCTAGCTTCACACTGAGCTGGTAGCGTAGTGGTGACACGACCTGCTTAGCATTCGGGAGGTAATGGGTTCGATTCCCGTTACCGTCTACCTTGTATGAGGCTTTTTTAAGGGGTTTTCCTCATACACATGTAGCGGCATGGTCACTGCGTATACGCACACCATGTGCAGCTACTTAGGTGAATGCTGGGGTAGTATTTTTCCCCTCAGAACCCTAACTCCGTTCCTTCCGATCCTATCCTGACCACACCCATCTTTAATTCCACTATGCATATATACGTAATGTATGTATGTTTGCTGTGAATCCATGATTGTGGCTGAAGTAGCTCGGAAAGCTCGAGCTTCCCTTGGGCAGGGAATGAAATACGTGCCCTTTTCCTTTCCTCTTCCTTCTTTAGGTTCCCTTGCGGTTTTATACTTTGTGGGTCAACAGCCCGTTTCGTCAATACAACACTGGTGAGTTCGATAATATTTGTACTCCTCCATGTGAGGATTGCGTTCTATTACAATACGCTAACTTGTAATCCGAAAAATTAACCGAAGAAATACTATTTTGATTACACCAACTTCCTGTTATGCACATTATATCAATATTATTCATATATAAAAATAGTTGAAGTTCATTAATCTTGTTACAAATGCTTTAAATATTTAGAGTCATTACCTTTTTGAAATAAAACATACATTTGTTAAAGGAAATCAACAATATATTGAAACTTTAGTAAATCTACAATTGTTTCACGAACCTAGTTCGAATGGTCAGGATTGACAAGAAATTTACATTTATCATTGTCAGCTACTTGATATAATTTAAATATTTGAACAGCAAATAATAGGACTCTTTCTTGTATGCATGTGTACAGACATTTAGGTTTCATAAAAGAACTGACAATAACTTATTAATTTAGAAGACAGCTAGAAGTTAAAAATTCCAAGAATTGTCTGCTCGTTGACTACTTTGTACTGACGGTCTATTAAATGTTTTTTATTTCAAACTCTTTTAAAAAGTCAAGTTCTTGTATCTTGTTACAAACGTGTAAGATTTTTGGTTCTGTGTTTGGTGTGAGTGAGTGTCCTGTGTTAATGAAATGTTTGGCGGAATGAGAATTTTCTGTTTTGTATTCTATAAGATGGTAAATGTTCACTATACCTAACCTCAAAATTCCTTAGTGTATGGCTGGCATAGACTGCGTTGCATTCAGACATTTTAGTGTGTGTATACCCGACTTCTTTAACAGAGGTATTCTTGTCTCAACATTTAATAAAATTGTGCTTATACAACACTTTCTTTTTTAAACGAGACAGAAGCAGATGTTGTTCGAGATATTATTTTTGAAATATTATTTGAAATGTTACCACAGATTTATACGTTTTACTTTATTTGTTTTTTTGTGTGCTACCTTTGCTTCTTTTTGATTCATCATTTTATTTATTATATGTAATAGGTTATTATTTGATTTGGCTGTTTGTTTCATTTAACTAATTTCTTTATTAAAATTATTTTCGCTGACTGGAACTCAGAATTCTATGTGTATCATAAAATGGTATGCACTCCGTTTGAGTGACATAGGGTGATTGGATTCAAAACGTATGGTGACATCAGTGTGGGTTGGTTTTCCATAAATTGAATAAGTAAGTTTATTGTTTATTCTCTTACTTTGAAAAACTGAGATGTTTTCTTCAACTTCTAATGGGAAATTAATTTTTACAGGTAATTAAATCTATTGAATTTTTAACAGAGTGTCTAGATACATATATCCATAATCTGTAAGTACAGTGTTTAGTTTTTGAGCTAATTTATTACCAGGAGTATTAACGTAAGAGACTACAGGTCTGATTGGTTTTAATACTATGATTCCTCTATATATTTGTGGTGGATGAGGGTTTTTAGAAATGAGACTTCTTTTCTCTCATTGATTAAAAAGAAAGTTTGACTTATTGACTGGTTCCTTGACATTAGTTGAAAGTTTTGTAGTTGGAGCTATTATATCACTAGACCGGAATGGGACAAGTGACCGCCGCCAACTGGCCGCTGCCAACTGGCCGCCCGGACAACTGGCCGCGGGGACAACTGGCCGCCGGGACAACTGGCCGCCGGGACAACTGGCCGCCGAGATAACTGGCCGCCGGCGTCGGCCGTTACAACTAAAAGTTTATTAATAATATACTAGCGAATACTTCTAAAAAACGTAGTCTTGTTATTTTAAAGTATACTTATAATTGCACATATAATAATAATAATAGTTGTATGAATAGAACGCTTTAAGTGTATGATAAATGAGTTTCGGGGTAAAACTAATTGTTCTTTGTCTTATAAACATGCCATTAACATTATACAATAACGGCATACCGATCGCCTAAACTACCTATTTGTGAAAATGTTCCGTTAATCGTTATAAAATAAAACCTTAGATAAATTAGTGTAAATTAAAAAACTTATATTATTTAGATGTGATATACATACATGAGTTAATTGTTAAATTGCATATTATGTAAATATTGTAGATTTATGCACTTTGTAAATATTTTATTAGAGTTATTACTTCACTGTCTGTTTCTTTCTTTTCAATAAATAAAACTACCCCTTTGCAAGTATTGGAAGTCAATTGGTACCGGCGCGGCTGCGGCCAGTTGTCCCGGCGGCCAGTTGTCCCGGCCGCCACTTGTCTCGCGGCCAGTCGACAGCAGCCAGTTGGGAGCGGCCAGTTGGCGGCGGCCACTTGCCCTAGACCGTCACTAGACTGTATAAAATCGTTTATTTTGTATTTATAATCGTCGGTTCTTAAAATGACAGTAGTGTTACCTTTATCTGATTTCGTTACAGTAAGGTTATTTTCTACTGCTCTATTTTTAATAGAAGTACAAATGTCATTCTTTGTTTGTTTGTCAATTTTGGCGGGTTGGATATTTTGATTAAAGTTGCAGTTTGTAGTTTTCATAAAAAAAATTATTTCAGTGAGACTTTAAAGTCTATTTGAGAATCAGTTGCTATAAAAGCGATCTCTCCAAAATTCCCCGGAATTTCTCGAAACAGCTGGCTTCAGTGCCAGGATAAAGCCTTTTCCAGAATATCCATTATGGATGTGTCTGCAGACCTCTCCTCAGAGCAGGCTAAGGTGGCCATTTTTTCCCAGAATTTCGATTCTGCTCCTGAAACCACCGTAGAAGAGGCCCGGAATTCCTTGAAAGTGATGTTCCGGTTTGGACCACAAGACCTCAGGACATGTCATTGGATACTGGAGTGCGGCGCAGTCGTACGAATGTTTCTTTTGACAGGACCACGGGTATCGTCGGGTGGAACGCCTCTCCTGTACAAGACCATACACGTATACTCAGGTGCTATTAGTGCCAACGTTTCGGTTATAATGCCTCAGACTGTCGCAGTGAGCTTCAACGCGGCCTTTGCGCAGCTAACCATGAAAGAAATGGGTGCCCCAACCTCAAGAAAGGTCGTTCATGCGCAAATTGCATGAGGTTTAGTCACAAGGGCGATGTTATTAAGCATAAAGCCTCCACCTCGAACTGTCCCGCTTACACTTACGTGTTGAGTCCAAGATCGCTAACACCAATTGTGAATAGTGACGCTCAGGTTCGCGCAAGTAAATTCTCTTGTTGTGACTCTTCAGGCACTGAGCTTCTCCTCTGACAACAACATTGACTTCCTACTGGTGCAAGAGCCATTCACAGAGTGTTTGTCTAACGGGTACTGGGTTGTGGGCACCTTACAACAAGAATGCGCACGTTATTCAATGCGATTTCTGTCGGATATTGTTTACAATAGCTCGATACCCACAAGAGTCGTTACTTTAAATCATTTGACTGACAACTGCACAGCTGTATGTATGGTTACCGTTAGGAACAACTCACTGACAATCATCGGAATTTATTCGCCACCAAGTGAGGATGTTCGTATTCATTTACATCCAGACTACGCCTTGGTCAATTTTAAGGATTATAAGGTCCTAATTGCAGGATATAGCATTCCTCGACGCTGACGACTGATGCGCGGGGCTGCCTCATGGAAAACCTCGTTGCGGGACGCGACCTATATGTTGTAAACTTACCTGATCATCCACATATGGACTCGAGCCATCTCGGCGACTCGAACATCGATGTGACCCTTACTTCATTCCCTTGGGTGCGCAAGGTTACTGACTGGCAAGTAGTGGTGGACGAAACTATGAATGACCATAGACTGTTTCGTATCGATATAGCCATCGATAATCCAATTAAAGGTCTTTTACCTTCTATCCTCGACTTCAAACACCTCGATACGTCCAGACCCAACGAAGCCTGTAAGCCATACATTCTCGTTTATCTTGCCCATGACGCAACGTGCCACAATCCACATTATGTAGACGCCGTCATTGGCAAACTGTCAGAGCTAGTACGGCATACGGGCTGGCTGTGGCTAACAAAGATTATCCTTACTGCTCGAACCGGTACCTTCGCCAGCAATAGCTGGTGGTGCGAGAAGTTAAGCAGAGTAAAGAAGGTAGTCTGGATAACGCGGCGCCGTTACCAAGGAGCCTCTGCAGGGGCTCGCCTCCTATAAGGAGGCATTAAAAAAATATAAACTGTTAGTTATGAAAGCAAAATTTGGCTCATGGCAACGTTTCATTGAGACCAGCCTGGCGGCAAACCCGTGGGGCGCGGTCTATAGTATATCCTCTTAGAAACAAGTTTCCGTAGATCCCTGCTCCAATGTTCGCGACGGTGACAGTTACACTGTTTCCGAACATGAGACCATGAATGTTTTGTTGAACATACTTTTTCCCGATCCGACAACTGACGAACCCATCCACACCGAAATGCGTTTTTGGATATGATAGAACTGGGTGGTTACACTTGAAGACCTGCTTGCTTAGTGCCAAAGATCCATGAGAACAAAGCTCCTGGACTGGAGGAAATTCATACTAACATTATTAGGACATTAATAGAGAACCTTTTTGGTACACACGTTGAATTATTTAATTATTGCATAAAACTTGGGTATTTTCCTGTCAGTTGGAAGACTGGAAAACTAATAACAATTCTAAAACTAACTAAAAAGGACCTCACAGACGTAAATTCGTATAGACCGATAACGTTATTCTCCGAATTTAGAAAGTTATTCGATAGAGTGCTTCTCCAAAGACTGTACAATGAAATCCCTCCTGAACGGCTCTTCCATCCTAACGAGTACGCTTTTATCCCCGGACGTAAGCCTACCGGCTGTGTTTTTAGACTAATTACAAATATTAAAACGAATGCCCTCAGGTAGACGTTTGTAACCTTCGTCAATATTTCCGGTGCATCCAATAACGTATGGTGGACGTCAATAATAAATGCTCTCGTCGGTAAGAGAGTGCCTGCCGACGCTACGCCCGTCATTTGT
The DNA here is from genome assembly GCA_036346205.1 of Vesta saturnalis. Taxonomy (NCBI): domain Eukaryota; kingdom Metazoa; phylum Arthropoda; class Insecta; order Coleoptera; family Lampyridae; genus Vesta; species Vesta saturnalis. The sequence goes on from JARFJB010000524.1 coordinate 2,428,193, forward strand.
AGCTATCTGGCGGATCTGGCATCGAAGTTTTCCGCTATGAAGCCCCTTTCAAAGGGTTGCCCACATGGATTATGGAATTTAGTCGTTGATTCGCTTTGCCTATGCCAATGACATTGTCTACACTGTCACCGCAGGCAATAGGCGTGACCTAGAAGTTAGAGCTTCCTTGTGCCTCACCCAACTGACGGCTTGGGCGGGCAGTAATAAGCTGTCAGTGTCAGTAAACAAGACAAAGTGTATGGTTTTTGGTCGCAGAATATCCCGAAATCCAACTTTGCATTTATACAACCGGTCAGTCCCAAGACCTTTCGAGTTTAAGTATCTCGGACTATACATAGATGACAAACTATCGTTCGTCAAGCATTGCTTAGACATAGTCGAAAAAGTTAAAACTTTACTTCATCTACTATACGGATACTCACGCCTCAAATGGAATCTACGCAAAAAGTCCTTACAGTTAATTTTCAACTGTGCAGTGCTTTCCACACTAACTTACGGCTTAGACATATGGTATGATAGACTCAGACATTCTCACGTGCTCAGGAAACTGGACTCACTACAGTCCCTGTTTCTAAGAACCTACCTTGGGACATACAGAACAGTACCCGTTGACTCCTTGTGCGCGATTGCCAAACATCCTGCATTTCATCTTTTACTGCAGAATATTTACTGCACTAGATTCCTACGCAGGACCAGATCCTGCACACTTTTGGATACATTTATGTATGTTTAATTTTAATCAGTTGCATATTAGTTTTGGTTTTTTTAATTTTCAACTACTACAGTACTTTTTGCCAAACTATGTCTAACTCCTTATCTTGCCCTCTCGGGAATTAGCCATACTTATGGGGATAAACCGAATAATAAACCCCATACGCACCAAACTTTTAACCAAGAGTCGCTGTACTCTACCTACCATCACTCGTAATGCGCCGAGTATCCTTCTAACACCGAACCAACCTCCTAACTACAGCTAACCAGAAGTGTGAACGGCTTGACCGAGCAAGTCGGGATTGTGGTGGGCCACTTCCTTCCTTCCTTCCTTCTTTTATTCCTACCTTCCTTCCTTCCATTGTTTCTTCCTTCCTTCCTTCCTTCCTTCCTTCCTTCCTTCCTTCCTTCCTTCCTTCCTTCCTTCTTCCTTCCTTCCTTCCTTCCTTCCTTCCTTCCTTCCTTCCTTCCTTTCTTCCTTCCTTCCTTCCTTCCTTCCTTCCTTCCTTTCTTCCTTCCTTCCTTCCTTACCTCATTCCTTCCCTCCTTCCGTCCTTCGTTCCTTCCTTCTTTCCTTCTTTCCTTCTTTCCTTTCCTCCTACCTTCAGTTGCTAAAATTTGTTTAATTTTATTGGTAAATCTCGGTGGTAAACTGTATTACTCAATTTCTTTATTTGTAGAATTGGTCTATGAACGATTTTGGAAACGCGGTGCAAAAGTTATATTTGTTGAACCGCTTATAGTTTGGTTACTCTGTGGTTGTGCATGTCTAGATTGTGTATATTGAAGTTTTTGTGCTTTGTCCAAGAACATTGTTTTATTTTTCTAACACTTTCTCTAACTTTATCATCTAAGCAGTACAATTCTATTGGATGCAGTTGGAAAGTAAGTTCTGCATAAATAGTTATGATGTAAATATCCAACGAATCTCTTATTCTGAACCATTAAAAATAGAGTACCAAAAAGTAACCTTACCGTAGCAAAATCAGATAAAGGTAACACCACTGTCATTTTAAGAACCGACTATTAGAAATCCAAAATAAATGATTTTATACAATCTAGTGTTGTAAAAGCTATTAGAACAGATCCAACAAAAAAAATGTCAACTAATGTTCAGGAACTAGTCAATAACTTAAATTTTCTTTCTAATCAATGCGAGAAGAACAACTTCATTTCTAAAAACCTTTATCGTCCAGATATATATGGAATAATCAAATTACACAAACTCTCGGGACCAAGCAGACCTGTATTCTCTTAGATTAATACTCCTAATATAAATTAGCTCAAACACTAATAATAAAAAGGCTATCTTTGCGTGTGCATGATTCAGTAAACTTTTTATAAGCGAACATGACGGAAGTAATGCATAAAGCAGCTACACCTAATGTAAAAGCTTCTCCTAGTGGGTGATACAAAGTCCAGCCTTTTCAAACAAAGAAATCTATTTTTCTCGAAAACGGGCCAGAATTTGCCAAAAATAAGTATCTAACGCAATATCAAATTGGGGCGGCTACCCCTAGTAGGTGATAGAAATTTTTGTTTTGCAATTTTTCAAGCAAAGAAACAAAAATTTAAAGCTAAAAATAGAAATTGCAAGGTTATCATCATCATCATGATCATATTACAATTATGAGAAATCTAAAAATAGATTTTCAAGGTCAAAGAGTAATGACTTGCAGGGGTATCATATTACATTTCTTAGAAATCTGAAAATAGAATCAGTTCCTGGAAACATGAAGAATGACAGGTCGTTATGTACGTATGTAATGCTAAAAAGTAGATCAAGGTCAAGTGGTACTTAGGTTGACTAAATTGTGTGATGGTGAAATAGTTTTCTAAACTAAACTTAGGACAAGGTGGGTATTCAACAAGCTTAAACATGTTGTAAGGGGTACTCAAATCAATGACACATTTATATCAAAATTTAAAGCCAAAAACAGAAATTGCTAGGCTATCGTATTACAATTATTAGAAATCTAAATATAGAGTTCTCAAGGTCAAAGAGTAATGACCTGCAGTTGTATCATATTACATTTCTTGGAAATATAAAAATATAATCAGAGTATGGAAACAAGAAGAATGATAGGTTGTTGTCTATGCTAAATGTAGACCAAGGTCATAATACAACCCCCCACATGTAAATTACACATAAATCATTTCTTCAACAGTGTTTAGTCGTAGTACAATTGCGAGCAAGTAAAGTGGTTGTAATGCAAGCAGTAATAATATCATTCCTGGAGCGACATAAAAAATGGACAGCATTATCTGATGGTAGTAGTTATTCATCATCAGATGCAGATTAGATTACTGATGCAATTCTCAAAGCACACTCCCCCTTACCAACAAAAATTGTGATGCAGTAATATATAGAAGGACAGTTCCGGTCAACTCAAAGTTTGAAACCGTTCTCGAATCGGTAAAGATGGATCTATCTGCATTGAACAATAGCACCTTCTGTAAATTCTTCACGAACGTAAAAGACTTGGAAGTGGGTGCAAAATATACAGTGATTGGTACGAAGTATGGTAAACATATTATCATTAAAACCGAGAACTTTAAGTGCATACTTCCCTTACGATTTTATGAATACTTCAAAAAAGAAGATCGCATTGAATAGTTTAAACAATATCTGGCTGATAAAGACGTGTACATCACCAGCGCCGGAACTGTAGGAAAGACAACTAATTTAACATTTCTGTAAAAAAATAATAACATATATCTATGTATAATTGTTTGGAAATAAATTATGTATTTTCTATTGCAAAAAAATGTCTTATTTTTTGATTAAATGAAGAGTAGGTACGTCATCATGAAGAGAGTTTCTATTGGTAAGACTTAAAAAATGTAGCGTATAGCATGGTGTCTGCAGGTTTTCATATATCGTCTAAGCTCTTCAAGGTTAAAACTTATTGGTATCATATTACAGTTCATACAAATCAATTTTCAAGGTTAAAGTTTATTGACAGGGTATTGAAAGGTATAATATTATGATACTTATGCTAGGCTCTTCAAGGTTCTTAGAAATGGCTAAATAAGCAATGACTCATGCAACTGGCTTTGTGTATGCATAGGTCAAGGTGAGTATTGTCGGACTGCACATGCTAGTTATTGCTCGGGTATCTTCGTGGAGTCTACCCATCTATACAAGTTGAAATTTTATAATCACATATCATTCTCTCCGACATCATGTTTTTCGAAAAAGTACATAGGTAAAAGCACCGTTTTTGCACAGTAAAATCACTAACGTATTCACTATTGTAACAGTGTGTGAAAACCTAATCAGAAAATCAGTTCTATTTGTTTAAATGTAGCATGTAGAAGTACTGCACGATTGCATAGTTATATACAACGCGCTAACCAAGACAGCCAGACAAATATAAAAAAGTAATGTTTGTTATAATTGATATGCAAGGATTCAAAACAACAAGAAATATATTTACACCTAAGGCACTAGCGACATATAATTCAGAGCAAGTTGCTCATTATGTATTCAAGCCTACATTTCCATGGCACACCTTGGATAGTAAATTTCAAAAACACGGTAATTAGTTAATTCACAACTACCACTATATCAAATGGAAATACAGAAGTACCTCTCACATCTACTCCCTCGTATACTTAGTGATTTCATATCAACAACAGATGGGTGTACGTTAAAGGACGAGAGAAATCTGATTATACTCAAAGAATCTGTAACAACGTATTACGGTGTTTGAAGAACAACCTACTTTCCCTAAACTTAATTCGTTCTGTTTTTTTCATACACAAAACAATTTTTACTGCGCTTTGGCTCATGTATATCGTTTATATGAAAAAATTGTAATGCAATTCTAATAAATAAAGATTTATTAACTAACATCTATAACCTACTTTCCCTAAACTTAATTCGTTCTGTTTTTTCATACACAAAACAATTTTCACTGCGCTTTGGCCCATGTGTATCGTTTATATGAAAAAATTGAAATGCAGTTCTAATAAATAAAGATTTATTAACCAACATCTATATACATATCCTATTCACAATTATTACTTATCATGCATATAAAGAAAATGTGAAAATATAGTACAGTTGAAAGTGAAAAAAAGCTTGCGTTATATAAAAGTCAAAAGAGTCCCCAAAAGCATGTAAATCTTAAAACTTTACGCCATGTATTTATGCAATACAAATGACATAATTGTATTCATACATTTGCAAATCCCGTTTCAAAATTGTAATGTGCATTGGTGATTAAGATAAATATAGAATGGTCGCATTCACACATGCATATAATGCTTTCAAATCAAAATATCTCTGTTCATTATACTACAATTCTAAAAGCAGTAATATTCACGCTCCATCAAAAATCGTAAATTTGGAGTCCTAATCAAACTAAATTAAAAAAACAAGTCATCCTTTAAGTGATGTTTGTTGTTACAAAATTGAATTGGTTAATTTAAAGACCATATTGATACATTTATACACCAAATAGATAAATTGTATGCATGTGTTTCTTATGAGCCTAACATAAGTACAAAAAGTTGTGTTTCAAAATGGAATTGGTTAATTTAAGAGTAATTTTTATATTTTGATAATTTTATACATGAAATAGATAAATTGCCACTTAAAAACACGACTACGTTAAAAAAAATTTTTTTTTCTGAGATTTAGGTGCAAATCTTAAATTTCCAGGAGCACATCTTTTGTAGGACCTTATTCATGCCCTAACCCGCATCCCCACCTACACCCTGAGTAAACGGACGTCCACTTCGAGTCGTGCTTTATCTCTTTCCATAGACATGAACATATATCTTTACTTCCATCACATACCTTCAAACATACATCACCTTTATAGTTCAAGTACACGTCTATCGTTTACACAACAATAATTGCAATTATACATTTCAGTCTAGAACAATACTTGTATTTCAAGCTAAATATAATATTACAAATCATACTGATAATACTATATGGTGTATGCATTTTGCAATTGCAAGCTTTTTACTCATACCGAGTACAATCATTTAAAATGGGTTGTACTCTATATATATATATATATATATATATATATATATATATATATATATATATATATATATATGTAAAATGTCCGAAAGATATATAGTGAAAGTGAGCAATACTTTATTTCATTAAAGAAATCGTTAGAATTTTGTAGATAAACAACATACTACAAATATTTCCGAAATAAGTAAAGGACTTTATTTTACATCAGTCTTTATCTTAATAATTTATTGATTTTGTACTTTGTTAAAATGTAAAAATAAATTTACGCGAAATATCATGCGAGTATTGTTAGTTGCATAACTTTATTATGCTCTTCTCATGTTTAAATGTTTTTTATTTTCAAACTCAAAGCAAAAGATGCGCCCTGAAAATTTAAAATTTGCACCCAATTCTCAGAAATAAAAAAAATTTTTTGTCAACGAGGTTGTGTCTTATAAGTGGGAATTTATCAATTTCATGTATAAATTCATCAAAATATGAAAAAATGGCTATTAAATTAACAAATTCCATTTTGAAACAACAAAGACCACTTAAAACACAACTTTTTGCACTTACGTAAGTTCAGAAGAAACACATGCATGCAATTTATCAATTTTATGTATAAATGTATCAAAATGGTCCTTAAATTAACCAATTCTATTTTGAAACAACAAACAGCACTTAAAACATGACTTATTTTTAATTTAGTTTGATTAGGACTCCAAATTTACAATTTTTAATGGAGCGTGAATATTTCTGCTTCAAGAATTGTAGGATAATGAACGCAGTTGTTTTGCTTTGAAAGCATTATATGCATGTGTGAATGCGAACATTCTATATTCATCTTAGTCACCAATGCACATTCCAATTTTGAAACGGAGTTTGCAAATGTATGAATACAATTATGTCATTTGTATTGCATAAATACATGGCGTAAAGTTTTCAGATTTACATGCTTTTGGGAACTGTTTTGACATCTATCTAACGCAAGCTTTTTTCTCTTGTAACTGTACTATATTTTTACACTTTCTTTATATTCATGGTATTTTACAATAAACAAATTTGTAACACAACATTCACTTAAAATTTGCAAAAAATTGACTACTTTGCTTTGAAATTTACACATGAGCACAATGTTCTGTTTAATAGTATTGAATAAAACAATAACAAATTATTTTCTTGTAAATTCAACAATTGGTGATATCGATAAACATAACCAACAAGCCTGTCAATTATCGTCATCACTGTTTAAGTTATCTAGAGATGGCGGTACCTTACAATTTTAACGACAAACGTAAAAATAACGTTGTTATGCACATGTATTTCATCTGAAAAGGTGTTAAGTAGAGTTTCCTTGAACATATTTTATTATTTTATACTTCATATATTTTTGCTATGTTTCTGAAGGCTTATAGTATACTGACCATTTTACCGCATTCTAGCGGTGTATTTACAATAGTGTGCGTAAAGATGAAGTTACACTTGACGTTGACAAGGTTGTAATGTCTATTTTACGTTTCAGGAGGCCAAAAATATGTATATATTGACATATTATGAGTGTACAATCAAATAAATGTTATGTAAGAATAAGCATTTGTGTAAAATGAGTTGCATACACGCCTAGTGCTAATGTGCACGGTATAATCATCCACACAAAGTGATGATAAGTTTCATCACTCTCTCTTCCTCAACAACCCCAATAATTTTTTCATGATTCTAAGAATTACAGTTATCCGTGTTTGGGAAAAATAATCCAGTTTTTCTTTGAAATACTCATAAAAGCGTGTGAATAAGATATGCATACAGATGTTAGCTAATACATCTTTATTTATTAGAGTTTCATTACAATTTTGTCATATAAATGATATACATGAGCCAAAGCGCAGTGGCAAGTGTTTTGTGTATGAAAAAACAGCATGCATTAAGTTTGAGTAAAGTAGGTTGTTCTTCAAACACCTTATTACGTTGTTTTAAGAATTTTTGAATATAATCAGCTTTCTCTCTTCCTTTAACGTACATGAGGGAAGAAATGTGGAAAAGAATACCCATATTCCCACTTGATAAATTGGTGGTTGTGAATTAACCTGTTAGCTTATTTTTGAAATTCATTATCCAATGCGTGCCATCGAAATGGAGGCTTGAATGCATAATGAGCAATTTGCTCTCTATTATATATCGCTAGTTCCTTATGTGTAAATATATTTCTTGCTGTTTTGAATCCTTGCACATCAATTATAACAATCATTACTTTTCTATATTTATCTGGTTGTCTTGGTTAGGGCATTGTATATGCGGTAATCCAATCGTGCAGTATTTATACATGCTACATTTAAACAAATAAAACTGGTTTTCTGATTAGGTTTACAGACAATATTACAATAGTAAATACGTAAGCGATTTTACTGTACAAAAACAGTGCTTTCACTTATATATTTTTTAGAAAAACGTGATGTCGAAGTGAATGATACGTGATTATAAAATTTCAACTTATATGAAAGGGTAGACTCCACGAGGGTACCCGAGCAATACCGAGCATGCACAAAGTCCGACAATACTCACCTTGACCTATGCATGCACAAAGCCAGTTACATATGTCATTGGTTAAGAATGCTTATTTTGCTATGTCTAAGAACCTTGAAGAGCCTAACATAAGAACTGCAATATGATACCTTCACAATACCTAGTCAATAAACTTTAGCCATGAAAATTGGTTTGTATGAATTTTAATATGATACAAATAAAGTTTAACCTTGAAGAGCTTAGCCAATACATAAAAACTTACAGTCACCACATTATACGTTACATTTTTTGTCTCATCATTAGCAACTATCTTCATTGTATGTACTTACTCTTCATTTAATCAAAAAATAGAAGACTTTTTTTGCAACAAATATATAATTTATTTCCAAACAATTATACGTAGATGTATGTTATTATTTTTTTTACGGAAATGTTAAATTAGTTGTCTTTCCTACAGTTCCAGCACTGGTGATGTACACATCATTCTTAGCCAGATATTGTTTAAACTTTTTAATGCGATCTTTTTTTTTGAAGTATTCATAAAATCGTAAGGGAAGTATGCACTTAAAGTTCTCGGTTTTAATGATAATATGTTTACTATACTTTGTGTCGATGGTATTCATATCAATCACTTTATATTTTGCACCCACCTCCAAGTCTTTTACGTTCGTGAAGGATTTACAGAAAGTGCTATTGTTCAATGCAGATAGATCCATCTTTACTGATTCGAGAACGCTTTTAAAATTTGAGTTGACACGGGAACTTTCCTTATATTTATTACTGCATTACGATTTTTGATGGTATAGGGGAGAGTGTGCTTTGAAAACTGCATCAGTAAGCTAATCATCACCTGGTGGTGAATAACTGCTAACATCAGGTGGATCTATCACCTACTAGGGGTAGCTTTTACATTAGGGGCAGATGCTGCATGCACTACTTTCGTCATGTTTGCCTATAAAAAGTTTACTGAATCATGCACACGCAAAGAAAGCCTTTTATTATAAGCTAAGAAATGTCATACGATACCCCTACAGGTCAATAATAGTTGACCTTGACCACTCTATTTATAGATTTCTAAGAATTGTAATATGATGATGACATTAAAATTTCTATTTTTATCTTTTGACGTTGACATACAGATTTATCGCCAAAACCTTTACCCGCACGGTGGCCTTGTAATATGATGATAGTGACATTTCATTTTCTATTTTTAGCGAGCTGCAAAAATTTAAATTTCCCGCCAGTTGTTTGACCTTGAAGAAATTCAAAAGCTTACATTTCTCACCACCAGAGGGTGAGTGACCTTGAACTGGTCCAGAACCGTCCCCTAATCACTACTCTTCAGGTATCCTTAACTCAATCGATTTATGTATTCAGAAAAATTATTTTATTTTTGACAACAATGTCGAGATTCAGAAGGAAGGGTTACCGATGGGAAGCCCTATATCTAGAGAGTTCATCTAACCCGTATAGTTTTGTTTAGTTAGTATTCGTCGGTTTGTTTTGACTTTCTGTTCATTTTGAAGAAAGATAGTGTTGGGTTCTATTTTTGGAGTAAAGTCGCGCTTAAGCGGATTGTGGAGTTTTACTGCTTTGGTAAATTCATTTTGCATCGAGCAAGCCGCGTCGGTTTCCTTCTTGTACATCACAATTCACTCACAGCTTATTCACATAAACAAAAAGTTGTGGTGAATATATTGCTACAATAAATTTTGTGTAGAATAGACGAAGAACGTTGTGTAAATAAATTAGTTTCTGTGTAGGTAAACTCAAGTGAAGCAGTTATTAACTCAACTGGGCTTGGTTTAAAAATATTCAACGTTAAATTTGCGAATCTAAATTAAAAGAGCCGCTTAGTTGAAATTGACGTTAGAAAAATTGCCGAGTGTTACAGGTTCGTATCTGTAGAAGGTAAGTGAAGGTTGATTGGTGTTTTCCTATCATTTAGGAACGGTTGATTGTACCAATATTACATCCAACTGCTCTGAGCCAGGTAGGAAGAACTGAAAATTTTGTGCGAGTCAAGATAATTACTTTCTGTGTTTATTTTTGGTGCTTTTAATAAAGCTGCGTTTTTGTACTGGATTAAGCTAGTTAATCCGTCTTCTGTGATTTTCATATAGTGTTACTTTTTTTATTTTTATTATTGTACACTAATATTTGTATCTCGAAAATTTATTAAATGTATGTTTTCTACTTTATCATTATGACGATAAGGCGTTAATTAAAGTTAAGGTATATTAGTTATTTGATTTTGTGAATTCTGAATCTGGCAAGCTTCATTTCAAAGTTTACGCTTAGTATTTAAAATCTTACGTAAGGAATGTTGCGTTTCACTTCCTTTCGGAAGTGAATTGATTTGTTTGTGACTTTATGACATTTGTATAGATATATATTTTTCATCATAGTATGGGGTATTAATGAACTTTAACCTTATTATTTCACTATTGTATTGTAAGATCACATCTGGTTTTCGCCCTATCTCACAGTACTAACAATATTTACGAATCATATAAATTTAGAGGTTACATATTTTGATTGCGTTGACGGCGCTAATTCACTAATAGTAATTTTTTCTTACACGACCTCGCAGTGACAAGTTTATTTATTGTTTAAGATTTTGATCAAAGCTTGTAACGTTAACAATTTAAGAGAGATTCCACCGTTTGATTTGCTATTTTTTTAGGTGTACAGTTTCACTTATAAGAATTAACATAAAGGAGAATTAGAGAAAATAAGGATTATAACCTATCAGATGGTCTTTTAGCACATCATTTTGTTTTGGTTACGTGCGAATATTATGAAGCATTTACAGGAAACATCGATCCAGGGCTTTCAATTTGCCGATTCTGGTTTATTCGACGTAAGGTAAGCGAGTTTTTCTTTGTTTTACTGAGGTATACTTGCATATATGTGATAAGATCTCTATATTTTTGAGCATAAATACACTAGTGCCCTTTGATTTATGATTTTCCCTTATTGTCATCTATGTTTTACTAATTATCCTACATGTAAGTTGGTGCCCCGTCAAAACAGACCCGGACAAAACAGCCCACCGACAAAACACTCGTCAAGGTACTTCCCGACAAAACAGCTTCCGATAGATCCAGTTTTAATGGTGTTTGGGTAATAATTAATTGATTAATTAATATACATTTGACGTGTTGCATAAAGGTTGATATAAAATGTTTATTAAATACACCATATCCAAATCAAGTATGGAAAAAAGGATAGTTCACTTTTATTTTTGTTTTTATTTCGTGTGTAAATAAATTAAAAAAATGCAACAGAAATAAAAAATAAAGAAAAATAGAAATTAAGTAAAAAATACATCAAAAAAATAATTGAAACAAAAGTTAAAAAAAATAGTTAAAAAGAACAAAAATAATCAATAAATATGACTTTCTAAACACAATTGACAAGAAAAAAAGGCAGATCAAAAAACAATAAAGTTTTCAGTAATATCGTCAACTGAGGTAAACGTACTGTACAAATATAATAATTATAAATTTTGTCCATATGTATGGTATTTATTTTGACTTGGTCTGTTTTGTCGGCGGGCTGTTTTGTCGGGTCACCATGCAAGTTAACATCACACCAAATCATAACCACTGAGCTACCGACACCTCTTACCTAACCCAAGTTAATTGGCATACAATCTCCTACGAATTTTCATATTGAGTGACATATATATATATATATATATATATATATATATATATATATATATATATATATATATATATATATATATATATATATATATATATATATAGTGTGTGTGTGTTGTGGTCTTCAGGTTCACGCGTGTGCTGGATTTGAAGTTGGTGTTCTGCCGGGTTCGGTCTCGCGTAGATTCTCCTCCACCGTTCTTAACCCTAGAGCTACTGAAGGGTTACGGGAGTAACCCCGACATGTTTGGCGATGAATATTGAAAAATCTATTTATTGTAGAAAGCTGAAATTTTAGGACATCTCAAAGAAAGTATTTGTCATCAATTTTCAGTCATTTCCTATTACTATAATTTTTTAGATTTTTCAGAAATTTAATTTTTCCAAAACCCTGCCCAAAAATAGTACAGAATACGGATGGTTACTCCCGTAACCCCAAGTAATTTAAGATATAAAACACATTATTTATCAATTAAATCGAAATGAAATATTAATTCAACTATCTTTATTGATAATTAGATACTAATAAAAGGTAAAAAGGTAATAATACAAGGTAAAAATGATTACTCAGTAACACACGGATGACTATAACGGTACTCAATTACTGCATGTTTATTGCATTGCATTGTTTCTCCAGCGACTGGCACAGGTGGCAACTCCCTTGAATCGTTTTTTGGGCTCGTTGCTCACGAGGAGCCTGGGCAGCAGCAGGAGCAAGTGGGACCACAGAAGGTAGTTTTCATTGAAGCACAAATTCAATGGCAACGCGAGTTGTGCCACGTGAATAAACCAACGGATTTGAAGCCCTAAATTGAATGTTTTCCATACATAGTTCTTTGGCCAATAGAGTCAAAAAATATTTTTGGTATTTTTTGTTGACTTCATGTGGATGTAACTCCTTGTAGGCTCTGTAAGACGCAAGACCTGCCACATCCAACATATTGAAAAAAACCACTAGTGGCCATCGATTTGTTTTGCGCTTACATGTGTAGTTGCTCAACATCCGATCAAAAATGTCAACGCCTCCCTTCGTGGCGTTATAATAGTCATTTATTTCTTCAATGACATTTTCTTTATGACGAACTATCTCACGTACTTGGCCTGATGTGCGATGCATGCTGCTCAGGAGATAAATAGCACGCTCTTTTTTGGTGACGACCGAAAGCATAGTACAACGTTCCCCAAAAGCATATCGGGATGTACCGACGTCCTCCGTTTTTAGTGGCCTCAGTTCTTGCGGGATGAAGCTTTTATTCTGGCGAACTGTTCCGACTAAACTTAGTTTCATCTCATAAAGAGCATTAATTAGGTTGAATGACGTGAAGAAATTGTCTGTTGTTACATTTCTTCCAGATCCCGCATAAGCAGAAACCAATTTCTTTACAACCGATTCTCTCCAAGGCCGGCGGCTGGTGCTTGGCCTGGCTGTTTTCCTTGGTACGCCTCTCCTCGTAGAGGGTATCCCGTTTCGGAGTCGCAAACCCACCAAAATTTGATGCCATATTTGGCTGGTTTGGAGGGCATGTATTGTGTAAAACGGGTGCGACCCCGAAACGGGAATAACTGTTCATCTACAGTTATGGAGTCGTTGGGGTAGTAAATGTTACCCAAGCGGTCATTCAACATCAGCCATAGCTCCGATATTGGTGCAAATTTGTCCTATTCCATCCGTTGATTTCGAGTTCGGGGGTCATCGAAACGAATGTATTTCAATAATTGAATGAATCGATCTCTACTCATCGCGGCTCGATACAGCATTACGCTATATTTCTCCCATAACTCGTGCAATGCATAGTCGTTCCATTTCTCTTTTCCTGATAATAATAATAGAGCAATGAAGGCATCTAATTTAACTGGAGTAAGAATCTGCCAAACCCGTCTAGTTTTGTCTGGATTTTTTTCATTATATTCAGCGACATCTTTTTGTCCTCTTTTATTGGTCCAAAGAATAATTTGGGACTTCATTGATTCCGTAAATATTGAAGAGAAAATTTGTTTTTTTTTCATGGTAACGTTGACATCCTTGGTCAACTCCGCCTGAAAGAAAATAAATCAATGAGTAAATGAATCATTAAATATTTTATGATATCCTTACCTCTTTTCGTCATGATATTTATAGATCTTGCTTGCGCAGATGGGAAAGGTAAACATCTCCATTCGATGTTATCTTTGGACGTCATAAACAGAGGGCCTTGCATTGCTTCAGCTTCGGGCATATCGACGTCCTCACTCTCTTCCATTATGCTTTCTTCTATGATGACATTCTCATCGGGAACAAGAACTTCCACTTCTATTTCGTGGTCTTCACTCTCCGCGTCTGATGCATCGCAGTCCTGGGGAACCCAATCATCGTCGTCTCCGACATCATCCACAAAACTAGTTTCTTCCTCGGAGTCAATCTTTTCACAAAGAAGATCTATATCTTCTTGGGTCAATCTGTTTGTAAACAAAAAATAATGTGACGCGCATTCGTAAGCAAAAAAAAACGGTATAAAAACATACTTTTCCATACTCAAACGGCCACGGTAAACGGTCTAGACGATCAATAGACGAACTGACAATCACAATAAACAATAACAAATATAAAAAACATAAACAAACATATCACAATTAAAAATGACCAAATTCTTACCGGCGAATTCGAACAGAACATCCTCTGGTTGAGGTACTACGACCTTCTTGGTTACTTATTTTCACATTTTTGCTAAAAAAAACCACATAAAATAATTGGTTTTATACAAAAAAATATTAATAATTTATCCTTTAATCACTTGAAAATATTTATATTCTTAGACACCTGAATTTAAATTAATTTAAATCACAAAAATTCTAAAAAAAAAATTGAAATCGGATAAATATACGTGTTGCACCAACAAAGTTATACTGAGAAATGAATACGAAACAAAATCCGAGAACGAAAAACATGTGCCGATAATACATACGACCAATCAAATGCAAGCGATGCTCACACAGCAGCATATATAATCAACAGACCTGCTTCAATTCATCGTGTACTATTTTTATTTATAGTGGGGTTACTCCCGTAACCCTTCAGTAGTCAGTGCTAAAACAACAAGAAAAAAATAGTCCGTAGCTCTAGGGTTAAAGAACCGGTGTTGAACAGACGACGTTTTGGCAGAGTTTCATCTGCCATTTTCAAGTCCTCGTCTTCTGCTCAGTTCAGTTCGAGAATTATTTGTGACACTGAAATTTAAATAAGAAAGATTACGTATCATTTACTATTGGAAGTGGACGTTTTCCTTAATTGGTTGTGTATAATATTTATTTATTCTTAATCCAAATATATAGCGTTAATGAGCATTATTTAGTAGTCAATAGTAGCTTTGATTATTTTTCTTAGTTTCCAATTGTTTAATGGTAATTTTCGAAATTATATGGCCTTGTAGCAACGACGTTTTTTTATTGTTGTTCATGATGTTGACGAAAGCCTTTAGAATAGTTTATTTTATTATAGTTTGCACTATTTTTTTATTGAGATTCATATTTTTGAATATATAAGTTCCATGATTAAGTTAACGTCAAGTAAGGTAATATTTGGGTAATAATAATCATGACCTTTACTCGAAGCACGCTTACGTAGTTTGTTTGGGACTGTGTGTCGCTATTTCCAAGCTTTTACAGATAGCAGCAGATAGGAGCACTTTTGCTAATCGATCTGGTTGATGGCTACGAAGAGTATGAAAGTTTTTGTTTGTTTTGAATATTAGTGTGGAGTACTAGCGTTCATGCATAATACCAATATCTTCTATTTTATACAAATGGGCGCCCTTTGACTTGTGACTTTCCCTGTTTTGATTTATAACATTGTATTCACCCTACACGCAAATCAACATCTACCTTCTCCCCTTCCACTGGACTATCGCCACCCCTCACTTAACTGAGCGCCAGTTGACCTTTGCTGTGTTCTAATCTATTTATGTTGTTCAACAAACTGTATTCTGTTCCAACCGCTTGCAAGCTTTTCTAGACAGTCTCTTTTATCTATCGTTACTTTGAAAAATATGTCTGGCGGACAACTCACCACCTTTCAATTTGGAAATTGAAAGAAATGGAAAAATTTTGATTACGTCGTTTGCGAGAAATTCATAATGAAAATTTGCAAAGTCGTTAAAACAACAATACAGATTTCTGTCAAATATGCGTTTAATATTTCATGTAGGATTGACATTAGTTTGCCTTTGATGCCAACAAAATCGTCGCCGTATCATAGACATCGTAATACAATGTGTTAAATGTGTTAAATCATATTTAATCAATCCTTAAGGCTTACTTGGTTTCATATGAACAAATTTTGTAAAAAAAAGATATATTAAATTGAATTATCTTTAAAAACGCGATTTACACGTATTTGAAGCAATCCTCTTCAGATAGCGTCAATTGTAATTAAAAATGCGGTAAACAATAATATATAACTTAAATCTGTTTATGTATTGGTCACGGCCTCTATAGTTTAAGCTAGGTTTGATACTTGAGATTTCTGTTATGAATTTTTGTAAAAAGTTTCATCTACCAGTTCACTTCTAGACAAATTTAAAAAAGCTGTTTCTAGAAATTAAACTTAATAGTATTCAAGTTTCAGCTTTTAGCATTATACATTAAAAAGGTGTATTGCCGAGGCATTTACTTTTAGCGATCACCATGAAACGCCATTTTAAGCAGTTAACTCATCCTATTCAAATCATACTTACTTAGCCGTCTTGGATAAGGAAACCGTCAATATAAGCCATGTTTGTGAAGTTTAACATTTTTTAAAAGCGTTACACCTCATTAATCCTGTGACGTCATTATTACACGTATTTGCCAAACCTTTTTGAAGTATTGCAAGGCATGTAGTAACGCACTGTCACGTGTGCTAAAAATCTTACGAACCATCAGATTTGATGATGTTTAGGGTTAAAGTCCAATGTGGCAAATTCTGGATGATGTTGAAGGCAGTCTTGTTAGAGAGGTAGTGATGTAGACCACCGCTACCGCGGCCCCGGCCGCGTGCTCGAAATATGTGTTGGAGGCAGATGGACTATTTTTGAGTCTGTACCGTGGTGAAAACGCTTCCGTTGGGGAAGATTCCCTATCAACCCTTTAAGTGGGATATTGGTTAGAGTCACCTATCTCGGCAAAATAATATAGTATTATATACCGTTATCAGTGATTGACAGTTTCGGTTTCAAAGAATGTTGTTACGTGGTTACTGCCATTGAAAACATTTCTTTTGGATGAATATCTCCTTTCTGGTGGGTTATTTGTAAAGAAGTTCCGTTCATCATATGTTTGTTTCGAGTACATACCTGGCCATGATAAAGATAAAATTTCCTATATGTAGTGGCGCTTTAATAAGTTTTAAGTAAATAAAGTTATTTTTGTGCATTTATTGTCGGATGTATTTCGGACAAAATACCAACTGCTTATTTTAATTTTCATATTAAATTTCAATATATGTATAGTGTTTATTAAGTGAGTGTTTTCTTTGAGTGGGCACATTTGTAATTTTAATCTTTTCGCACAACGTTCGCATTACTACGATTATTCAAAATTTAAAATTTTAGATGTTTTGGGTTACATCCGGTTATTGAGGGACTGGTTTTACCGAAATTCTAGATTTACGTAAATTTACGATGACGATTTTTCTTGTTGCTTTATTATTTAATTCAAGCCTTAACGTAATAATTTAAGAGACAATTAATCGTTATGATCTGAATGATATAATTTTAGTTGGTGATATGAGATACCGTAGCGCCATGATAAAGAAAATGGGTCGTTGACCGAACATCTGGCTTATTTTCATGCCAGTGATTGTTTTGCGGGTAGTCGAAGATATTTTCTAGAAGTTATTTTTAAAGGAATCAACATATTGGTTTTGGACGCCATAATGCTTGAATTTGCTAAACAGGTAAGCCAATCTGTTTTATTTGTTATGGCGTGGCTGTGTATTTTCGAATTTAGGTATTACATTCCGATATCGACGCTTAGTAAATTTAGCAAAGTTTTGGTCACGTTCAGTTTTGTTGTGGCATATTTTTCGTTTTAAATTGAATAATTATTTACCGTATTGATCAGTTTTTTTGGAGTAATGTGTTTTTAGTTTTATTATAGAAATTTTGCAGCTTTTATATGAAGTTTAAGATTTTATTGGTTTGGGTGAGCTTTGCATAAATATCTTTGGAGTAGAATTTTCAGAGGGAGGAGAGTATTTTATTTTGAGTGAACATGATGGTTCCCTATTAGTTCACGACGTTTTCCCGCTATAAATGTATCTAAGTGTCGTCTTTTTGAAATTTCTCCTGATTGTGACGTTTTTGGAGTTGTGACGAGGGTCTATTTGCAAAAATGAGGAAAGATCCCGCCCACACCACTAAGCTATCCCGAGCGCGCACATTGCCTTTACGGGATGATGCTCTTTAATTAGTATTTGGCCTGTAACAACACATGCGTGATGCTGGTCAACTAACATTAAAGGAATGAATCATTTAACAAATTATTCCTACTGTTACTGAAATAATGTTGAAATTGGACAATATTCGATGAAAATAACAATCTATCAACAGAGTGACTAATCCCCCATGCTCTTACAATGACTACAATGTACAATAATATTACAAATTACGATGGTATAACAAATCATGTGTCCAAGCCTATGAGTAATTCCACACATTTAACCACAACCACTTGAACTACTGTCGTATTTGCTCAAGTTTAGAATGATTGAAGCTATGTTTGCAATATCATTTATTATTTTTTCTGTGTGATGAATAGAATGTTTTCTCATTTCAGGGGTTACCACTTGAAATGCTTCCCACCACAAGTTGAGGCCGTTTTTAATAGTTCTACCATCTCTCCCATCGTAGTTATCATAATAACTCTTTGTGATGCCCCATATTAATTCATTTGGATTGAAAATGCATTGGTAGGAAGGAAATCGCGAAACTGTGTAGCCATACTGCTCCACAAGCTGATCAATTGCATAAACATTCGGGGGTTTATTTCTAAACAAAAATAAACTGTGCAACTTTGAGTGAAATTTCGGCTTTAAAGTCATTCCCTGGGTATTGTACGGCATTATTGCGTAACCATGTTTGAATATCTGCTTTATTCCACGAGGTGTTCGAGCTTCTTGTTAGCAACGTGTTGTGATACGGTGCATTGTCTAGGACAATGCACTAACTTTTTATTAATAATTGATTTTCGAACCAATTTTCTCAATTAATTTCCATACGGTAATTACCAGTACCGCTTTTTTGCGGAAATATGAGATCTGCATTGGACCTTTTATAGCCTTCAAAAGCTTTGTCTGGCTTGGAGTCTATAGTTGTTAATGTTACATGCTCCTCTTAAAATGCAAATAAACGTTACTGTTTGGATAGATCCCGTATGTTGCCTCACAGATAGATACGGCATTCAAATAATTCCGTTACTTTTTTAATTCTGCAACGTTTTCTTTCCGGGGAAAGGCAGCTTGGAAAATTCTACTCACCGTCGAAATATTTAACTTCAACGCGGCTGCGACCTGCTAAACAGACTTTGTTTACCTCTCAAACAGAACTAAATGGTAATAAAGGACCGCCATTATCTCGTTCTCGTTCAAAGCGTTGCACAAAGGAAGCTACTTGCTCCATGGCTGTACTAATTAGTTGTTTCTGCGAATAGATAGATAAATATAAATTCAAAAATGCTTGGCACCACAACAGCACGATACAATTAACACGATTTTGAAGAGAGACAGAATAAACGAATAATTGGCGATCCTAGAAGCAAAGTTAACTATCAGCAGCTGTCAAAAATCGTTTGGCATCGATGTTAGTACAGTATACGGATCTCCCAACTTTTTCCACTAAAAACTAACTAGATCTTAAAAAAGTCAAAGTAACCAAATAGTTGTTTTAAATTGGCATTGCATTTTATTCCGACGATGACGTGCATCGCTTTAGAAAATGAACAAAGTATTTTAAAAGTTTCAAATCGAAGCATCAATTGAGTGACGGTCTCCATCTGCAAAATTCGAGTTTATCAGGATTCAGTCAAACGCAATTTCTGCCAACTTTTTTAAATCTATTAGAACCGCATTGTTTAAGATCAATCGCTTCTTTAAGACTCTAGCGATTTGCCAACTATCTACTTCCATATTTCCATATACATGTAGATCACAAAGACATGCATTTAAGTTTACATCCACAACATGATCAAAATATATATATATATATATATATATATATATATATATATATATATATATATATATATATATATATATATAACCCTTGTTTTACAATAAACATAAAACAGTTTGTGTAATCAATTCATTATCTACAATTCTGAACTTTGAAAAGGTTTGTTAATCTGGAGCATGTCGCTTTACTATAATAATGCACACATATGTTCATGACTTTATCACATAATTCTATAGTACCACAAACAACATATATATGAGGAAAAATATTAAGTTAATTGTCTTATTTCATAATTTAAGATGAATGCTTTTTAAATCTGATTACCATTAGCATAAATTAGTTAAACATTCAACAATGAAACTTTGTACCAGTACAATGTAACGTTACTTTGATGTAAGCTTATCTTGGGTCACTAAAGCACGATGCGTTTTATCTTTCCCTTAATTTATTAATTAAATAATGTTTGGGTCAGCTTAAACTTCTCTATTCAATTTCGTTCTCCGTTGAACTTATTGAAAATAGCACGAACATAAGCTAGAGTGGACCATGACTAATGACAAATCCCAAATTGTAATTCAATTTATGGGGAAACCTAATTGATAATCGTTGAAGTTGCATATTATTCAATACCTTTTTTTGCAGATTAATAGATAGGAATAGATATTTCTAAGAGAACTAGCGGAACACGTGAAACACATATATACCGAAAACTGAAAAAAAGGAATTATATGATATTTATTTTCAGGTCAGTTTTTTACTTAAAAAGGATCTTCAAGTGTATACAGCACTTCACATACTAACCAGAGTGTATTTTGACTTGGAACTTAACAGCTTTTGCTAACTTTCAATTTTATAATAAAACAAACTTAAGTGAAAACTAGTAAAACAGAACAATTCAAAAACTTAAAAATTATGGAAACTCAAACACCGCTTCATTATAACTCACGCTCACTTAAGCATTCTATTGTTTTACAAAATTTATAATTAAGGAAGGGAAAGTAATCAATGGCGTATTTTATATATTGTTTTAAGCAAAGATCAACTACGAAATACCATCGGCTTAATTTAGTGTATTCGATAGCTTTACTAAGAATTGGATCATTAGAAGTTTCTAACAATCCTGAAATGTTCAGGAAACTTTACTATAGAAGGTTAACAAAAGAATTTTACTTTCTAAATTCAATAGTTTCGATAATCGCAAACAATCGTTTTCCTCCTGTAGCTCAACTAGAGTATATTTTTTAAGAAAGTCGTTTTTTTTTTCATTTTACGTATTTAAAACTACAATTACTCTAAATAGCAATATTTGCAAGTAGGTTAGAGAAACCGTTTGATTCGCCAGAAGGAAAACTGGGTCACCTCTCGAAGATTGGAGTAACGAGACCCAAGCAGAGCCAATCACAGAGTGATACAGGATACAGCCTACCTCTGTCTAGGACCGTGAAAGGCTCATGCGGTATATGGATAAGCGTGGTACTCCGTTCCATACCTGCCAGGCAACGAGCGAAGGTACGTACAAGGTGACATACAAGTGACATGTATATATATATATATATATATATATATATATATATATATATATATATATATATATATATACATATATCCGGTTTCTGTGCTTGTGTCTGTATCTGTGTCTGTGCCTGTGTCTGTGCCTGTGTCTGTGTCTGTGTCTGTGCCTGTGCCTGTGCCTGTGTCTGTGTCTGTGCCTGTGCCTGTGCCTGTGTCTGTCTGTGTCTGTGTCTGTGTCTGTG
Source organism: Vesta saturnalis (assembly GCA_036346205.1). Classification (NCBI taxonomy): domain Eukaryota; kingdom Metazoa; phylum Arthropoda; class Insecta; order Coleoptera; family Lampyridae; genus Vesta; species Vesta saturnalis. The sequence goes on from JARFJB010000524.1 coordinate 2,450,013, forward strand.
TCTGTGTCTGTGTCTGTGTCTGTGTCTGTGCCCGTGTCTGTGTCTGTGCCTGTGTCTGTGTCTGTGTCTGTGTCTGTGCCTGTGCCTGTGTCTGTGTCTGTGTCTGTGTCTGTGCCCGTGTCTGTGCCTGTGTCTGGCTCTGTGCCTGTGTCTGTATCTGTGTCTGTGACTGTGACTGTGTCTGTATCTGTGTCTGTGTCTGTGTCTGTCTGTGTCTGAGTCTGTGTCTGTTACTGTGTCTGCGTTTGTGACTGTGTCTGTTCCTGTGTCTGTGTCTGTGTCTGTGTCTGTGTCTGTGTCTGTGTCTGTGTCTGTGTCTGTGTCTGTGTCTGTGTCTGTGTCTGTGTCTGTGTCTGTGTCTGTGTCTGTGTCTGTGTCTGTGTCTGTGTCTGTGTCTGTGTCTGTGTCTGTGTCTGTGTCTGTGTCTGTGTCTGTGTCTGTGTCTGTGTCTGTGTCTGTGTCTGAGTCTGTGTCTGTTTCTGTGTCTGTGTCTGTGTCTGTCTGTTCCTGTGTCTGTGTCTGTGTCTGCGTCTGTGTCTGTGTCTGTGTCTGAGTCTGTGTCTGAGTCTTTGTCTGTGTCTGTGTCTGTGTCTGTGTCTGTGTCTGTGTCTGTGTCTGTGTCTGTGTCTGTCTCTGTGTCTGTGTCTGTATCTGTGTCTGTGTCTGTGTCTGTGTATGTGTCTGTGTCTGTGCCTGTGTCTGCCTCTGGGTCTGCGTCTGCGTCTACGTGTGCATCTGCGTCTGACCATTCACCTGCGTCTCCGTCTGCCACTGCATCTGCGTCTGCGTCTGCGTCTTCGTCTGAGTCTGCGTCTGCATATATATATATATATATATATATATATATATATATATATATATATATATATATATATATATATATATATATATATATATATATATATATATATATATATATATATATATATATATATATATATATATATATATATATATATATATACCACAGCACCACGCACGCACAGAGCCAGGCGCAGACGCAGACGGGCAGACGCAGACCAGACGCAGACGCAGACCAGACAGACGAGAAACAGGAGCAGGCAGACGCAGACAGCAGACCAGCAGCACGACCAGACGCAGACCAGACAGACAGACAGACAGACACAGACACAGACACAGACACAGACACAGACACAGACACAGACACAGACACGACACAGACACAGACACAGACACAGACACAGACACAGACACAGCACAGACACAGACACAGACACAGACACAGACAAGACAGACACAGACACAGACACAGACACAGACACAGACACAGACACAGACACAGACACAGACACACACAGACAGACACAGACACACACAGACACAGACACAGCACAGACACGACACAGACACAGACACAGACACAGACACAGACACAGACACAGACACAGACACAGACACAGACACAGACACAGACACAGACACAGAACAGACACAGACACAGACACGGACACGGACACAAACACAGACACATACACAGACACAGACACAGACACAGACACAGACACAGACACAGACACAGACACAGACACATACACGTACACAGGACACGGACACGGACACACAGACACAGACACAGACACAGACACAGACACAGACACAGACACAGACACAGACACAGACACAGACACAGACACAGACACAGACACAGACACAGACACAGACACAGACACAGACACAGACACAGACACAGACACAGACACAGACACAGACACAGACACAGACACAGACACAGACACAGACACAGACACAGACACAGACACAGACACAGACACAGACACAGACACAGACACAGACACAGACACAGACACAGACACAGACACAAACGTTTGTTAGAGGTTTAATAGCTAAGCAGAACCACAATGGGCTTAGCGAATCACCCTGGAAAATTCCTCTTCTTATATATATTATTCCGACCTTCCAATGTTGTTGTAGGTGTCTTCAAGGTGAGTCATGTTTTCCATTTCGTCATTGTTTGATTCATGAAGTTACATAAATGCGGTTCTACTTTATATAACGTTAGCAGTTAGCAGTGCGGTACACTGTCAAATGCTGTTTTGTAATCTAGATATGCCGTAAAGAGAGGTTTCTTATTCTTCTTTGCGTCACCAGTAATTACAGAATCTATGACAAGTTGTTCCTTACACCCTCTCGCCCCTTTTTTTACGTCCTTTTTGTTCCTCATCTAGTAAAATATTTTGTTCTAGGTGCTCATATACTTTTTCGGCTATTATTGATGTCATAATTTTATGGAGAGCGGTTAGACACGTAATAGGACGGTGTTTTGCAGGGTCTTCAGACTTGATTTCCGGTATGAGGTAGGTATTTCCAGATGTCATAAATTCTGGGAGTAACTCCGGATCTCTAATTATATCCGTAAACAGTGTCACCAAGTGTTCATGCACTGATTCAAATTTTTTATACCAGAAATATTGTATTTTGTCTGTACCTGGTGTTTTCCAATTCATGGTACCCTTAATCGCGTTCTTTACATCTTCGATATCTACTTTCCATTTGTACACCGTTTTTAAATTTCTCATCCTCTTTCTCTCTTCGTAAAACCAATTAGAGCTTTTATGCGTTCCTCTGCTGACCAGATTTCACCCCAAAATTGTCTTATTTGGTTGGCACTCGGAATATTGCCTTCATTTTCTCCAATATCTTCTTCTTGCTTTTCCATATTTCTGTAGAAATCATTTTCATTTGAGATAAAGCTGTTATTCTGTCTGTATCTTTTGACCCTAGTTCTGTATCTTTTCAGTAGTTTTGTGGTAGCTGCCAGCGTCTGTGTAAGGAAATCTAGTACTTCGGTAACGGTAGGATTGTTTTCTGACCTATATGTTTCTAAAATTGTTTCTGCACGTTTCCTCACTTTATTAGAATAGTTAGGGCAAAGGTATTGTGTAATACGTCCTATTTCTGCTCTTAGTCGGGCAATTTTCTTTTCCATTCTTATCTTTAAGGCTTTAAGTTTTCTATCACATTTTTTTGTTCCTATATCAGTAATTTTCTGTTTGTGGATCTCTAACGTACTGTACGCAACCGTGTAAATTAGACTATGTAGGTACGTTAGGTATTACTTCTCTGACCTGTGCATTCCACCAGGTTACTGGTAGTTTATTTAATTTGTTGATGGTTTTAGGTATGGACTTCGTCGCTGCTTTTATTACCATGTTGGTAAAATTCGTTGTTAAACTATTTACATCCTGCTGCATATCTACTTTCTTTATACTACCTTTAAAACGTTCCCAATTAGCCTTGTTTAAACGCCATTTATCAGTTAAACTCCATTTGGTCTTATTTACTAATGTAGTTAAGAGTAGTGGTTAATGGTCACTTCCATGGAGATCGGTTATTTGTAATTTGTAATTGAGTTTATTATTATTATTATTATTATTATTATTATTTATTTTTACTTTTTCCATTAGAGGGAAATGTAGCACTCACATAATGAGAATTTATACAATTTCTTCAGTTGCTAAACATATTGCAACATATTTTTGCGACTTTCTACATCCGCTACTGCAATTTTGGCCATAAAAGCGATTGATTGTGAATACATTGTTGCGACAAAACTGATAATTTAGCTGGTGTAGAAACACCACATTTGCAAAAAATCCAGTGCTTGTGAGTCCTCTGCAGAAATAAACCGCACAATTCTCACTGACGTTATAGAAGGGAATGGAACAGCAGAGAAACCCATTTCGTCTTTTCATCTTATTGATTGTTCTACAATCTAAATGTTTCGATAAGACTTACAGTTATCTTCGTCAGTAGTAATATCTGTTAAAATTGTTGAAGATATTGTAAACAATTTAGTCAAAGTTGAAAAATTAGAACATAAACATCAGCCTGCTATCAACATAACAGTTTGAGAAATGTATAAAGTCAACTATGGAATTAAATTTTACTAACGAATAACTAGGTCATTAAAGATTAAATATTATTAAACTGTCTTAAAGATGACAAATCAGAACACTCTCTAACGGCGAAAGCTAACAATGAAAAATTTCAGCCAAAAAACATATTTAACAAATTTAATCAAGTTATGATGTAAGTGTAAAGTTGTGAAAAACTTCAATTTCAAAATATACACATGACATCAAATAAAATAATCCAGTTAAATCTAACAAAGAGATATCTTTATCAATAAGTGCATGGTCAGCCACAGCAGACTTCTCTGATTGACCTAATTTACAAAATCTCATATGTTCTTTACGTCTTGTATCAAAGCTACGTTTTGTGGTTCCGATGTATACTTTTCCACATGAACAAGATAACTTATACACACCGGAAGATGATAAAGGGTCTGAGACATCTTTAGGTGATCCTAAACGTTCTTTATTTTTTCTTGTCGGTTTAAAAGTAGTCCTAATGTCATATTTAATTAGGTTTTTTTCAATTCTATCTGTAACATTAGCTATAAAAGAAAGAAAAGCAGTACCAACATTAAGAACTGGTTTTTCTTTAAGGTTACGTCTAGAAGGTGTAATAACATTATTAATATCTGTAAGTCAATATCCATTATCTTGTAAAGACTTTGTGAAATATTTATATTCACCCTTCAAAAATTCATGGTCACAAATTCGTTTTGATCGATCTACTAAAGATTTAATTACACCAATTTTTTGACGTGGATGGTGGCTGGACAATTTATTAGTGTGTGTCGGCTTTCTGTAAACCTTAGTGAATTATTATTTTTAGATATTAACATGTCAAGAATTGGTAAACTTCCATTAGCTTCTTTTTCCATGGTAAACTGAATACTAGGATGTATACCATTTATAAAAACCAAAAACTCAAGCAGTGCCTCTTCTCCATGTCTTCAAATAACAAATATGTCATCTACATATCTATATCAAACCGAAGGTTTTTTAGGTGTATTTTGTAATGTTTCAAATTTTTCCATGTAAAAATTAAAATCTCCGTTTAAATAGGTTTTGACATCTTATAATTTAAAAAAGGCATAATGGTAGGTCTTAATTTTGACTTTTGGTATGTCTAGGTTTTTTGCTGTGTTTTTCCTAGACCTTAAAGCAAATGCTTTACCGATTATACGTTAAGTTACCACATCACTATAACTTAACATAAGTAGCTGAAAAGATTAAAATAAAAAATTACAAAAAACGTTCTGCATTATACTTTTTTTGTTAATAACACTTGCACTTATTGATAAAGATATCTCTTTGTTAGATTTAACTGGATTATTTTATTTGACGTCCTGTTTATATTTATGAATGATTCTATCATTTTGAAATTGAAGTTTTTCACAACTTTACACTTACATCATAACATGATTAAATTTTGTTGAATATGTTTTTTGGCTGGCATCTTTTATTGTTAACTTTCGCCGTCAGAGAGTGTTTTGATTTGTCATCTTTAAGACAGTTTAATAATATTTAATTTTTAATGACCTAGTTATTCTTTACTAAAATTTAATTCTATAGTTGGCTTTATACGTTTCTCAAACTGTTATGTTGATAGCAGGGTGATATTTATGTTTTACTTTTTAACTTTGACAAAATTGTTTACAACATCTTCAACAATTTTAACAGATATTACTGCTGACGAAGATAACTGTAAGTGTTATCGAAACGTTTAGATTGTAGAATTTAAAATACGCCATTAAAAAACCCAAAAAAGAAAAGTATTTTATTATGTGTGATAATGGTGAAAGTTTACATTTCCATAATTCGTCAGATTCCTACAACTTTTAATAGTTTGTAATTTGGATGGTGGGCACTTTCGCAAATAGCTTTGGAAACAACATTTACAGCTGTTGTAATGATATTCTGCATGGTAAAAATTTACAATACTCTCATGTGATTTTGCCCTTCTAAGTCACATTTTATATTACAATGCTGTCATGGTGTACGTAACATACCAACTTTTTTGCTTGTTAAGAGCCCTTTTACATCGTGAAACGTATAGTCAGTGCAATTCGGTGGTAATAAAACATAATTGGTGAAAAACTAGTCCTAAAACACTAACGGGACCAGTTTGTGTACAGCTGGATGAGAGGAAAGTTAATTAACTGTTATTAAATTCATTGCTGAGTCGACAAACCTTTTTAATTCTGAGAAGCTTCAGAGGAGTTTCAATAAGTATAGCATGGAGTTTAGATCACTTAAAATACCTTGTTGTAAGGTGGGAGGAGGGAGTAGAAATATAGTTAATAAAATACAATAAGCGAATAAAATATTGTTATGTAAATAACTATATTAAGGGCAATGAACACTTATGTCACTTATGTTTAAAGTTCTTCTTGTGTTCTTGTTCTACGGGATGTGATATTGTCTGTAAAACTGATAAACTGAAAGTTATAGATATTCGTTTGTGGATTCAATCGCTTTTGTAATAAATAACAAACAACATTGCAAAAATTGTTAATTTTCAAGATTTATACAAATTAATATTTAAGTGTACGGGAATTCTAGCACCTGTCGCAAAACAAACAAAACGGAAATCTGTATGTAAACTTATCTCGATACGAAACGCACACCCAAGAAGGCCTAAGTATAAACATGTGCAAGTTAAGTATATAACCTAATTAGATAATAACGTAATAATATTTATTGTTTAGTTACGGTGGCTTAATGTTTGTCATATTATCATCACGCTTTATAAAACAAACATTGTAATCGAAATACACGTTGAGATAAATAACTTGTCAAAATAGCAACGCGCTTCAACCATTTGAACATTTCCCAGCGATCCCTAAGTAATAACAACGTTGTCAACTTAAGGCATCCAGAAACCGAGTAAATTCCTATTACCCATCCATTATACATTCTCAACAGACGCTAATGAATGCTAATGACGGGGTAAGAAGACACCGTGACGCCGTTATCACGTGTTGCCGAACAGATTCAGGCATCGGGCCGTGAACGTTGAACAAACGGAGCAAAACGGGGATGAAACCGCGGATGGATAGCACGCATATACTACCTCTACAGTTTTAGATTAGAAATTTAAATGACAAAACCCTCATGTTTAAATTTTGATTACAGAAAGGACGCCTTAAGCTGTACTTTAACATGCCGGTTATAATTGATTTAATTGAAAGGATTTGCCTTGTCCGATCCTTTATTATTCATTTTCTTCTTTTATTAATGTTTATAATGACAAACACTGATCAATACTGTTTCAAGTTAATTTTGTGAAAATTCCATACATGCATTTTCTAGATTTTTATACTTTACGATAGGAACACGAGAGAAATAATCTAAATAATCCACTTAGCCGTAACAGGAACTATTGATTGCGCGTTGCCTAGTAACGTTTAATTAAAAATTTTGTGTAGTCTTTTGTCAAATTACTCGTTCATTTCTGCGTGTTTTATAAAAAAAATTGGAATTTCTACAGTAGTGATAACGAACAGAATTCTAAAACTATCCATAAAAGAATGATTTCAGAATTTTGTTAACAACAATGATATGAATGCTTTTCGAGCATCATGTGAAAGTTTCTACCGTTGCTAAAGCACTAGATACATTTGAACAAAAAGTTGTCTAATAAGCTTGGCATAAGTAAAATGTTATTCTCAATGATTTCTGTCCCTCAAACTACCTAAGGAGCAAAACTGACATGCTTGGATTCACTGATTAACCTTTCCTTAAGATACTATTACGCTTAGCGCTTAGATACATAATTGGGTGCTAAATATGTTTTTTCCACAAACAGCTTTTGTACTTAATCCAAAACGAGCCTAACTCACAAGGCAGCATAAATCCAAACTAATATGCCCATTGTCCTATATGTAGGATTTTAAGTTTGCTCCGTGCCATATGAATTTTATCTTGGTGCTGCCATCTGCCCTCGGTGAGTGGAAAGAAAGAATGTATGACAGACTCATTTTTTTAGTACAAGTTTTATAGAGAGACCGTCATATATATATATATATATATATATATATATATATATATATATATATATATATATATATATACATACATACATACATACATACATACATACATACATACATACATACATACATACATACATACATACAGGGTGTCCACAAACTCTTTTCACAAAGGAAAACTGCAGATTCTAGAGCTGATTTTATATCGAGTTAACGTAAATTACCTTAATACAAAAATACTTCCTAAGAGAGCTGAAGCTCTTGGAAGATGGCGCCCAAACATCGGTTTAGTTCATATATCTTCAAAATAGTTTCCCTTTAAATGAAATAAATCGATTTTAACTTTTCATATGTTATTCATAACTAAGGAATTCATTTACAATTATGAAAGATGACTGTGGAAAAAAAACAAAATAACAATTGCGTGAATGTCAAAATAACTAATATTAGAGATACTTGTTGAGGTTAAAGTGACAAATAAGATTTAAGTGAAAGATTTTTTATTGTTTAGTTACATTTCCGTAAATACAAAAAGTTGAATATTTTTAGAATGGTTTGGCTTAGTAACGAAGAATATGCCGATGTGCATTTAGTGTACGGCGAAATGCAGCAGCTCGGGCAGCAGCACGTAGACATGCAGCTAAATTTTCAGGTAGAAGGCATCCTGCTCCTAAATCATTTACGCGTCTTCATCAAAGAATTAGAGAAACAGGATCGGTAATTCCTAAAAATAATGAATCGGGAAGACATGCCGATGTAATGGAAGAATATCAGGACGATGTTTTAATTGAAATTGAGTACAATCCCGAGATACGCATAAGAAGGTTGGCTGCAATGTATCCCAATGTATCAAAATCTTCTGTGTGGAACATTCTACATAAGGAAGGCTTGTATCATTTTCATTTCAAAAAAGTCCAGGCCTTGCAATCGGGTGATTTTCCTGCTCGTGTTGATTTTTCCAATTGGATGCGAAATAAAGAGAATCAAGACCAAGAATTTTTTCTAATATTTTGTTTTACGATGAAGCTGCTTTTACAAAAGATGGAATTTTTTATATGCACAATGCACACTATTACTCCTATGTCGATGAAAACCCTCATGCGATAAGGGAAAGTAAACATCGGGAAAGGTTTAGCATTAATGTGTGGATAGGTGTTGTTGGTGATACTTTTCTGGGACCTGTAGAATTGCCTATTCGTTTAAACGGCGAAGAATATCTCAACTTTCTACAAAGTACTTTACTGCATGATATTAATCTGAATATTCGGCGGGACTTGTGGTTTTTACATGGTGGTTATCCAGCTCACTATTCCAGAATTGTCCGTACTTTTTCAGATAACAATTACCGAGAGCGATGGATCGGAAGAGGCGGTCGGGTTGCTTGGCCAGCAAGGTCTACAGATTTAAATCCCTGCAATTTTTGTGTTTGAGGATATCTAAAATCAATGATTTATTCCCAACCAATAGAAACACATAATCGGCTTTGGAGAAGAATTAAGGATGGCTGCGACGAATTTAGGAACATTTTTGCAAAAATTCGGCAATCTTTACGAATAAATTAGTGCATAGAAACGGATGCTCGTCATGTGGAGCATCTTTTGTATATTCAGTTTTGTGTTTCATGCTTTCAGTTGTCATTTCGAATTTCTTTTATTATTAATTGTGTCACCAAATTTTTTTGTATTAAACACCATTATTTTCTTATCTTCTAAAGCAAAATTAATCTATGCCATGAGAGCAGTTTGACGTTCACGCAATTGTTATTTTGTTTATTTTCCATAGCCATCTTTCATAATTGTAAATGAATTCGTTAGTTAATTTTATAAAAGTATGGTTAACCATGAAAGGTTCAAATCGATTTATTTCGAAAACGGCGCGTCGTAGCGACTTCAGCCAAGAGTATCATTCTTTTATGAAAGAATCGAAAATTTTTAAATTTTGTGTTAAAATTGCGAAATTTTGAAAAACAAAAAACTTATGAATAACAATGTCCAATGCCCCGCCCAAACGAGCCGATTATGAGTACAACTAAAAAATTAAATTCAGGCCATACGATTGGGCATATTCCACTAAAGAAATCTTTGAAGTTATTTGAATTAAACCGATGTTAGGGCGCCATCTTCCAAGAGCTCCAGCTCTCTTGGGAAGTATTTTGTTTTAAGGTAATTTACGTTAAATCGACATAAAATCAGCTCTAAAATCTGCAGTTTCCTTTTGTGAAAAGGGTTTGTGAACACCCTGTACATATATATATATATATATATATATATATATATATATATATATATATATATATATATGACATGGTAACAGTCTCTATAAAATTTTACTAAAAAATTGTTATTACTAGGTACACTGAATATTACATTAGGTTAACTGTCACGTGTCATGGAAAAACATTATTGGGAGTTTAACTTATAATAAGCTAGAAAGAAACCCAATAATTATTATACGAGTGTGAGAGAGACATCACTTTACCGTTGTTGTCACTTGTACATATCTGCTTGTAGGCACAAAATATGAACTAATTCCGTCTGCTTCAATCCAGCTTCAACATTTCTAACGAAACCAAAGCAATTAAGCTGATGTTGAAAATTCGCGTGTTCTTTGAAACTTTTAAGTAAATACTTTACACTTAAACATTAAATGATAACATTTCAAACATCAAAGTTTATTGTAATTGCGAATTTATGACATGGTTCGATTACTACTCGTCAGAAGCACCAAGAAGAAACTTACGAGAGCTTCAAACAAGAATATTAACATTTACATTGATAGTATAACTTAAGTTTAATTCTTATTGAAAAACAAACTATTTTTAGAAATGAACAGAATACACCTTGGACAAGGCAGTAATCCAATCTGTGATAAAATTCAGTTCGGGGGAGCAATTGCACTTCTCATAACAATTATAATTTTATCTATTACGCCAATATTAAAAAAAAAATACAAAGAAATTAATTTTATCCAATAAATAAAATCTTATTTTGATCATTTTCAGCACATTTTCATATTAACATGAATTGGAGCTAAACCAGTTAAAGATCCGTTTATTTTAAAAGGACAAGTTTTAACTTCATTATATTTTTTTATTTTTTCCAATTACATTCTTAGTATCAAAACTATGAGATGAAATTATATTTAATTATGTTAATGAACTTAAGCGCCACCACTATAAAAAAAATTGGTTGTGGCCACCGGGTTAAATGTTATTTTTTTCAATTAAAAGTATCTTATTTAACTATCAGTCTATAATTTTTCCCAAATATATAATAATTTTTTGAGACAAAATAGTATATCTGTTTAAATACATGCGGCCCTTAGGGATAAAAAGTAGCCTTTGGCCACTTGTATTCTATCTGATACATGTACATTCGTGTCAAGTCGTGTTTTGGCACGATTGCATCATGAATTCACACCACTGTTTACTCAGTCGCAGTAGGTGTTCGGAAGGATATACATTTAATTTGTAATATTTGTTGGGTCTTACATCGCGATTGTGTAGTGGTGTAGCATTTTTTTTTTTGATAAAATGACATGAAAAACCGCAGGCAGCACTCATGAAATTATTGGAAGGAATTAATTTTTCTGAAGAAGGTGAACCTTTTGAGGACAGTGAGTTTGAATACGAGCGTGAATCGTCGGAAGAGAGCTGTAATGATAACGATATCCCTAAAAAAACGAAAAACAAACAAATTTAATAAAACGAGTAGAGGAAATGCAATTACTAAAGATACGCCTTCAAATTCTGGTAAGTTTCAAACCTTTTGCCAATGTAACCAAAGAATTCATTCGTGTTTATTCAGGAAAAATCGACCAAATAATAGACGAAGTTATTGGAAAGTATACATTACAGTCTGAGAGCGAATCGGCGACTGATTTAGAACAGGAAAATGTGCATTCGACCTCTGGTATGTTTATTTTAGCTCCTGATCGGCAAATAGACGATGACAACGAGTCAGAAGTGAATGATTCTGAATATTCAGCAGAATATGATGTCGATGAAGATGATCAAGAAGCTAAACTTATTTGGGGTAACCGCCACCGTTCTAAATTGAAAGACTTTCCGTTTCTAGAAGATATTTCAGTTGTAAGAGAAAATATATCAGCAAACTATGAAAATAAAAGAGAGGTAGACTTTTATAAAATATTTCTAACAGATGATTTAGTAGATATCATAGTCACAGAAACAAACAGATACGGTCAAAGCCTTAAATCACAGGGCAACAATTTACCACACGCTCGAATAAAAAGTTGGGTTGATACAAATTACAATGGAATGAAAATCTTTATTGCGACAATAATGTGGATGGGACTCGTTCGCCTGCCTCAGATACGCGACTACTGGTCTACAAATAATATATATAGTATCAAAATAAATCCTATCCATCCGAGAAACCGGTTTGAAATAACACTTAGGACGTGGCATTTTTGTAATAATTCAGATCCTGCGCCAGGAGACCATCTATATAAAATCACACCTATTATAAACAAGTTAGTCGAACGTTTTCAATATGCCTACGTGCCATATGAAGATATTTGCATTGACGAAACATTAGTACCATTTCGAGGCCGACTAAGTTTTAAACAATATATACCAAGTAAGCGCCATAGATTTGGTATGAAGCTTTGCAAGCTCTGTGTGAATGGAGGTTATACCTACAATTTGTCAGTTCACTGTGGAAAGGATAGTATCATGTGCTACTATTAACTTTACTATAATTAATAATATATATAATAATAATTTGGACAAAAATATACAATTGAGGAATTGCAAACTAAAAGCCCTGATGCCATTCACGCGTCTTTGGAGTAGGCTAGCATCAATACACATTTAATTGCTATTGTCAACGAAATTTGAGATAATATTTTTCCATACATGTATATATATATATATATATATATATATATATATATATATATATATATATATATATATATATATACCTACATATAGGAGGTTTAACTCATTTAATAGAAAAAATTTGTAAAAACGTACCAGTAAAAATTGCTAAATTTAACATAGACACAGTGTACAAGCTTTTTAGTGTTACTAAAGACAAAACAAATAAATACAATAAAAGTGATGTATTCCTTGTTCTCAATGTCAAAAGATACATGTTGGACAAATTACACAAAGACTAAGGAACAGAATTACGCAACATAAAAGTGACTGTAAGATTAAACCTAAAGCTTGTGCTCTCGCAAATCATGTCAATGTACATGACCATAACATGAATTTCGAAGAAACCAAAATTCTGACTTAAAAAAAGAAAAAAGGAGATTAATCATCAACTTAACAGCATGAACGTAAACAGTGACGTGGAAAACATGAGTAACCTGTATACCTACATATTGTCAGCATTTAAATAATATATAATTGTAGTTTTGCATTATTAACAATTTTGTACTTAGTTAATAACATAAAATAAGTTTCACTGTGTATATAACAAAATTTAGAAAATTTTAAATTTGGCGCGTATGAGTTTATCAAGGTTCTTAACGTTATCCCTCCGTCATAAATTCTGTCGCATTATATGTATATAACATGGTTGTTCCATGTGTATTTTAGATCGTAATTTTATTATTACTTTAATCAATTTTAATTGTTAATTGTGTTAGATGTTAGTAACTAGTTTTTTAGTGATTACCTCGACATATGTAAGTTGTCCTTGATTGCCGAACGTACAAATATTAATTGTTATCATTAACTTTCAGTATTCCTTATGAAGCTGCCAAATCAGTAGCGGAATATTGATATAAATATAATGAGGATTACTCTCTAATTTGGTTAATTAATTCCTGTATACCACTATTTAACCGATTCCGTGATTAATAATTTTTGTAATTGATATATATATATATATATATATATATATATATATATATATATATATATTTATATTAGATTGTATTCCTACGCGATTCTTGGGTCTCGTGCTACTTACTGTTACTTATTGGCGACCAAATGACTTAATTATTTTTAATTTAGATTACTGAATTAGAGTTAGCTATTTGTTTATTTAATTTACTATTTAATTATTTATTAGGCAGAAACTGACCGCTTACTACAATCTTAACCTGTAATTTTTTTTTTATGAATCACATCAGGCATGGTTTGACTTTTTACACTACTGTTACAAATATGTATTTATGTTTGTTTTATATACCCAGCGCCATTTTGGGCTAGAATATGTAGTTTCATTAGTTCTGTTTGTTTCTATGTTATTACAAAATATTTATGTGCTTAAATTTTTGCGCTTTTAGTTTACTTTACGATTATATGAGTTTTAACACAAGTGTTAAAAGGAACCGTATTTCTTTGTAGAACTTCAATGCTCTAGTAACCTTATGAGATTTGCGCGTCTCTTTCTGTAAGCCATTTTATACGTACCAAATTCCATTAATTCGATTATTATTTGTTAATTCAAATTATAACATTTTGATTTAGCAATAATTGTAATTACAAAAACGTACCTGTTTGAGTTAAAGCCTATACAAAAGGACCCAATCATGCTTTTTTGTCCTTTATCCATTTTATCCTCAATTTTATTTTCAAATAGTGGGTATTATTTTTTTTGTTATATCTATTGGGTCCATTACATTAATGAAATACTTAAATCTGGGTATTATTAGAATGATCAACACATATTAGCCGTGCCTTCTGAACGTGTACTTACAATTTGGCCCATTACTTATGAATCACCCTGTATATATATATATATATATATATATATATATATATATATATATATATATATATATATATATATATATATATATATATATATATATTACGATGATCCCCACCTTTGCTTTTGTTTTATAATATAGATGATATAATGTGATGATTCTATTAATTTTATTAAATTATCTTACATAATTATTTTATTTATTATTTTTATTTTGATGTAAAATTGGCTTCTTAATATTTAAAATACATTATCGGAGAACATGAGACTCATCAAAGGGGATAGGGATCAAAATTTAGAAGAAACTTTCCTTTTAAAATTATAAAATAAATGATTATTAATTTGAATTATATTAAGATTTTGAATACAGTAATCATAGTTAAATAGATTAAAGCACATTGAGTTAATGTCCAATTATTTTTATTTTTATCTAAATTGATGAAGTAAATTGAATTATGAATTTTAATTCGCATTAATACCTGTGTCACACCCTGTACATAACAAAATTCTTCTAAAAGTATACGAGGGCATGCGCTGTGAATACGCAAACATGTGATTTGATTACAACAGAAAGTGAAATTCGACATTCAAGTAAGTATAACTACGTTTGAATTAAAAACAATATTATTATTAACCATTTAAATTTTTAGAACAATTAATATTCCCTTCGGACATGCATCCATGTTGTTGCACATCATGATTGTTACAAAGGATTGGAATTATGAACATAACAATAAAGTATCAATGTCAACAATAAAGTACTCACATAAAATGTCCTCCTTTTGTGGGTTACTGCTCCAATTCTGCTCCTCGAACATCCAAATTTTCTTTTATATAAACAGCTTATACACTTAGGTAAGTTTCACTATTGTTATTATAATATTGACGAATATTTATTTTTAGGCTCATCACTTCTTCTTAAATTAATTTCAAAATAAGTTTTGAAAGGCATGGATCGTTGAAGAATATTATAAATTAAACACACTTTCGATAAACAAGGTGTATAATGAAAAAAAAACACGAAGAGAACACAATTAAATATCCATACCAACATAAACAATATAAATTTAAAAACAAACAATGTCGAAACTGCGGAAATATTTTTATAAACTATTGAAAACCTCCGATTTGAAATTTAAAAAGGGAAACTAACCTTAATTTAATTATTTCCCGACAAAAGACCATCACTCGTTTCGTTAACACTTCCGATACTAAATCGCACTTTGTTATTTTACCGAAGTGACGTTATTTTGTTTAAAAAAATTATTTTCAAAAAAATTTGGCAACACCTTACTTTGGCAAGTTGTTGAAACAGAGGAAAATTAAGAGCGTTTGTGAACCTAAAGCACTTGTATTTATATGATTTTGGTTGACGACCAAATCTTCGAATGCTCTCTATAGTTACCAAGAATATTTCCTAAATTCTGATTGGCTACTGTAATTTTTACATTACGATATTTTTTTAAAACCCCATAACTTTCGCCCCCTTAAACATTTCTTAAAACTAATAACATTTTCATGTTATACATAATTTTCTCTATAATTTGAAACCAAACACGAACTAATTCCTACACTTAATAACTAAGTTAATTTTCAAACTTATTTATTGAATTTAAGCTAATTTCATGAATTTTTCAGGCCCGGAAATGACCTCTACATGAATAGGAGATGCTACTACACCCAAATATACTTTTTATACATGCCTACGGCCAATTTGAGAGGAAAATTATTTAAATTTTACCAATGCTCTTAAAAACTAAAATTAACAAAATGGACATAAATATAATGAATTGTAACATGAAATTGAGGCTACCTTACTATTTTTGCCTCTACTAATTTATTTTATACAAATTGTCTCAATTTAAAATACTTTTTACAAAAATTTTTTGCGAGGAAATAACATAACCTCATATTGTTTATATAATTTTAATGTAAAATTTCACACTTTTAACCACAATAACTGTTAGTGTAACTGTTTAAACTTAATGTTCAAGTCACCAATTAATTTATTTTACCACTTTCGTAGGTTCATAAGTTCTTCTACGACCAGTGTCGGAATATTGTCACTCACTAGTTTAAGGTCATAAAATGTTGATTGAACACAATAATCCCAGAGCTGCTGCATGATTTATGTTTTATAGTTACTCACTAATGTACTTGTTCTGTTTTTTCGAAATTTTTGCACTGATATGTGTTTAACGCACTAATACGAATGTTTTCAAGAATCTTAGCTGCGTACATGTGAATTGTGACATTGATATATATATATATATATATATATATATATATATATATATATATATATATATATATATATATATATATATTGAGATGTTTAGAAAGAGGTAATAGAAGTATCGGACAGCTTACATAACATTTGGGTAATAAAAAGGGGTAATTTCTAGCTCAATACAAGTGCGAGACACTATTTTACATAAATCTGGTTCACGATGTGTTTAAAATAAATTTATTTGATATGAATTGATCTGAATATCATTTGCTTAGTTTGGTTTCATCATAAAAAGCAATTTGCTGCTACCAAAATTGTCAAGAATGTCAAATATCACCATTTTCGTAGTCATTTTAGTATTGCATTTATTGCAATAAAACTCAATTTTTCAAAGGTAATTTGGCAAGTAGACATTTTACAGGTATTTAAACATAGACTATGTAGTTAGGATTAGGTTAGGGATAAGGTATGTTTAGTTTTTAAAAGCAGGAAATACAAAAATTTAGTAAAAGGGTTATAATATGGACAGTATAGACAATTTTCGCACATATTTTTGGTAGCGAATTAGTGACAAAAATATTAATACAAGTTTCACAATAAGAAAAACATTTAGAACATTATGGCATACAGAAATTTATAGTGCCGTACAATTTATAGTGAAAAATTTAAAAAAGAGTGTTAGACGATGAGACTTTTTCAATGCAAGACTATATAACTTTATGCATTACAAATAAGTAGCGAGAACAATAAAGACAAGTAGTACAAACCTTAAACATAACATTTTAAGTGTTAAAAACATTTTTTAATATGAATTAATTTCGTTTTTAGATTTAAGTTTGGTTACGTTGTAAATTTTAGGTTTTTCACATAATTTTATACTTTTTCCACATTATTAGATTTAGTTTTTGCTCTTAAAGCAAATAATAGATGTTCTTTCTCAATATGAATAAGTTTTTATAAGGATACAGCGTTTTTATCCGCAAAATTATGCTAAATCTGAGGTGAATTCTAGACAAATTTACAAAAGCTTAAAATTTTCATTAAATTAAATGTTTCGAACATACAAGATATGTTTTCTTATGTAAATTGTCCTCAGAATTCCATTTTTGCAAGTAATTTTAGTGTAGCTTGTAAGTGTATATAGTTAAAAGCTTATTTTGATTAGATTAATTTATTTCGTTTATTAGTGTTAGGAATTATTGCTTGTTAGGTGTCCTTTTATTCAAAATTTCACGTAGTGTTCATTTCCGTTTTTCATTTTCATTTCCGACCATGTATAAGAAAGTTACGGCCAAAATTCCATTTATGTACAATTCGTAATTTTGTTCCTCCAATCACATTCATTCTTAATTTTGCAATATGGCTGTAAAAAAATTGAAATTTCTGTAGCAACCAGAAACATATAAAAGCAAGCGCTCAGGAAATCACTCTCTCTCTAGAATTTGTTCAAAAAGTAAAAAAATTAAAACAGTGTTGTAAAATTTGTGATTACATAACCTAATTTATTATCGTCGAGAAATTTTACGTTAAGAATAATTTCGAGAGCACTTGTTTTTGTATCGTTGGTTAAAAATAAATAGTTCGGTCACCGATACCTGTCGTTTTTAATAAAATAATTCTGTACGATTAATTGATGTCACGATTTTGTGAAGATTTGTTTACGTGTTTTCCAATTTAAAATAATTCTTATATACCAAATTAAATTCCATTTTTATTTGGTCAAAGTTTGTTTTATTTCTCCGGACAATTCTTCTTAAATAAATATTATTTTCGGTAACTAAAATAAAAGTGTGTTAACAAAAATCTTGAATATCTAAACTTACATTTTAAACGATATCACTCATAAAGATTTAAAACCATTTTAAATAAAAAGTTACCGTAGTAAATAAGTGTTTGGAGTTTGCCGTTTTTGAAAAGAAAACACCTATAAGCCTGGAAGTTGGTGTCTTCGAGAACCGAGATAGCAGTTGGATATTGGTAACAACTGTAGCCGAGTGAACATTGCCTGCATCCAGCTGAAGTTTTGAAGACATCATTCAATCAATAGGAAGGACTGTATATGTGAGTCTTAAATTTTATAACCCTGTTTATTGTTATTTTCCTGCAATTAATATTTGTTATATGTTATTAATTAAGAATTTCAATTATTTACTTGTATAAACACCTGTAAAGCTAATAATTTCCTTTTCTTTTTCTAAATTTTCATTTTAATCCAAACATTAAAGTTTCTAAATTAATCATTTGACATTTTTGACAGCTTTACTTTATTTTCACTTAAGTTCATTAACGCATGCGTTTGAAAGCAAACTGTATTCAGAGCAAATTTTATACTTTAAATTCAATTACATATAGGATATTTCTTATACTTAAAAAAATTTTATCTTCAACTAAATCCCTTGAACTCTATCCCCATATGAGATTCTGAGCTAGTCCGGTGCAATATAATAAATATAACATTAAAGAATTAAATAATTACTTCAATCATTATTACATACAACATTTAAATTTACCTCAAATTAAATATATCTAAATCATCCTTGATCCCTATCCCCTTATACGATTTTTCGACAAATAATTCCTCCATTTTAATTATTAAAATATATAATATATACCAATTTATTGTCGCCGCAACGTGTGGGCAAGATTTAGTTTGAAGATTTTGATATAAAAAGCACAAAAAAATTTTATAGATATTTAGTTTTTCATTTTTTCGTTCATTGTTATTTGTTATTTGTTATTAGTTATTGTTTATTGTGTTTATTAGTGTTAGGATTTTTACAAAAAGGGGCAAATTTAGTTAGTACAACTAGTGAATGCAAGATCGTAGAGTAACTAGATCAGGTAAAGTTTACGGACCTAAAGATATTGAGGTAAAAGAGAAAAAACAGGATCTTGTTACCAAGATGGAACAAATTGAAAAGAATGTTGAAGCACGACAAGAAGAGGGAAGTCCAGTAAAAGAGAGCAAAACCTTAGACGTGGACATGATAATAGCCATGTTAATGAGAGCCGAAGAAAGTAGAAAGCAAGACAAGAAAGAAGCATAAGAAAATATCGACAGTAAATTTAACAAGCTTGAAGAATATAGAATAAAAGCTGAGGAAAATACTGATAGAAAATTCAACAAGCTTGAAGAAAATAGGAAAGAAGCGGAAGAAAATAGAATAAAAGCAGAGGAAGAAAGAAAGGAGGATATGAGACGGCTACAAGAAAGTATCGATAGACAGATGAGTAAGTGGGAGAACGATAAGGAAAAATTAGTGCATACAATGGAGAAAACGAAGGAAGAATTAAGTAACAGCATGCACCGAGAAAATGATAAGTTATGGGGAACGATTATCGACAATAAGGAAGAGGCAGATGACAAGATCGGCAAGTTGGACAAGAATATTAGAACTGAAACCCGTCTAAGAGAAGAGGCTTCTCACGAAATAAATGATAAAGTAGGAAGGATACAAGACATTCACGAACAAATATGTTTCCAGGTGGATAGGAATAAAGATGAGAACAAGAAACAGATAGGGGAAATTTGCAATAAATTAAGAATGTACGATCATGACCTGGAAGAGTTGAAAGAACGAGAAACACCTCGAAATTTTCAAATCGGCTGGGAAAATTGCATGTGGAATCAAGAGATGCCATATAAATTTGAAGGCAAGAAGCAAGAATCGCCAATGCTATTTTTGAAAAATATCGAGGATTATTTTAATGACATCAAGGACAATAAACAAAGGATGCGTTTGGTAAGAAAGATGCTTAAAGGGAATGCCGAACTATGGTACAATTTAGTACAAGAGCAATGTACCGATTATAAGCACTTCAAGGAATTATTCACCAAACAATATTGGAGTGACGTCCAACAAAATGTAATCCGGGAAGAATTTTCAAGGGCGAAGTACGACAAAACCTATGGCACTTCGAGGGAGATTTATGTGATGAAGAAATACCAAATAGCAAGATACTTCACACCACCGATGAATGAACAAGAGATAGTACAATATTTAGCAAGGCAACTGGAGAATAATGTGGCAGAAAACATTATTCTGCAAAATATAGATAATATAACATCACTACTGCAATTCTTAAGAAGATACGATGCGTACGAACAGCATCAGAACAGTTACGAAAAGAGAGAATTTAACCCTAGGAATGTTTGGAATGACAGGAGGGAATATAATTACAGGCACGAAAGAGAGGAAAACAGGAGAGATAATTATAATAGGAATTATGGAAATGACAGGAGAGATTATCAAAATCAATATCATCGTGCTGACAATCGTAGAGAATATTTCCAAAATGGCAACAATAGGGAAAGTAATTATAGATCGGGAAGAGAGAGGAACAACTTCCAACAAAGAAGAGGTGGATATAATAATGGCTACGACAGAAACAGATTTAATTACAACAATCAAGCCAAGGATAATGAACGGGAGCATCAAAATAATAGAGAGAATGAAGGAAAGGATCATCGTAGAAATGATATGCAAAAAGAAAATAGAAGGCCATACCAAGTGATCGTTGATGATCAGAATAGGAGAGTGAATAACATCCAGGTACGAGAAGATAAGGAGGAACCGAATTGTGGAAGGATTAGTTGGGTCAATGCTATCGTACATGCAACCCAAGATGAAGAACAGAATACACAAAAGGACTTTGACAAGATCACAGTTCAAAATTTTTAAACACGAGCTTCCTTGTCAACAATGTAAAGACAAACTACCAACATCCTACGGAATTTTTAGAAATTGAACAAAATTCAGAACCAGAAACTGCAAACATTTATTTACCTTTCGTTAACATTAGAATTAAGAATTTAGATTTATTAGGATTAGTTGATACCGGATCAGAAATTTCATTAATACAGGAAAAAATCATCGTAGAGAATAACGATTTATTTAAAGATGAGATCATCAGGATAAACAAAATAGAAGTTATGGCAGCTACGGATAAGAAGCTTAGCACTATAAATAGGATGCTACATACTGAAGCTAAGGTAGGGGAACAGATTTTTCAAACACAATGGTTTATAACTAACAATTTAAAGATGGAGTTAATAATTGGAATGGATTTGATTAAGCAATTAAGATTGATTATCGATGCACAACATATGAAGATAAGAATTGGTAAAGATGAATTAAACTGGGTACAGCCCTACAATAAAAGATTAAATTTATATAAACCGCATATCCAGTATTTGAAGGTGGAAAGAATTATAAAGGATGAGCAATTCGATATCAATCACATTGGTTACAAGCAAGAAGTTATAAACATTATTCAAGAAAATTTGGTGTTGATAAATGAAGTACCTAGCGTAGCAAGTAAATATGTACATAAAATTGAAGTGTCAGACGATTCTCCGTTCCATAACAAAATATATCCTATTCCCTACGCCAGAAGAGAGCAGGTTAAAAGAGAAATTAATGAAATGCTAGAAAATGGTATCATAGAAAGATCAAAGACCAGTTATTTAAATCCGTTGGTTGTTGTTAAGAAAAAAGATGACAGCATTAGACTGTGCCTTGATGCAAGGAAGCTCAATTCCAGATCAAAACCTCAATATGAAACGCCAAAAAATATGGACGTGCTCCTTAGTAAAATTTGGGAGAGTAAGATCTTTACTAAATTAGACCTTAAGAATTCATTTTGGCTAATACCTTTGGAAAAGTCGTGTAGGAAGTACACAGGGTTTAGTATCGAAGGAGAAATATACCAATTTAAAGTGGTACCTTTCGGACTTAGTTCTTCGTCTGCTGCATTAGTTAGAGCTATGCAAGAAATTTTAAATAGATTCGAACATTTCTGTATGCACTACATTGACGATATTCTAATATTTAGTAAGAACGAAGAAGAACACTGTCTACACATCAAAACAATCATGGAAGCTTTAGCCACAAATGGTTTAAAATTAAATTTAGAAAATGTTACTTTTTATGAGAGAAGTCATGTATTTGGGTTATGAAATAGGGCAGACGGGAGTAAAATTAAATGATAGTAGATTGGCCGAAATAAAAGAATATCCTCGTCCTAAAAATTTAAGAACGTTGAGAGGCTTTTTAGGGTAGTTAATTACTATCGCAAGTTCATTTCAGGATATGCTGAATTATCTATTCCTCTGGTAGACTTGTTAAGAAAAAACGTACGTTGGAGTTGGGATAGAAGAAAAGAAGAAGCATTTATTAGTATTAAGGAAAGTTTATTTACAAATATGATTTTAAGACACCCTAATTTTAAGTTACCATTTATACTCAGGACAGATGCATCTTTCTATGCAATCGCAGCAGAATTATGTCAAAAACAAGGAGACGAAGAAGTACCCATTTGTTTTCTTTCGAGAATTTTAAAAGTGCACGAAATCAAATACACGACAGCAGAAAAAGAACTACTGGCCATTGTTTACGCAGTAAACAAATTAAAATTTTATCTATTAGGCAACAAATTCAAAATTGAAACTGACAACTCTGCAATAACATTTATGAAAACAACTAATTTTAAGAATCATAGGATGTACCATTGGTCGTTACTT
This sequence comes from Vesta saturnalis, assembly GCA_036346205.1. Lineage (NCBI taxonomy): Eukaryota > Metazoa > Arthropoda > Insecta > Coleoptera > Lampyridae > Vesta > Vesta saturnalis. Next base: position 2,473,343 of record JARFJB010000524.1, read on the forward strand.
CTGCAGGAGTATGATTTCGACATATCTCATAGACCAGGCAAGGATAATGTGGTAGCAGATGCGTTAAGCAGGAAGGATAATATAGACATTAAGGAAAATAGAGTTTTATGTGCATTTGAACAAATTAAACCTACATTTTTGGCACAAGAATTAAGAAATTTACAAAATTCAACGCAATTTTTAGAACTTAAAAAGAAGATTTTGGAATCTAAAGAAAAAATATATAAGGATTACTGTATTTTGAATGATAGAATTATTAAAGTTTTTAATGCAAGAAAGTTAGTTGTAGTAAATGAAGATATAGCAAAATTTATCATAACGGATTTACACAAAACATATGGACATCTAGGAATTAGAAAAACTTGGTTAATTTTTAGAGAAAATTTCTATGCAAAGAAGGATTTAACATATGTCAAGAATATTATAAATAAATGTGAGCTTTGCATATTAGCTAAAGAGAAGAACCACACTAATTTCAACCTTGTCAAAAGTATAAAAGTGAATAAACCGTTAGAAATAATAGCAATTGACTATATTGGAAATTTAGTACCTGGTCAAAACGGATATAAAAATATATTAGTAATCGTCGATATTTTTTCAAAATTTATAAAATTATACCCTAGCAGGGAATGCACAGCAAAACAAGCTACGATTTCTATCGAGAAATTTATGAAAGAAACAGGAAAATCAAAAGCTATCCTAGCCGACAATGCCACTTATTTTAGAACTGCCAAATTTGTAAAGAAGTTCGAAGAGATGGGAATAAAGATATACTTCTGTTCAATCAGACATCCTCAAGGCAACCCAGCCGAAAGATATATAAAAGAGGTGATTAAATTTTTAAGAATATTCACGCACGAGAAACATAATGCTTGGGTGAAATATCTAAAGGTCATAGAGAAGTGCATCAATGAAGTACCGAATGTTAGAACGCAGGTAGCTCCGATTACGTTAATAAAAAAGATTATACCAGAAAGACCCTGGAGGCAACAAGAAGAAGAAATTGAAGTTGAAAATTTGCTCCAAGAAGTCAAAGAAAGATTGTGGAAGATTTTAGATAATTATGAAAAGAAACATTCTGCCAAAATTAAAAAGAAGGTTACATTTAAGGAAGGAGATTTAGTAATCATACGCCGTTTAACAGTTGCAGACAGAGCACGAAAAATGTGTGCAAAACTCTTACTACCATATGAAGGTCCGTATAGGGTAAAAAAATGTTTTGGGGGTACTACATATGAATTAGTCAATATAAAGGATGGTAGTAGTAGAGGTAAATTTCATATCTCCATGATTTATCCATATTTCAAAATGTAATTTTAATAGGTAGGACAATTAAAGAACTTAATATTTTTTTTTCAAAAATATCTTCATTCTTAAATTGGGGAATTTGAGATGTTTAGAAAGAGGTAATAGAAGTATCGGACAGCTTACATAACATTTGGGTAATAAAAAGGGGTAATTTCTAGCTCAATACAAGTGCGAGACACTATTTTACATAAATCTGGTTCACGATGTGTTTAAAATAAATTTATTTGATATGAATTGATCTGAATATCATTTGCTTAGTTTGGTTTCATCATAAAAAGCAATTTGCTGCTACCAAAATTGTCAAGAATGTCAAATATCACCATTTTCGTAGAGTCATTTTAGTATTGCATTTATTGCAATAAAACTCAATTTTTCAAAGATAATTTGGCAAGTAGACATTTTACAGGTATTTAAACATAGACTATGTAGTTAGGATTAGGTTAGGGATAAGGTATGTTTAGTTTTTAAAAGCAGGAAATACAAAAATTTAGTAAAAGGGTTATAATATGGACAGTATAGACAATTTTCGCACATATTTTTGGTAGCGAATTAGTGACAAAAATATTAATACAAGTTTCACAATAAGAAAAACATTTAGAACATTATGGCATACAGACATTTATAGTGCCGTACAATTTATAGTGAAAAATTTAAAAAAGAGTGTTAGACGATGAGACTTTTTCAATGCAAGACTATATAACTTTATGCATTACAAATAAGTAGTGAGAACAATAAAGACAAGTAGTACAAACCTTAAACATAACATTTTAAGTGTTAAAAACATTTTTTAATATGAATTAATTTCGGTTTTAGATTTAAGTTTGGTTACGTTGTAAATCTTAGGTTTTTCACATAATTTTATACTTTTTCCACATTATTAGATTTAGTTTTTGCTCTTAAAGCAAATAATAGATGTTCTTTCTCAATATGAATAAGTTTTTATAAGGATACAGCGTTTTTATCCGCAAAATTATGCTAAATCTGAGGTGAATTCTAGACAAATTTACAAAAGCTTAAAATTTTCATTAAATTAAATGTTTCGAACATAAAAGATATGTTTTCTTATGTAAATTGTCCTCAGAATTCCATTTTTGCAAGTAATTTTAGTGTAGCTTGTAAGTGTATATAGTTAAAAGCTTATTTTGATTAGATTAATTTATTTCGTTTATTAGTGTTAGGAATTATTGCTTGTTAGGTGTCCTTTTATTCAAAATTTCACGTAGTGTTCATTTCCGTTTTCATTTTCATTTCCGACCATGTATAAGAAAGTTACGGCCAAAATTCCATTTATGTACAATTCGTAATTTTGTTCCTCCAATCACATTCATTCTTAATTTTGCAATATGGCTGTAAAAAAATTGAAATTTCTGTAGCAACCAGAAACATATAAAAGCAAACGCTCAGGAAATCACTCTCTCTAAAATTTGTTCAAAAGTAAAAAATTAAAACAGTGTTGTAAAATTTGTGATTACATAACCTAATTTATTATCGTCGAGAAATTTTACGTTAAGAATAATTTCGAGAGCACTTGTTTTTGTATCGTTGGTTAAAAATAAATAGTTCGGTCACCGATACCTGTCGTTTTTAATAAAATAATTCTGTACGATTAATTGATGTCACGATTTTGTGAAGATTTGTTTACGTGTTTTCCAATTTAAAACAATTCTTATATACCAAATTAAATTCCATTTTTATTTGGTCAAAGTTTGTTTTATTTCTCCGGACAATTCTTCTTAAATAAATATTATTTTCGGTAACTAAAATAAAAGTGTGTTAACAAAAATCTTGAATATCTAAACTTACATTTTAAACGATATCACTCATAAAGATTTAAAACCATTTTAAATAAAAAGTTACCGTAGTCAATAAGTGTTTGGAGTTTGCCGTTTTTGAAAAGAAAACACCTATAAGCCTGGAAGTTGGTGTCTTCGAGAACCGAGATAGCAGTTGGATATTGGTAACAACTGTAGCCGAGTGAACATTGCCTGCATCCAGCTGAAGTTTTGAAGACATCATTCAATCAATAGGAAGGACTGTATATGTGAGTCTTAAATTTTATAACCCTGTTTATTGTTATTTTCCTGCAATTAATATTTGTTATATGTTATTAATTAAGAATTTCAATTATTTACTTGTATAAACACCTGTAAAGCTAATAATTTCCTTTTCTTTTTCTAAATTTTCATTTTAATGCAAACATTAAAGTTTCTAAATTAATCATTTGACATTTTTGACAGCTTTACTTTATTTTCACTTAAGTTCATTAACGCATGCGTTTGAAAGCAAACTGTATTCAGAGCAAATTTTATACTTTAAATTCAATTACATATAGGATATTTCTTATACTTAAAAAAATTTTATCTTCAACTAAATCCCTTGAACTCTATCCCCATATGAGATTCTGAGCTAGTCCGGTGCAATATAATAAATATAACATTAAAGAATTAAATAATTACTTCAATCATTATTACATACAACATTTAAATTTACCTCAAATTAAATATAACTAAATCATCCTTGATCCCTATCCCCATTATGAACATATTGAATTATTATTTAAAGCCAGTCATCCCAATTTATATATATATATATATATATATATATATATATATATATATATATATATATATATAAGGTGTGCGGCAACTGTCTGTATTTGGTGGATAATGGCTCGGATATTGAAAGTAGATAAAAATTGTTTATATAAAAGTTGTTCATAGGTAAGTTTTCTATCCCGTAAAAATATTTTTGAGTATACTGTGTGTTTCGTTCAGCCCAGGTGCAACCAAACTTTTTAATTTTAAATGGAACACCCTGTATATTATTGCATATTTTGATTCTTCGTTTCATTTTAGATCAACTTTATATATCACATGCAAGGTCCAAAATGAACTGTTTTCGGGTATGTAACATTCATTATTTCGGATGTTACATGCCATGAAGCATTCCCGAATCCTCGAACCCCTTCCATAAACTTAGTTTCTTGATTACACCAAAGTCTAAGAGAAAATGGGACATTTTTTCAAAAAAAAAAACTGGAACGCAGCATTTACGGATCTACATTAATAGGAAAAATTTTTTTCTATTTTTTCGTAAGGCATATATTATCTATTAGTGTGGCATACAGCACATAAAAATTAACAATCAGCCTCGTGTTGTCATGTGCGAAACCTTAGCGAATTGCAGGCTCACATGACATTCATAAAAAGTTAACTGTGATCCTTCAATGTGTGCATAAAAATTATAATATATCGTAACTAGGGAAGTACATACAGTTTAAGTTTGAATCGATTGTGGCTTGCCTCATGGATAGCTCAGATGGAAGAGCCCCACTTTAAAAGTTAGTTTAGAAAAAACAATTAATATATATATATATATATATATATATATATATATATATATATATATATATGTAGTGTGTGCCAAGATTGAGTTTATTATAGGTGTAATTGATGAATAAAGGTTTAATCAAGTTTTGATGTTTTGAGATACACCCCTGCTAGGTCTAAACAGAATTTCATGCACACTTTTAAATTCTAGGCGACCTTGATAATTGAAAAAAAGTCATTTTATATAGACACAAGGTGCCATTTTGGTCATTAGTAAATCAAAATGTTATTAAGGAAAGTTATTGGGAATCTGATTTAATGGCTATGCCCAAAGTTTTGCAAACACCGGATTATTTTGCTAAAACACATAATACAGTACTTTTTGTCCTGCTGTTACATTGTAAGAATATAAATCAATTCAATGTTTAAAAGTTTGGCACAATGATAATTCCATATTTTCAACTTTACATAATGAGATTTGCTGTATTATTCTCTGAAACGGCACTTACCTTACCCGGATGGACCGAACAAGAGGGAAAAGTTTTTTATTCCTAACTTAACGGAAAAATGTCTCAAGACTAGCAATTCTAAAACAAAAAACTAAATATCCTTTTTAGCAGGTAAGAAAATTATAAAAACACAATAAATTTCATGTTCTTGATTAAGTCCTATATCAATGACAAGAGGGGTTAAAGAACGTGAATATTGACGTATATCATTTAAACGTACACGATGGCGATTATTTTGGTTATAAATAGAACTCTACAAGGAAATTACGTAGAGCTCTGCTGACGGCGATGGTATTGTATCCCCACCGGGGAAAGCGAGAACGAGATCCAGATATCATGTACTGTTTCCTAGTGAAAATATAAGGTGAATCTGTTCAAGTGCGTTATTTTCCTTAAATAAAGATAAACGTTGTTGTTTTAAGCAAAAATGTTTAACTTGTTTAGTCTTATGAAGAATATAAAGCACACGTCACCAGGTTTTTATATTTTGTAAAAATTACATTTTTGTGTGTGTGGTAGGCGTATTTAAGAGAATTGATTAATAATTTATACATGTACATAATTGGTTTGTGAATAGTGCTTTAGAAGGTATAATTAAATATTTAGACTTAGATAGCATGTGGTGCGTATCTTGAGATCTAGAAAGTACTTTCATTGGAGTCAAAAAGGAATTTTTAAGCTTGTGAGTTTTGTATTAGTTTTATTTAAATTAGGGATCACACTAAAGTCAATCCCAAAAGTGGGAAGATTTCTTTTGTTGTAAATTAGTAACCATTTTTAAGGGCGAGTTTAATAAAAATTTGAAGTGTTGAATACTAAGAGCTTTATTTTGGTGTTTTCGGAGCACTGCGTTTTAAATTCGAGCCAGGGAACCATTCTTGGCGAACACAAACGTGGGTTCAAATATTTTTCTGTTTTATACTAGTGCGCCCCTCTTTGTTTGCATACATTTTACCCGGATCAACACAGGGTGGCATCCAAATTATTACACGATCAGACATTACCGTACTACCGTATCTACAAAGTTTTAATAATATCCTCACTAAAGCTAGCATACTCATGCAGTATTACTGGTTTCTATGTTTGGTCTGTACATTTTAAACAATCGCTCTTGTTTGAGGGCGTCTTACATATAGGACGTCAGGCAAGTGGTGTATTACACTGTATGTGCCAATCTCACAAGTTATAATTATGTAATTCCAACTTGTTTTACTTGATCAGTGCTTACTTTTTTATTCCAGAGGAACACTAGCTGAAGTTCGTCGACTTTTGGAAGATCGCAACTTACCATATCCTGAGCCGTCATTGGTATTCAACCACCTGATAATGCGTGTGGTAACATAACCAATGAGGATTCTAGAGTTGAAGATGATGTTCATTCAAATAATTTGTCGACTACTCAACTGAGAGCTCCAGCCAAACCAAACTTTAGCGAACGACACCGCCAAGATTCAGAATATGATTCAAATAGTAAAATTACTAAACGAAATAATAGTAAATGACAGAGAATTACATCCTGTAAGTGGTGATTTTGAGGCTTCTGCAGCAGTAGAATAGCCTAGGGATATCACACATAACTTGGGATATAAACCTCTTTTGATGATTAATTGATAAACATTTCTGTAGATAGTAAGATGATTTATATCCTTACATGATGCAAAAGTTATTATATTATTGTGAAGCACAGAAGAACAAATCAAATTCTGTGACTGTGTGCGAAATGAAATCTCTATTAGGATTGTTGATATTTAGTGGTTATATTCTATTACCCAGACGCCTTATGTATGTATTGGGAACCTGAGAATGACACCCATAATCAAATAGTAGCAAATGCGATATCACGAGACCGTTTCGAATTTATAATGATTCACATTAATTTGTCGGATAATAATAACTTAGACTCGAAAGACAAAATTTGCGAAAGTTAAGTCATTGTTTGTACAGTTGAATACCACCTCTCAGCAACTTTCTCCCTTAGAAGGCGCGTATGACGAAGTAATGTCCCCTATTATGGACGACAAGGTAAACCTATCACATACGGAAACAAATTCTTGATGGGTTGTACTCGGTTGGCACATACCAACTAGTTAAGCCCTACAGGGTGCGACTGCTCATATCGGTACTGAATACACAGAACCTGAAGTTGTAGCGGGTGTTGTTTTGGCGTATGTAGACTGTCTAAAATTAAAATGGACAAATTCTAGTTTCCACTACGTTACTTATAAATTTATCAGAAAAGGTCTGATGTGGGAGCGGAACTATCAGAACAGACAAACTTGCTAGACATTTATTTTACTATATGCACGTAGGAACGGGAAGAGGATCATGTAGGATGAAGTAGAGTGTGGCTGTAGTGCTATAAAATAACAATAGTATTGTTACTTTGTATTTGAATGCAGTTAAGGCACAACCTGTGCATAATGTGAGGAGGTTCCCTTGCACAGAGAGAAAAGTTGTCAACATTGAACAACCACCTAGGATAAATTTCTACAATCAGGAAATGGGAGAAGTTGACGGCTGTGACGAGAACATCAATCTACATTGAATATCAATAAGAGACAACAAATGGTATTTTGCATTGATTGTTTAATAAAAAAAAGTGCAAATAGTAGTATTCGTTATGATAGGTTATATCATTGGGTGCTACACTAACACAAGTAAACAATATGTGGACGTTGCCACACCAAGACTGCCACCAGATCATTCTAGCTGTTGTCTGAATGGCACTGATCTTAAGCTTCCGACCCTGTCGCTATGTTGGGAATCGCTGTATCTTCAAGTCTATCATGGGCTGACCAACTTCTGATGGCTACTTAGTTGCTCGTAAAATAGGTTTTTTGTACTAATCTATGCCGTGATTTATCTCCTGACAACTCTTTCTGATGTATCAAGAACAAATTCGACTTCACCTAGAATATAATTCTTACCTCTGGGTTGGTGCTCACCAATACGCTCTCGATTCATTCATTCACATCATCAATATGTAGTACAAATCATGGGTGCAATCCTCATTTTTCTCATGGCTTCTAATCTCTGAAATGATCTCCCTAGTTCTTGTTTTCCTCTCACTTGTCATATGAAAAAATTTAAGATAACCGTTCATAGGCATCTCTTGGTAATTCAATACTCTCCATCGACCCCCCAAGTATTCCTGAGCGCTTTATTACGGCAGGCTAAACTTTAGTCTGCTCAAAACCACAACCATAAAGAAAATTCCGACCATGTATCTGTGTTGATGAATTATCTAAGAAAACTATAATACAGTATGTCCAGGACAACCCAGAAACTGCAGAATTTAAATTATAGAGACATTTAAATACTCGAACGGTGCGCGTGTGTGCGTGCGTGTGCGTTCGTGAGTGCGTGCGGGCGTGGGTGCGTGTGTACGTGCGTGGGTCCAGAACAAAGATACCTACGCACTTAAAATTTTGTATTTAGACTTATTTTCATTTGACCTACAGCTGATTAGATTTTGGGAGAAATCCAGCGGTGGGGAACGGGGGTTTATTAGAGCCAGTTTTAGGTTTTTGTCAAATGTATCTTAAAAAGCTGCATTTTCCAGACATAAACCTTGAACGTACCGATTAACTATGTTCTATGCAAAATTTTCCGATAGGATGCATAATTTTTCAGCAAAAGAATTCCTAAGGTAGAACGAAAGTGTTTTTTATCTGAATAAGGATTCATTTTATACGAAAAAGTGTGGATATGTTTTTAAAAAAAAATTTAATGCTACGTAGTTTTTCTTTATAAATTTGCTTAAGATAATGCAAGGTAAGTCTAAAAAATAATGAAATATGATTAGTGGTTAATAGTACATTAGATAACAAGGGATTAAAGTGACTCATTTAATCCCGCGAATACATTCAAGGGATTAAGGGACTTCAATCCCGTGGTATCTACACTATTTTTGCACTTAGTGGAGTAATAATAAAAATAATTATATTATTTTCTGAAAATTAAAATATTACATCTGTGATAAATTTAAATTATTAGAAAAGTCACTTTAACAAAGAAGCTACACTATTCATATGAATTATTTTTAAAATCCCAGATATTTCAATGCCATAACAACGAGTAAATAAGTAATAAACACATTCACCGTTGTGAAAACTTAGTCTGTTGTTGACGCGTAGTTGCGAAAATGGATGAGTTTGATATTGAAGCAACGGCTGAAGAGGCTGTTAACCAACTATTGCCCTCAAAATCCAGAAAAGTGTATGAAAAATCTTATGAAGATTTTATAACATGGTGCCGTCAAAAGAAGATAGGTGCAAAATCACACCAATAAAAATGTCTTTTTAGCATATTTCAATGAAAAAGCAAAACTGTACGTGCTTCCACCTTGTGGACGAATTATTCCATGGTGAAATCGATGGTACTGGTGAAAAGTAACATAGACATATGCCAATATCCGAAATTAAAAGCTTTTCTGAAAAGAAAAAATGACGGCTATAAGCCAAAGAAGTCAAAAGTTCTTACTGATGAACAAGTCGTTCAATTCCTAATTCAAGCTCCAGACGACGATTTTTTAATGGTTAAGGTGAGTACTATAACGTCTATAAATTTTTTGATAGATATTTTGCCACTGTGTTCAATTTTTAGGTTGCACTGATCATGGGTGCAGCAGGAGCATGTAGAGGAAACTAATTAGTTGAATTATCAATCCAGAATGTTACAGATTTGGGTTACTCTATCTTAAAAAAAATACAAAGTACAATATTGACCGAGTATTCATTGTTCAGAATTCAGTGAATAACCCAGTCGATTTTATAAAACTAGGCAGAAATTACATTGCTTTAAGAAAACCTGACACAAACCATTCACGATTTTTTGTCCAATATAAAGACCGGAGATGTTCAACTCAACCCATTGGAAAAAATACCTTTGGAAAACTACCCCAAAGAATTTTTTTTAATATTTTCCAATGTATTAAGCTATCACGGTTACCAGTTCAAAGTTTGTTCCATTTCATAAACATTGCACAAATGTAAGAAATTACTAAATCGTTACAGGTAAAAAACATATATTTGTTTTACGTACGTTTCAGGAATATTATTCCCTTCTTCAGAAACATTAAAAGGGTTCTTTAAAACTAACTGGTTAACATAATGCAGATGAATTATTTATTATTATTTATTCGTTCATTTATGATCATTTGTCAGGTTGCGATGACGCACCCTGTATGTAGGATGTTATAATGACGTGTATTACGTGTTTTGAGCACGAGTGTATTGAGTTTGAATGAAAAAAAAATTTTTTGTGTGTATGTGCATAATGTATGTGGGTGTATGATACGCCACTGGAAATGTAGGAGAAATATAATTCAGTATTTGAATGTTATAGAGACGTGAGTGTTGGAATAATTAGATTCTGATGAATGTAAATGTGAAGAGAAATTTGTCTATGGGACGATAATGCTTCCCACTGTATCGCTACTGTTTTGCTTCTGATAAAGAATGGAATGTCTGAAGATAAGATGAGTAATCTTGGTCAGAAAATGTGAAGAATAAGTGTAGAATGTTTTAGAAAATATGTAGAGAAAGATTGGGTATGTTTAAGTGTTAATTTCAGAAAGTTTTGTAATGTTGTGCAATTGTTTTGAGAATATATGTATGTATATGGAATTTGAGACCTTAGACGGTGCTTATTTTTGCAAATGTTGCGGAACGAGATCGAGCGCAGGTTGGAGATAACTGTTAAAAGTTGCGTAATGGTCCAGAGTGGCCACTGAATGAATGTGGTGACGAAAAATGATTTCTTCATGAAGTAATTGTAAAATTTGTAAGTGAAAACAAATATGGCGATGTATTGTAATTACACGCGTGCTTGTATAGAGGGAAGCAGCTATCAGAACTATGGAATTTTGAATGAATACTATTGGAGAATATAACGCGGAAGGAAGACATGTTTAAAGATGGATCACTGAAGTTATAAATAGGAAAGTCAGAGATTGACGAGTGAGTTAGTTAGTTAGAGTTAGGAAGTTAGCTTTTGGTTGGTGATGAGAGCTCGGTGAGGCGCGCACGGGAGTGATAGAATGTGATGATGTTGGAGTATATTTGTGAATTTTAATGAGGCAGTAATTGTTTAAACAACAGCGTAACCCGAACCGGGGATAAATCGTAAAAGACATTCATAAATAGTGCAATAATTAAATTGAAGTTGAAGATAAAGATTAGTGTTTATTTTCAAGAAAATAGTAGTGCGTAAGCAGATTTGAATAAAGATAACAGATGTTATGTTAAAGTGTTAAGGGCAGCGCGTGTTCTTGTAACGAGATTCAGCTGAAAGTATTTATGAGACCACCTGTTAAGTGAACGAAGCGTTCGTTGTATATTAATCCAAAGTTTAAGTAACGTTATATGACATTGAAAGTTTTATTTGTATAAGGGTCTAAATTGGTGTAAAGGGTTGCTAGAAATTTTTAAGAGGCAACCAAATGTTTACCGTTATTACATGATTGTGGGAGTAATAACCTCGCATTGTGAATTATTCGCGAGTGCACAGAGGAATAAGTTTTGTTGAGCCTTTGTAATGTGCGTTCATGCAATTTAAAGGATTACCAATGGGCTACACATAATCGGTTTACGGAAGAAAGAAGAAAGAAAATCCAAGGATTTATGGACAATTTTTAAGTAAGAAATTAGATTTAGGAATTTGATGAACTCATCTAAGCCCGATTATCTTTTTGTTAGTTTACTTGCGTATGGTTGTTTAAATGATTAAATAGTTTTGAAAGGAAGAGATAATCGTTCTTGAGTGGTATTGTATGGTTTGTTTTAGTAGTAAGATTGCAATGTGGTACTTGGTGGTTTAACTTTCAACCACGCTGATGTAATTTATGTAGATATTTGTGTTTTGATTATTTTATGCAGGACAATATATTTTATATATTTATCGTTATATTTTTTTTTACTTTGTTGTTTATTTAGCCAGGTATGAAACACAGATGTAACATTTACTTAATTGGTGATCTTGTTTTGACAATTTTAAAAGTAAGCTTTGCATATTTTAATTTTTCAGATTTAAGGAACGACCTAGGTTCACATTTGCCAGGTTTATTGCAAAATTTTCATGTTAGTTTCATTAGTGCAATGCACTATTAACAGATCAGCTGTTAGTTTAAATTTCATTAAGCATAATACAAGTTTGAGTTTTGAAACCTTAAATGTTTACGAATGTCAACTACGATTCAAAAGTGAATTAAATTTAAAAGATATCGTTCATGTTAAGAATTTTAAAAAGTAATTACCGTTCATTGAATGAATTTGAGTGATAAATTTTATTTTGGAAGTTTTAGTTTACGAGGTGTATTCAAAAAGTTTTTAATAACCTGGGTAGTGCTAAATTTATTTGAGTTTGAGTTGAATTGTTTTGGACGAGTGTTTGGTTTAGAACCCTCGTGTGAGAGGTTATCGAGTAAGCACAATCCTACTTTCCACAATCAGGTAGGGTTAATTAACATCCAGCTTAAGACAATTATTTTAACAAAGTTTCGATTGTGGTGGCGCCTAGAGACATATTTTCCCGAATTGAGCTATTTGAGTATAAGTGTAAGGTGTTTGAGCTTATTAATCATTCATTTTACTTATTATTTCGACCACGCCCATCTCCCTGTTAGCTGGCTTGGCAACCCGCTTACATTAGTAAGCATGCACGACGCCTAGTGCGGTTTGGACGTGTAACACATTATGTTAACCAGTTAGTTTTAAAGAACCCTTTTAATGTTTCTGAAGAAGGGAATAATATTCCTGAAACGTACGTAAAACAAATATATGTTTTTTACCTGCAACGATTTAGTAATTTCTTACATTTATGCAATGTTTATGAAATGGAACAAACTTTGAACTGGTAACCGTGATAGCTTAATAAATTGGAAAATATTAGCAATTTGTACAGTTCAAGAAAAATAACTTCAAACTTTTTGAATTTGTTTTAAACTTCCTGAACCCTCTATACACCGGTCATTGATTTCGACGCACGTCGGCGTCTCTATTAGAAAATTCTGGGGCAAATGTCGACGTTCTCAAAAGACACGGAGGTTAGCAGTCGTCTTCAATGGTTGAGGGATATGTTGAAAGCTCTATAAATAACAAAAGATTATAGCAGAAAAAATTTTTGGGTATGAAAATGAAAAAAAAAGTATTCAGAAAGCCAAATAAATACTATCAATGCATCTATCGTTTCAACATCATTCAATAATTTTCTTAATTCTAAGGACAACGATTTTGGTAAATTTTTTAACTTTAATAAGTAACAACTTTTTTTTTTTTTTTTTTTTATGATAGTGGAGCTGAACAGGCTAAATAAGGCCTATCGTGCTAAAGCACTCAGGAACACTTAGGAGGATGGATAGAGGGATAATGAATTGCCAATAGATGCCTATGAACAGCTACCTTAAATTTTATCGTATCATAAGTGAGAGGAAAACAGGAACTAGGGAGATCATTCCAGAGTTTAGAAGCCGTGTAGAAAAATGTGGATTGCGCCCGTTTGGTACGACAAGTGGAGATTTGTACTGCATACTGATGATGTGAATGAGCGAACCGAGTGTTTCTCGCAAAGATAGCCGGAGATGGTATCAAAGAATGTAATTCACCAGCACAATAGCCGTTGTAATAACGATAATACAAAGAAAGAACTGAAACCATCCTTCTATGCTCAAGGGACCGTATGTGGAAAGTTAAGGATGGGTCATTTATAAGCCTAATCGCTCTCTTTTGAATACGATCAACGATATCGGGAGCATATTGGGGAGCACTAACCCAAAGGTGAGAATTATATTCCAGATGAGGCCGAATTTGGGCCTTATACAGCAGAAGGAGTTGTCAAGAGGTAAAGTACTGCTTAGATCTGTACAAAAAGCCTATTTTACGAGTAGCTGTTTTGGTAGCTGACAGAAGATGGTCAACCCATGAGAGATGTGAAGATACAGTCATACCCAACAGAGCAATAGAGTCTGAAAACTTAAGAACTGAACCATTCATACTTACAACAGGAAATGATCGATCTTTTTTGGCGGACATAAGGCAACACTGAGTTTTGTTAGCATTAAATTTAACTAGATTATTGCTTCCCCATTCGAGAATACGTTGAATGTCTTTGTTGATTGAATTTTCCATTTCAGCTTTAATTTCTTGATTTGACATAGAAGGTGGATTATCACTATGAGTAGACTGAGATGAACTACAGTGAAGAGTGCTATCGTCAGCAAAGCAATGTATGGGGTTAGTTGTTGAAGAAATAAGGTCGTTTATGTACAGCAGAAAAAGTGTAGGCGCTATAACGGATCCCTGTTGTACGCCCGCGTTAATGCCAACTTCTTTTGAAAAAAAGCCATCAACTACGACACGTATTCGTCTTTTATCAAGGAATCTAGAAACCCAGTTGATGAGCGTATCATTTAACCCAAACGAGGCGAGTTTGGCAAGTAAACACTTATGCCAAACTTGGTCAAATGCCTTTGAGATATCTAAAGCGACTACAACTGTTTCACCGGACTGCTCTACTGCATTGTTCCAAACTTGGGTCACATATGAAAGAAGATCGCCTGTTGAACGACTTTGCATAAACCCATATTGGTGGTCACTAAGGAGTTTGTTAGTTTCAAGGAACGTGAGCAGTTGCTGATTGATGGCTTTTTCCATGATTGTAGACAAAATGGAAGTAATGGCAATTGGTCTGTAATTTGAGGGATCGGTCTTGTCACCTTTTTTAGGAATAGGTTGAACATTTGCTAACTTCCATGATGAAGGGAATTCCCCAGAAGATATAGAGATCGTATAGAGCTTAGATAGGACTGGTACTAGTTCGGGGGAACATTTCTTTAAGACAATAGCTGGGATATCGTCTGGGCCAGTCGCCTTATTGAGACCAAGCCTACTGATGATCGATTCCAAGAGCTTGTACCGAAAATGAATTAGTTTCATAACGTATGAAGAAGAGTTGATTAGGGGCACATCTTTTCCAGAATCGTTGAGACACGAGTTTGATGCAAACAAATCCACAAAAACGTTGGCTTTGTCTACAGAATCAGCAACTACCGATCCGTCAATAGATGTCAGGGGGGGAAATGAAGATGTTCGAAAGTTTTTACTAATGGCTTTTGCTAAAGACCAAAATTTACGACTGCCTAAAGGAGATGTAGCCAGTTCATTGCATTTTCGTTGTTCGAACAACTTTTTAGTTTTAGTGATGACACCTTTGCAGATATTTCTTGGACCAACGTATTCTACATGACTGTCAGCCGATTTATTAGATTTCCATTTAATGTAACATTTATTTTTTAAAGATATTGCATCAGAACAAGCCTTATTGAACCAGGGTTGGGAACGTGAATGACCTACACGGTACTGTTTTTTCGGAATGTACAACTCCATTCCCATGAGGATGACTTCAGATACTGAAAGAGCGATGTCCGAAGAAGAGGACGCCTTAAAACAATATTCACGCCATGGAAAGGTTGCAAAGAAATCCCGTAAATCACTCCATCGAGCTGACTTAAAATACCACAAGGCTCTAACTGTACAAATGTAAATATATCCGTAAACGTTAATCAAAGGTAGATGTTATCTTAAATAATGTTAATTGCTGATTTTTATTAATAAAATTATTATTCAGTAGCGTGAATTATTTAATTTTTAATCCTCGGAGGATTAAATTATTTTTTAATCCCTAGAGATTAAAAGTAAAAATTCAGTCAATGGGGGAACCAAATAGTACTTTTCATCCATGAAGTGTAAAAAATGTATTATTGATATTTTATAGAAGCGAGAGTCTTTGGAATAATTTTTTTAAGGTAACATGTAGTTATGTATATCTGAAGTTTTAAACGTCATTCTGACATAGATTACTGAGTTTGTTTTCACAATGTGGCCCGTTTTCGTTGTCAACGTACGAAAGGGTTTGTATAGTTACTCTAAAACAACATAATTTAGATTATTTCATGCCTTTTAATTTCCACTTTGTTTAAACTTACGTCGCATGACAATTATAAATATATTCCCTAAATAGCAATATATCCCCTGGTAGGCGTACCAACATATTTCTGTATTTGAAGATCTTCCTTTATATCTCCAGGATTGGTCAATATGCAGTGTAATGGATGCGCCAACGCGACGTGGAAAACACCAAATTAGATTTAAAATGTTTTATCTACATAATAAATTGTTTTTTCAGCCATTTTTGTTTATGTTTATTCAACGCGTTATTATGATCTCCAATTAAAATTTTCAAATTTTTTGATATACGTATGGATAAAAGAGGTGAATTTTACTAAAAATTTAAAATAAAAGGTATGTGTATTATTTAAATTAGCATCTAGATGTCTATTAACATTTGTATGTCATGAAGTTTTAATCGTTTGTTTGACATATAATATTATTTCTGTTTTTACAAAAAGATCTTAACATCCAAGATCAGAATACTACCGAAACCTAAACGTGGGGGACTCATACCGCTTATCCCCCTATTTGCAGCATTAGGAGCTTTAGGTTCTTTGGATGAAGGTGCAGCCGCAGTTGCAAAAGCGGTTACTGACGCAAAAACCGCGCCACAAACGTTAGAAGAAACCAAACGGCACAATGGAGCAATGGAAACGGTTACCTTAGGAAAGGTTTACATATAAAACCATATAAGCGAGGTTTAGGCCTATATCTACAATGGTATTAAAAAAACACCCACTGAAGCTACCACGTTACGCCTTAAACAACGTTGAGCTGTCAAAATTTGTTGAGAAATTAAAAATCCCCTACGTTAGAGGGTTGTACATGAGAGATAAATTACCTCACGAATCCACACGAATGAATGTGGTATCGTGAATCTGGATGATCATAATAACAGGGAACACACTGGACGGTTTACATCAAGCGTAATGCGCAAATTACATATTTTGATAGCATAGGACATATTGAAACACCCTTAGAATTAATTCACTATTTTAAAAGTGCTGGTAGCAGAAACACGATTGACTATAACTTTACCAAGGTTTAAAACTTCAATACAAACAGTTGCGGTTGTTTAGTCTTATGATTTTTATAGGACTGCCCGTTTTGATTCTCAGTAGTCGTTGCTTGATCGTAATGTCGTACATATTTACATTTAACGATGCAAGAAGTATTCTGCAACCCAACTTTAACCTGCCGATTTATCTTGATAATGAGTCGAAATATGTAATGGGGTTGATCCTAATCGTCCAAAAGTGTTTTTGCAGTATTTAAATGCCACGAATTTATACGGATGGAATATGCGGCAACACCTACCTCATAATGGGTTTATGTGGTTAACTGAAGAAGAACTTCAAAACTTTGATGTACTGAAGATTAATGATGATGTTGATATTGGGTATGTGCTAGAGGTAGATATACTACATCCGCACCGCCTGCATGATGAACACAATGAGTATCCGTTTTGTCCCGAAATGATATGCGCACCACATTCCAAGGAGGAAAAATTAATTCCTAATTTATGCGATAAGACAACTATGTTACACATTACCGATATTTAAAACAATGTGCACAGCATGGGTTAATTGTTACTCATATTGATAGAGTTTTACGGTTTCGTCAAAGTCCTTGGCTAGTACCATACATAGACCTTAATACAACTTCGAAATCAAGCGAAGAACAAATTCGAAAATGATTTCTTTAAATGCACGAACAATGGTGTATTTGGTAAAACAATGAAGAATGTCGACAAAAGATAGTAATAGTTATTAACACATTGGCAAAGTGGCGGACGTCGCTTAGGTCTAGCATGGTACGTCACAAACACCGCAATTTAAGAATTTTATTTAATTTACTGATAAATTATTTGCAGTGGAATTGTCCAAACAGGTCATTACTTATAGCAAACCCGTATTTATGTTGGATTTAGTATTTTAGATCTTTCCAAAATTATAATGTATCGATTTTTTACGATATCTTGCGCAGTCATTACGGTAATAATGTAACGTTGCTCAATACAGACACAGATTCTTTAATTGTCGAGATAACAACTAATGATGTGTATGGCCATATGTGGAATAATGTTGATGAATATGACACATCCAACTATCAAAACGGTCTGCATGGTATTACAACGAATACATCCGTCGTCGGAAGAATGAAAGATGAGTATGCAGGAAAAGATATTCTATATTTTTATGGAGCAGGATCAAAATCTTATTGTTTAAAGCTTGCTGATGATCAAGTGGTTAAGAAAGCGAAAGGTTTTAAGAAAATCGTTATTCAAAAAGTGCTGACGGAGGTAGACTACAAATCTGTTGCAGAGGCATCTGATAAAACAGTAATGTGTAAAAGTTCGTGTTTAGATCAACTTTGCGTTATGTATACAATGAGATGTTAAACAAAATCGCATTTCGGTCCCAGGATGACAAACGGTATCGATTGCGTGGCACGTGTACAGCATTTGCGTGGGGACATTTGTGAATTCCGGAATTGAAGAACGTCGATCCTTTGAGTGGTCTACTAGAGGTTACTAGGCAAATGAATTTGTATAATCCAGTTAGTGGGTAATATTTTGGGTACTGATGCTTGTTAGTTTTAGGAGTGTGCATATCATCTCCATAATAAAGATATGAACATGTATTACTATACATGTTAATATGTATAATATCGATACACTATTCCAGATCGGCTACTTAAAATTGATCGCCTTTTTTTTTCTCAGAGGTGTGACCTTGAAAATTGGAAGCATAGCTCTTGAAGCGTTGGCTTGAACATTGGATCGCCTATGTTCCTGAAAATTTTTATCTCAGAATCGAGCCGGAAATGATGGGGGTAGCTGGATAACAATCTATTTTTAGGATTTTTGAAGCTTACTCGGCCAGAACAATAAATCGCCTTTGTTCTTTTCTCAGAGGTGTGACCTCGAAATGGGGGAAACGGCTACCAGTGTTGCGAAACATTCCCGTGTATTGGGAAACGGCTATATGTCTTTGGAAAACGTCTATCTGTATTTGGGGAACGGAACCACTTGAGAGCAATGAACTTTACTGGGGGTGTGACCTTGAAAATTAAACTTCCAAGAATTGCTTGATGACCTTGAAACATGCCTAACATAGACAACAATCTTTATGATACCCCTTGAGAACACCTCTGGGCTTGAGACGGATGTCAATGAACTTCCTAGAATTGATGTGGGCGTGACCTTGAAAAGATTAATGAACGTTGAAATTTCCCATCAACATTTGATTTAGAATCGACCTTTATTTCTTGGTGCATCCTACTATATACCACCAATTGAACCATGGAGGTGTGACCTTGAGAATTGAGAAGGTTGATATCCCTATACCTTAAAATCCTAAGAAGACCTTGAAGCGGGGTGTGTGTGTACCTTGACAATAAGAATGACCATTTCCTACCACATGTCCTTGAAGTGGACAATTTTTACGGGGAGAGCCAATGACCTTGAAAACTAATGTAGTAACTTTTCTTGTGCCTTTTTTAAATGTAGTTAATTCAGCGACCTTGAGGTATATACTTTGATGCAGACAATACGTACGATTACCTTGACCTTGAAAAACCATGTACTTGGACGTAGCGAATGTGTGCGTGAGTTGACCTTGAGAAAAAGCACTCGTATAAAAGGTATAGTAGAAAAGTGGCCCAGGATTGGTATAGCTCCTGCCACGTGACCTTGAAGTGTACAATCTATAAGGGAGCGTCAATGACCTTGAAAACAAATGTAGTAGCTTTTCTAGTTCCTTTTTCAGATCTAGTTACTTCAATGACTTGAGGAGTATATATTGATGCAGGCAGAATATACGCAGTCAGCGTGGGCTCTTTGAAAATCTTGACATGGGTAATGTGCTTGGATGCAGGTAATGTGTACGATGACCTTGAAGAATAGGTAGGCAATGTGGGTCACCTTGAAAACCATGTACTTAGACGTAGGCAACATGGTGACCTTGAGGAATACACTTTGATGTATGCAATGTGCACGATGACCTTGACCTTGAAAACCATTGATCTTGATGTAGGCAATCTGTACGGGAAGGTGTATTATTATTATCAAAAGTGGCACAGGATCACCCTAGTATATATATACTGATAAGACTTACAGTTATCTTCGTCAGTAGTAATATCCGTTAAAGATTGTTAAAGATGCAAACAATTTTGTCAAAGTTGAAAAATTAAAACATAAACATCACCCTGCTGCTAATATAACAGTTTGAGAAACGTATAATGCCAACTATAAAATTAAATTTTAGTAAAGAATAACTAGGGCATTAAAAATTAAATATTGTTAAACTGCCTTAAAGATGACAAATCAGAACACACTCTACAGCGAAAAATGTGTGCCAAAAAACACATGCAACAAAATTTAATCAAGTTATGATGTAGGTGTGAAGTTGTGAAAAACTTCAATTTCAAAATGATAGAAGCATTCACAAATATAAACATGACATCAAATAAATATATTACAAACATATTAACAATGAAAAGCATACTGCAGAACGTTTTTTGTAATTTTAAATTTTAACTTTAATTTCAACTACTTACGTTAAATTATAGTGCTGTGGTAATTTAACATATAATTGGTAAATCATTTGATTCAAGGTCTAGGAATAACACAGCAAAAAACCTACACCTACCAAAAGTTAAAATTAAAATCAAAATTAAGACGTATCATTATGCTTTTTTTTAAATTACAAGATACCAAAACCTATTTAAACCAAGATATTCTTCTTGTCTATTAAAATTATTAGGATATTTATTTATTTCAATAGCTTCACGTTGTAAACGAACATAATAATGAGTTTGTCTGGGCAATATTTCCATATTGTCAAATCGAATGTCACATTTCGGAAGATGATGAAGGGTTTGACACACCTTTAGATGATCTTAAATGTTCTTTAATTTTTCTTTTAGGTTTAAAAATAGTCCTAATGCCATATTTAATTAGGATTTTTTCAATTCCATCTGTATCATTAGCTATATAAGGAGGAAAAGCAGTATCAACATTAAGAACTGGTTTTTCTTTAAGGTTACGCCTAAAAGGTGTAATAACATTATTAATATCTGTGAATATCCATTAACTTGTAAGGATTTTGTTAAATATTTATATTCATCCTTCAATAATTCAGTGTCACAAGTTCGTTTTGCTTGATCTACTAAAGATTTAATTACACCAATTTTTTGACGTGGATGGTGGTTGGATAATTTATGAAGGTATCTATCAGTGTGTGTCGTTTTTCTGTAAACCTTAAAAGATAGTGAATTATTATTTTTAGATATTAATATTTCAAGAAATGGTAAACTTCCATTAGTTTCTTTTGCCATGGTAAACTGAATACTAGGATGTATACCATTTATGAAAACCAAAAGCTCATGCAGTGCTTCTTCTCCATGTCTCCAAATAACAAATGTGTCATCTACATATCTGTATCAAGGTTTTTTAGGTGTACTTTGTAACGCTAATATTTCAAAGTTTTCCATTTAAAATTAGCTATAACGACTATGAGGACTATCCATTGCCACATCTTCAATCCGTTCATAAAATATACTATTCCTCTGATAATAAGTTGTAGTAAGACAGTGCTGAAAGAGAATGATTATGTCCTTTGGAAAAAGATGATCAATGTATTCAATAGTTTCTTTTAAAAGGACTTTTGCAAAAAGTGAGGCAACATCAAAACTAACCATTATATCACCTCCTTCAATTTTGAAACTATGCATTTTTCAACAAAGACGGCAGAATTTTTAATGTAATGGGGTGTTTTTCCTATATGAGGTTGTAATAAAAATGTAAGATGTTTTGCAAGGCTATATGTAGGAGAACCAATTGCACTAACAATAGGCCTTAAAGGAATATTAGGTTTATGAATTTCTGGTAAACCATATAGTTTTGGTGAAATAGCTCCAGAGTAAGTTTCTTTTTTATTTCTGCAGAAATAGATGATAATTTAATCAGTTTTTTAGTTTTTAAAAGAAACTCTTTTGTTGGATCTTTTTGTATCTCACAAGTTTCTGGTCCCAACAATTGTTCTATCTTAATGTTATAATCGTTCATATTTAATATAACAGTTGCATTACCTTTATCTGATTTTAATATTATTATACTTTATAGTATAATAATAGGTTGCTCTTTGGAGGTTTTGTTTTACGTAATATGTTAACGGTGTTATATCCAACTTCATTAGCAGCATCAAAAGGTAATGCTTTAATGGAGTTTTCGATATTGGAAATTATATCTTTAAAAGGTATTGGCTCTTGGTGTTATCGCAAAATTTTCTTCTTTAGAAAGCGCTTAAATAGCATCATCTGAAACAATATTATCAGAAAGGTTTATAACTGTTTTTTTATAATCAATAGATGCCGACTTTAATGAAAGAATGCATAGTTTCAAAATTGAAGAGGGTCGTATAATGGTTAGTTTTGATATTGTTTCACTTTTTACAAAAGTGCCTCTAAAAGAAACTATTGAATACATTGATCATCTTTTTCCATAGTACATAACCACACTTTTTCAGCACTGTCTTACTACAACTTATTTTCAGTGGAATAGTAAGTTTTATGAACAGACTGAAGGTGAAACAATGGGTAGTCCCCTTAGTCCTGTCATAGCACATTTTTACATGGAAAAATTAGCGTTACAAAATACACCTAAAAAACCTTCAGTTTGGTGTAGATATATAGATAACACATTTGTTATTTGGAGACATGGAGAAGAAGCACTGCATGAGTTTTTGGTTTTTTTAAATGGTATACATACTAGTATTCAGTTTACCATGGAAAAAGAAGCTAATGGAAGTTTACCATTTCTTGACATATTAATATCTAAAAATAATAATTCACTATCTTTTGAGGTTTACAGAAAGCCGACACATACTTACAGATATTAATAATGTTATTACACCTTCTAGGCGTAACCTTAAAGAAAAACCAGTTTTTAATGTTGGTACTGCTTTTCTTCCTTTTATAGCTAATGTTACAGATAGAATTGAACAAATCCTAATTAAACAACTACTTTTAAACCTACAAGAAAAATTAAAAAACATTTAAGATCACCTAAAGATGTGTCGAACCCTTTATCATATTCCGGAGTGTATAGGTTATCTTAGTCATGTGGAAAAGTATACATCGGAACCACAAAACGTAGCTTTGATACAAGACGTAAAGAACATATGAGATTTTGTAGATTGGGCCGACCAGAGAAGTCTGCTGTGGCTGACCATGCGCTGAATAATATAAATCATGATATTCAATTTAACAATATAAACACCCTAATAATTTTAATAGACAGGAAGAAAATCTCCGTTTAAATAGGTTTTGGAATCTTATAATTAAAAAAAAAGCATAATGATACGTCTTAATTTTGATTTTAATTTTAACTTTTGGTATGTATGGGTTTTTTGCAGTTTTATTCCTAGACCTTGAAGCAAGTGCTTTACCAATTATATGTTAAATTACCACAGCGCTATAATTTAACATAAGTAGTTCAAAGTAAGATTAAAATTAAAAATTACAAAAAACGTTCTGCATCTCTTTGTTAGACTTAACTGGACTATTTTATTTGATGTGATGTTTATATTTGTGAATGCTTCTATTACTTTGAAATTGAAGCTTTACGCAACTTTACACTTACATCATAACTTGATTAAATTTTATTAAATGTGTTTTTTTGGCTGACATTTTTCATTTTTATCTTTCGCCGTAGAGAGTGTTCTGATTTGTCATCTTTAAGGCAGTTTAACAATATTTAATTTTTAATGACCTAGCTATTATTTTCTAAAATTTAATTTTATAGTTGGCTTTACGTTTCTCAAACTGCAATATTAGTAGCAGGCTGATGTTTATGTTTTAATTTTTCAAATTTGACAAAATTGTTTACAACATCTTTAACAATTTTTAACAGATATTACTACTGACGAAGATAACTGTAAGTGTTATCGAAACGTTTAGATTGTATAATTTAAAATACACCATTAAAAAACCCAAAAAAGGTAAGTATTTTGTTGTGTGGTAATGGTGAAAGTTTACATTTTCATATATGAATGATTATCGTAATTATTCGATTTATACAGATTTTGTAAATGAATTAGCAACGGATCTGTATGATGAAGGTCGGAGCAATGAAGAAAGTATGATATCTAGAGGCAAATTTTTCTGTCATAGTTATAATGTAAAAGATTATTCATTTTTAACTGAAATTGTACACATCTTCCCGCAAAAGTTTATAAAATATGTAGCTTTAACCATTAATAGACCATATTTGTAAAATACATGTAAAAATAAACGTATATTACGTAAAGCAGTATTTTAATATAGACTCCACCTAGTGGTACATTTTTATAAGCGGATTAGAGTTTGATCGCTGCTCTATCTAGTGATATATTAAGTAGATCTGGGTTCCTGCAATTGTTATGGCGGGAAACCTTGAAATAGGTTCTGGAAGGTTTGCATGTTATACTCTAGACGCCTAGCTTCCAATATAAAAACAGGTGTGAAAAATAAAACGCACATTATGTGAAACAGTATTTTATTACTATGATTCAATATACAACTTTATTCAGCTTTATAGGATAATTACATTTTACGTACAATGCTAGTAAATGGTTCATACTCAATTAATACATCGTGCAAAATGACACAATATCACTCGGACCGCCACCTTCCTAAAACTGCCAGTGCCGGTCATTCCGACCGGTATTATAATCACTGCCATATTTCTGTAAATATTTTATTTATAAATGCATTATGATAAGAAATGTTAAAAAACGAATACAATAATGTTTTAATTTACATTATAATATTTACAATAATTAATTTTTGGAACATTTTGAGCAAAAAATTACTTTTTGAATAGATGACACGCACTTGCCGCAAACTAACTTATTGCACTGGTTACATGTGTTAGTTGTTTTATTTTCACATTTTCCAACCTGACATGTACGTCTCTTCAGCTTTTGAAAGCTTTGCTTTCCGTTTGAAGGCCCAGCAGTTTCAGCTTTCTTATTCTTTTGATCACAATATTCTTCCCGTAATTCAGTTGCCAGTTGTAGGATAAAATCTCGCCGATTGATGTTTTTTCCACTTATTTTTTGTAAACTGCATAAGCATTGATAGCAGCCAAGTCTAATATATTATAAAATACATGTACTGGCCACCTTCTTGAACCAGCTTTTACAGAATATTTTCGCGCCATTTGATCGACGACATCAACGCCATACTTGGTTTCGTTGTAAAACTGAATCGTTTCAGGGGTTTTTTCTTAGCATTATTACCAATTCCAATAGAAGTATGAAGAGTGCTTAGTATGAGTACGTTTTTGTTACGCTTAGCTTGATAGATAGTTAGCGTGCAATCATTACATTTCAATAAAATGGTGTCATAAAGCTCTTGCTTACCATTTTTTGCAAATGCTGGGACTTCTCTTCTAGCTTTATTTACTATTCCCACGATCGTGGTATTACTAGCTGCAAGAATTTAAGCTAATTTTAGACCCGTAAAGTAGTTGTCTGTTGTAACGTTGAGTCCTTTATTTAGGCATGGTTCAAGAAGTTTGCATACTACATGTTCAGCAAGCGTTAGATCGTTTGGACGAATATCATCTTTCCCTAAATAAGGAAAACAATTCAAGATATATTTAGAACTCGTATCTACTGCCATCCAAAACTTTATTCCAAATTTGTCGGGCTTGTTTGGCGTATATTGAAGGAATCTACATCTTACTTTAGTTGGGAATAACTGCTCGTCAACTGTAATATTCGGTCCCGGTGTGTAACAGATTTTACAGTTATATATAAATTTATACCAAACTTCAGATATCAAAGCAAATCTATCTGTTTGCAACCTTTCTTTTCGATTAGATTTTTTGTCAAATCTTATGAATCTCATAATTTCTCGAAATCTGTTTCGCGCCATTGTTTCGCGAAAAAATGCAGGGCCCCATTTAGTAGACCATAAACTATCAAGTTCCAAATTTATATCGCCGTATGCTCCACGAGCGTACAAAATAGCAATGAAAGCATCTAATTCTTGTAGCGAAATGTGCCAGTCGTTAGTTTCCAATTGTCTATGCGCTTCTTCTTCAGTGCACTCTTTTATAAGCTTTAGTATAGGTTCATTTATAAATAAACGCCAAAAACTACTCACTAGATCGTTATTTGATTTCCTCTTTGTATAAGCAGTAGGCCCAGGATCTTCTCGAATCACGTTTCGTCGAGCATTTCTTCCTGGAGGATGAAAACCAGCCGGAAGAGTAGTCCAAAGAGTACCATTTTTTGTCTGGAAATTTCTTTCTTCTACGAAATTAGTATTATTCCGTTTGCGCTTCTTGCCTCGACCTTGTTGATCTTTATTGGATAAAGTATTTTTTTGCAGCAAGGAAATTGTTTTTTTATTTTTTTCTGCATTTTGAACAGATCCAGATGTAGATGGTAAACAATCTGCATCATCCGATAACAAACATTCTGAATCACTTGCTTCACTTACATATTCTGAATCACTAATATTTTGATCACCACCGGGATAATAATCATCATCCGAGTCTGATACTACGGAAATTGGCCCATGATCAGATTGTTCATCTGGCAATTCCTCTAGCTCTTCTAAATATTTTAGAGCTTCTTCAGAACTCAAACTTTTTCTGGACCACTGAGCTTCGTCACGAGTAGTTCCACCTTCACTAAACCACATTTTACACAACTAACTGACAAACTACAGCAATTAAACTTGACCAACTGTACGTTTAAAATCAAGTGGCGAAAATAAGTTGAAGTTCACAGATAAAGCGAACAAGCAGCGACTTGTATGTTTCGTGAGCGCGCGCAGCTCAATGTTGAATGTGTCACCAGTCATTTTGACCGGCGCGGCGGTTTTAGGTATAAATACATATTATTCACTTACAAACACAATTAATTTATTAAATTCCTCATTTACCTCTTTAAACCAAAGATCTAGGAAAAGTCACTAACCTACAACGCAATAAAAAATTTATTGTAGAAATAATTTGAAGTGAAAGTAAGAAACCGGTCAAAATGACCGGTGCGGCGGTCGGAGTGATATGGCGAAATATCGGCGGCAAAGGACGAAGATGCTTCAACTTCCAATTTCAAATCAATAACTACGTTACGAATACCCTAGTTTTGACGAGTACAGTTAATTACAAGTATCGATTGACTCGTTCGTTCGTAACTAAGCATAGAACCTTCTGGCGAATTATAATATTGATTTCGAAAGTTTAAATATTCTTCGTAAGCACCCACGTATTTGTTATCAGCGAAAACGAGATTTTGCTGCTCATACGGATACCTTCTGTTATTAATATTTGCTTTTATATTCGAGATATCGATCGAATTTTGCTACGCTCTCTTCCCTATTATCTCGCTTATTCGTATGGAAACCAACCAGTAGACATTGAGGACGTAGAAAACCAGTACAGCTCTTCTCGAGAGTGAAACGCAACTTGTATAGGTGAATTTTTATTAATCTTCTGATAGATAGACGGCTTCATAGCATCATTCGGAATTAAATACGGAACTTTCAAATTTAACCTTCGTCAAGTTGATCTTAACATCCGTTTCACCGCTGTAGCAGTCGACATCGGTATTGGATCGTAACACCAGCTCTTGACGTATATTGA
Source organism: Vesta saturnalis (assembly GCA_036346205.1). Lineage (NCBI taxonomy): Eukaryota > Metazoa > Arthropoda > Insecta > Coleoptera > Lampyridae > Vesta > Vesta saturnalis. The sequence continues at coordinate 2,501,079 of JARFJB010000524.1, forward strand.
CTAGAGGCTTTGTATAACCGTCCGCAAATCCCATCACATGCTTGAGCGGTATGAAAGCGCAGAAGGCGGTATTGGTGCTGATTAACAGTTGAAGAGGCTTGTTTTGTGGTCTCCACCCTGCATGCGATAAACAAGTACTTTAATCTGCAGTATGTGAGAATATCCTTTAATGGCGCTGTTAATACCAGGTAAACGTACGGTTTCAATCACCCGGTCGCCTAACATAAATCGAATCTCATCGAACAGGAAGAGAGGTGCACTATTCGTGAGACTATACGCTTTGTTTGCTTCATTAGGGGTTAAAGTACCTTCTAAACATATTACACTATCGTAAGTAGCTGTAATGAGATCGGCTTTTTGCACAATCAGATTAATCTTATCGGAGTTCCCGTATGCGTTTGTTGTGCACGGATGATAAGTTCTACGGTCGCATTCCACGATCATATCTTCGTACCTCACCCCAGTGAATAAACTTTTCAGCGCTTCTTCTATATCGCCTTAATACTTTATAGCCGAGATCTTGTAGAAACTGAAAGTCGCCTTTGGTCAACGATGTGCTTTCGTCTGCAGGTAGAGACCTACTGCCGAAAATCTTAAGACCCATACTTCTTCAGTTCCAATCGAATAGTTACTTACTAGTTACCAAAGTCCACCAATTGACCCTCTTGATCAAGCAATTTTCAGGTTATGTTATCTATACGTTGTGTAAGCGCAGGTAAATAAATAACTGTAGCCGGCAGCTTGAGTAATTTATAACCTGGTTCAATGTGAACGTCAAACTCGAAGATTGTATGCGATTGCTCACTGTTCCTGTATGCGCCTCCGGTAAAATTATACTCTAAATGTATATTTGTAGCGTGAATTATTTGAACGTCCAAATCAGATTCGTGTGTATGGCCTGCTCTGTAAATGTTAGGTGAGAATCCGAGCATGCGCCAAATGCAATCCTCATTTCTTAAGTCTACGTTATGTAAAGATGTAACTTAGCATTTTAGCGTATTATTGTTTGCTCTTAATATAAAGACGATCGTCTTGTGAAGGTTAATCTTACGCTGTAGAAATTTGTTAATTTTCACCATTTCATATACACCACTCGTAATCGCAATCTCTTTATGTTCGCCAGTTTTCGTAATATAGTAAAACTTGTTGTTTCCCTCATGAATATTTTGTATAGAATTGCTACCATAAAACCTAATCCATGCTGATAATTAGGATCAAGTTCGATTGGCGGAAAATACGTTGCACTGAGCACGTTTCCCTCACCCGTCAATGTGAACGTTTGAGACATGACTACAAATAATATTTCAAGCTAAATGTCCACATATAAGTGTATTATAATTTTGTTCATTGACATAATTATATCTAATTTTAAAATCTCTCAAATATCTAATTATTTCAAGTGGTGGCGCAAAATTTCCGAAGCGATTGTAGTAGATGACACCATGACCTCGTCTCTTGAAACCAACCCAATGAGTACCCTTTCCTCTAAATTCGTCAAGCTTCACGATAGCACACTCATTAAGACGCGGTTTATGGAGTAAAGCAACGCGCATAAATACGCCTTTAAAAAATGGCACATCTTTAGCATACTTAATCAGATCGGAATAGGTTAATGCTCTCCGGGTTTTTTGAATATGGTTTCAACTATAAAGTACGTCCCTTCTTATGAGGATGCAAATAAAGTCCTTTGCCACTGCTTCGAGGTACCGCCTCCATTGTTTGGTTATGGTGCTGAGCCTCCTCCAATTGCTTCTACGCCGCCAAAGCGTCGTTGACAGCTTTATGTACCCCTAGTACCACCTGTGAGAGAACCTACAGCTAAGAGGCCGGCGAATAGAGGCATTAGGAATGGGAGAAAGCCGCCAGTTTTAGGTATCGGAATGTTTCTAGGTAATTGCACCTTCTTTTTTCCGCCAGCAATCTTAACAGCCTTCATAGCGGCCGATAGACTAACATCAATAAGTTTCTTCAGATTACCATCTTTTAGTAGACGTTTGACAGATTTTTGAATCGGTTTTAAAACTCCACGTCTAAACGAGCACCTCTTCGTCTTCTTCTTATTAGCGCTCATACCTAACGTGATTTGAAGCTTCATGGCGTTCGCTACGGCAAAGGCTGCTGATTTCTCACCAAAACTTGAATCCTTCGAGCGTACACGATTCCAAGCTCGATCTCGAAGCACCCTATCTGCTTGATGACGGCTTGTTAAATCGTTAGAATTATTACATGCGCTATCGTGTTGTTTCCAAGCTTCATCTAGAGGATTTATACTTGGATCGCCGCAAGCTAAACGTTTCGGTAGCTTGGTTCCATAATATCGATAACCCGGAATATACAGCTCAACAAGTATATTGTTTATTAAGGTGTTTATTACACTACTCCCGAGCGGCATGTGAACTGGTCAGTATACTATCAGCAACTGAATGATGTAGTATAAGAAACAGCCTCAAGAACTACCTGTGTATGGTCACGATTTCCTGAAATCCAAAGTTGCAACGAAGCATGGTGCGTCTCTTTCCGACATCAATAACAGCAATTATTTGCGGACCTTCCGGGTACGGGAAGACCAACGTAATGGTTCGCTTATTGGAGGCACCGCATGGCTTAAAATTCAAAAATGTATGCTCGAGCAAAGTATAAATACTTAGAGCATGTACTTAAGCCGGTCAGAGGTATTAGGTAAAATGCATTCAACGATAAGGCAGATGTAATGCTGGAAGAGATCGCTAAGGATTCTATATGATCTTCGACGACACCTCGTGTCTCAATCAAAACATAATTCGCGATTATTTCAGTAGAAGGCGACACCCAGGCGTGGACTCTTCTATCTCTGTCAAACATACTCGAAGATCCCTAAGCAATCGGTTCGCCGCGATAATGTGAATATGTTTGTGTTATTTAAACAAGATTTCATAAATTTGAAGCATGTATACGATGAGCATGTAGGTACAGATATGACCTTCGATCAATGTGTGCGCAATGTTGGCAGACTAAATACGATTTGGTATGCATTGTAAAAGGTTTTGATTGCGGCAGATACCGGAACAGATTTGATTGCTATATCACCTGCTTATTATAGTCATTCAGACGCAGTCACTCTCAATGGATGTTCGAGGTAAGGTGGTTAACCAGAAGTTAACGCAGACTCGTAATGCAATTAAACGAAGTGGAATTATTGACGAGAGGTGAACTTGAAACATATCGTTTAGCGGAAACTGCATATAAACCTATAGTGGATCCTTTGAAACAAATCGCAAACACCTGCCTCGCTCAAGTTCAAACCTCCGGTTGCACATTCATTCATTGAAACCGGTGTAGAACCAGCACCTGCTACATTTAGACCCCCTCCCTCATTCGATGAAGCGGACGTTATTGCTGAAACAGATTCTGCTGGAGAGGAGGAAGAGCAGACGGAGCCAACTAATTTAACGGGATTACTCGATGACACAGGCATTGCCGGTGAATTCTTAGAGCAATATGATCCTTTACCTCGCCACTATGTAGAATTACTAATCCGCAGGAACCAAGAACAAATGGATAATACATACGGTCTTCGTTATGATGAAAACTTAGATAAATGGGCTATCGGAGATTCTCCGGTGGATATAGAAGGATCTAATCTAATTATAAAAGATGAGGTATATGAAGGAACTCCCGGACTATACGAGCTGCTTATATTGAAAGAGCCGAAGAAGTTTACGTTGAGGGATGAGACACCCTACGTTGACATTCTAGCTAAAACTAACGCATATAGGAAGCAATTATGGGCAGCAAGTTATCTAAATACCGCAAGATTATTAAGCCGCAAATCAGCACAAAACGTTTCGGCCGGGGCATAATGATGAATTTGTCGAATAGAGTGAAGGAGTGTTTATACTGGAATACTCCTCGCGAACTTGTTGAACGGCTCAGACTGTTGCATGCATCGAAAGCAGCAGGTCATACTGGTCATGATAACGAAATCATTCGTATCGAAGAAGAGCTCAGAGAAGAAGGTATAATTGCATAATAATGCCCATCGATAAGTTTGGCAGACAATCACTAGCGCATTTAAAACATGCAGTCGCAAATATCAAATTAACCAGGGATGATAATTACGATATGCAAGGTAAAAGACTTTGCAATGTCTCTGAACCCATCCTAGAAGATGATGTTGCAACTAGGAGATATGTAGATGAGGCGAATTTAAAATTGACCCAAGATGGTAATTACGATGCACAAGGTAGAAGAGTTTACAACGTTATCGATCCAATGCTAAATGCGGATGTAACCTCCAAAAAATATGTTGATAAGTGTAAGGAAACCTTAAAGAGTGAAATCGATTGCAAAATTATTATCTGAGCGCGATCGTAAACTTGAGGAGAAGATTAATCGTATATAAGGCGATATAAGCATACTCAGCAGAGATATCTATAACATTGAGATTAAGTTACACTAGTAGTAATGTCTTTAAAGTTGGCGGTTGGCGAAAAATTGCATAAGCCGGCACGGAAGAAATTCGTGAGGAAACGAACCATCGTCAAGCATCGGGATGATCTCTAGCAGAAGGATTTAGACGAATTTATTCCGTATGCTAAAGAGAACCGCAATCATAAGTATATTCTAAAAGTGATATACTGCTATTCTAAATATCTATGGACACGCCCTCTAAGGTGAAAGAATGCCGACGAAGTTTGTCGAGCGATGACTTCCATTTTGAAGGAGAGTAGAGGTCCGGAAAACTTGCAATCGGATCAGGGACGTTAATTCTATAATAAATATTTTGAAGAGTTGAAGAGTTAAAAAGTGTTAAAGAGGCAGCCATTGTTGAAAGGGTTATACGAACGTTGAAAATTGCGTTATACAAACGATTCAGCTTTAGAGGTAAATACAATTGGCCAGATGTGTTGCAGGAAGTTACATCTGAATGTAATAATAAAATGCATTCCACGATTAGAATGAAGCCTAAAGATGTAACTGCATCAACATAATTACCTATGTTTCATAATATTAAGGTAATGGGGACAGAAAAATTTAAAGCTGGTGATTACGTTCGGATTTCTAAGCATAAATCAATATTTGCAAAGGGCTACACTCCTAATTTTTCCACCGAACTGTTTAAGATTGCTAAGGTGAAGGTTGGTGATCCAGTTACATATTTACTGGAAGATCTCCAAGCTAAACCGATACTAGTCCAATTTTACGATGAAGAACTACAGAAAACAGCTCATCCGGATATATTTCTCGTTGAGGTGTTACGGCGTAAAGGGAACCAGGTTGGCTTGGCATGGACAAAACACATGATGGATTAATAAAACAGATTTTGTATAACATGTACATATTTTCGTGCAATAAATAGTTTGTCATATAACCTATGTATATTTTCATACATCTCCGGTATAATAAATAATAACAATAACATAATAATAAATAATACCAATAATATAGTTTTCTTAGCATATAACATAATAATAACGATAATGATGTTATAGTAATAAATCTTTTCTTAATCTACCTTAGTCTATAACATAATAATAATAATAATAAAAATAATAACAATAATATAATTTTATTAACCTATAACATATATGACACTGCTTTGAGAGACGCTTGTAGTATCCCCCCTTCTTAGGCATTTTAAATAATCGTTAAAACTAATCCTGTCTCTTACAACATAATTCCTAACACCTTTCAACTTCCTTACCTCATAATCCTTAAGTCTAAAGCTATACATTTTAGATACCAAATCCACCAGTTCATTAATTATTCTTCCACTCATCTCATCTTTCATCAAGCCAATTACTTTACCATTGCATCTTGGAATGTTATAGGGGTTGTTTGAAGGAAAATTAGAAGTATCGAAACGCGAAATCTTGTTGCGTATAAGATCGTATGCATTCTCACATTTCATTTCATACACCAGTCTATCGGTATCCATATATAATAATTTCTTGCAATCATCATTAAACTGGCGTTGCATGAAATAATTGGCTCCATACCTGCCGTTCCACCTGGTGACAAGTTTGACGGTTCTATGATTTCTAACATTTTCCATGGTTTTGCCGAAATTTGCGTTATTTAACAGCTTGTAAGTTTTTCTCGAAAGAGTTAGTGAACTCTGCTCGCAACCTGGTATTCAAGTCTATATATGGTTTGAGCCAACGCGATTGGTTGAAGCTAATCGCGCACTGAACCTTCTCAAGCACAAGGTCTGCTTGCAGGCATTGTTTCAAATTGCGGTAATGAATGACATACTTAGTCTTAGAATGCAGCGTTGCAAGCGGTTTCCTATTTTTACCACCAGGTGGAGTGCCGTGTTCAACGCAGAAGGGGATGTATTTATGGCCATCATGCAAATTTGCCGCATATAATAGATCTACCTATAAAATTAATCCTTTGCATGCATCATCCGGTAAATTCAAAATTGATTCGGAGGTTAGTAAATTTAATTGCTACTCGCTAAGCCACTTAAAGTCATCATGCGGTAAACATTGACTTTGAGTCCATCCGTATAAATTAGCCATACCTGTGTAAAGAATATAAGAGGATGGTTTGCTGGGATCGCATTCAGTCATGTACTTATTGTTCGCCTTGCTGTACTTAGTACAACATTGCGTTATCCCTCCTCTTATACCCTTTTCTACGAACAATAACATATCAACATCCGTGCGCAGCTCTAGTCTAATTTTAGTTTAATTTAACATACACTTCCAGGTGTATCCGGGAGCGGTGTAAAAGAATGCCGGATCTAACTTGTGCGTTGTTATGCACTTATTTCTAAAATTTGTAAATACATAAGCAAGGAGAAGCACATCACATGTCAGATGAACATCGCTATAATGACCTAAATTTTTAATTTGAAACTTTTGCCAAACGTTCTGGGCATGTGCATAATTACTATCTGTGATATTAAATTGCCTCAACTTGCTGTAATGTTTATCCTTATCAGGAAGACATGTTTCGTTAAACTCATACGGATACACCCCCTTTTTAGTTAATTACTGCAGCTACTCATCATTCAAATGACAACGTGCTGCGTAAAATTTTGAAATCGTTAAATGGTAGAGAGGAGGATAATTTATCTAGGGACTAGTTCATGAAGCGGTATGAATCTACAAATCGAAACTTAACTATGGAATAAATGTCTTTGGTGAATGATATGCAGCGTTCTTCAGTTTTAAGTAATAATGAAATGTGACCGGGGATGGCTTGGGAAATATCTTTCAACTGGAAGTGTGAATCGTAACCGGAAAAGTTGTGGAAAAAAACTGAAATTCTCCGCGGGGCCTTATACCGGGTGTGCATACTTGATGAGCACTACCACTAAATTGACCGGTGAAATGACAATGATCTCTTACTTTAATATCATGATCTAAAAAAGGATGTTCGCAAATATGACAGTGGGTGGATGCATTATATTGCAGCATTTGCATGTCACTTAACGTTTCCACAGGTATGGGATTTTCAAAATACTGCTGCATACTAGTAGCAATATCTAGCAGCTCGTTGCTAAACTTATTAAGACACTCCTCACCCCTCAGAAACCGACATTTTGATAAGGAAGCGTTTAACGTGCAGTGGAGGTAATATGCAATGCTGAATACGTGATTTTTTTTATACTTAACGGTATTCCGCGTTTCGTCATCTTTGAAATCCTGCACTAAACATTCCAAGTCGCAATATAATATAAATGGTGCAGTCTGCTTAAACTCATAATTCTTAAAATACACATTCGAACCTGGCTTTGGCATCTCTATCCTACATCTATTAACTAACTTACAATCTAACTCGTGATTAATTAGCTTAACTTGAGAACTAGAATAGTGACAGCATCTATCGCATAGGTATAATTTACTTTTCTTTTTCGTCAACTGTGAACCTACTAATCCCGATAAATTTTTGATCCAGCAGAAATGAAATATAACGTCATCATCTATTTCACTTTCAATTTCATAATTTAGCTGGATCACTAATAAAATAACGTGTTGCTGTTTCTTATCATTACATAAATAGACAGGTACTGCGTCATATTTAACTGCATCTTTTCTAATAAGGGCATACACGTTTATCGATAAATTATTACGATTTTGTTTTAAAAATTGAGGGATTTGATTTAATGTCATGGGAAACTGTATAGAGTCGCGAGGAGCGGGAAAGAGAGCCGATGATAAAGCTCACCCGAAACTGGTTTCATCATTGTTTTTACGTTAATGAGGCATTTCTAATTTTTTATTTGAGGGGGTAAAGGAATAAAGGACGATGTCCTTATTAGAGTTATGGTGTTTACGTTTACAGTTAACGAAATAATTTTTGATAGTGCCCAACCACTATCCTGTTCTTCAAAATTGAAGCAATCGCTCCATCAAGTAATCGATAACATTGCTATTCAATAATTTTTTTAAATTTTCATATCCTAGATTGGCTCTTAAAATATTAAAATTTTTGGTTGTAAAACTAAATTCCCTATTCATTAAATTATCATCATCATCATCGTTATTTAAAGATGGCTTAACGAATTCTGCCAGATAAAAGTTAACTTTTAAAATATTATTATAATTGCCAAAAATTTCCCTAGTCCTAACTGCAGATAACTTAAAACTATCATTAAATAATGACCCTAATGTCCTATGACCTAAATTAATTATAATACCAGTGCTCATCCTGTATTTAAGGGCTGTAGTTAGATCTCTCCACTCGACTGTACCCTTAACTGCTTGACTAGTATCCTGTACTGTTCCAATTTCCCTGCAACGCTCGCTAGACGTCTTTTGCCGCCAATACTCAATGATAAGTCACCAACGCGTGTCTTGATCAGTTTTAAATTAGCATCGGTGATTTTTGTTATTTTGGTGATTTTATTCTCATCACGAGTATTGGCGTGCTTGTAAAAATGTTCAATAATTTCTCGATTAAAGCCATTTATAAAAATAAATCATTAAAATGTATTAGTATAAATTGTAAACATTATACCTTTGATATCTAGCGAACGAATAAACTGCAGTAGGAAGTAATATATGATTTAATTCATAGAGTCTGTAATTTATTGATATAGTTAATGCTTGTTATATGTAACTTACCTGGAGCGACACAAGTAATTACAGTAGCAGTAAAGCAGTGAGCACGTTTGCAGGTAATTTAAATCTAAAAAATTCATTTATAAAAATAATGCTTTTAGTAAAACCAATGAAACATACCTGAAAGTATCCGTTGAATGAACTGCAGCAAGTGAAAGTATAATAATAATAATGGTTAGGAAACCTAAAGTTTATTAATACTTGTAATTAATTACTAATTTTTAAATGTAATATTGAAACTCACCTGATGAAAGAGCGATAACGACTGACAAAGAATTATATGTTACATTGCTCTTATATACGTCACATACCGGATGTTGCAGAAATGTACAAGTGGATATAAGAATGTTATCTTCCGTAATATTTTATTGCGTATGAAATATTAAATTATTAATATAAAGTTTGAGTAGCGCTGATTAAGAATTATTAAAACGGATATGACTGCGGACAGCAGTAAATATCTATTTTTATTGTTTTGTGATAACCTTATTTTCATACACTGTAATATCTGTTAATATTGGAATAAATAAGTTATTTAGGATTTTATTAGACATAATACGTATATATTAGCTTTTCTAATACTTTAAGGAGGGAATACAGCCAATAACCTGCGAATTCTAGGTTTATAATTTTTATTACTAAATGCATTAATTATTTATTCAATTTAGCAAACGATTATGCTTCTTGTATTAATTATTTTAGAATTTATTTGAAAATGCAAATTCCCTTTTCTATTTTTATTATTTTAAAACAAAAATAAAATCTATGTTTCAATTATAAAATGTAATTATTTATTTATGTAGTACATTCATTATACTTTAAGCAACGTTTAATTAGTATTTTAGACGGGCGTAAATTGCTTCCCTTGTTACTCTGAATGCGGTCTCACTCTGTCATCCACCAAATGAAAAGCTTCTCTTTCAGTCATTCACGTGACGTCACCTTAGGTATTTATGTAAATCACCCAGGATGTTATGTGTAGATAAACTTGATATTGAAACTTAATGTTTATTTCAAAATACAACTTTCCTTTATTGCTTTGTTTTTAGAATCAACTTAAAATGTAATTTCATATTTATTATTATCAGATGCAGTAATACATATTTATCAACAACATTATTTTCCATTTATTACTAAATGCAATTATTTTAGAATTTATTTGAAAATGCAAACCGTATTTTTATTACTTCATATGTAATTATTATTATTACACATGGTGTTATGCGCGCGAAATGTGGCCAAGATTTGCGTGTAAATTATAACTGGAGCAGTTGTAGGACGTTATTAAATGATAAAATTTGCTTCTTTAGAATTTATATTTATTATTAAATTCAATTAAAGCATATGATCATGATTTCTAGATTTAACTGAATGTTGTAATTAGCTTTAATATATTTATCAGTAAATTATTACGTATGGTGTTATGCGCGCGACTTATCGAATACCTTCTCTTTCTAATACCGTCTCTCCTTTCAACCTGAAAAGCTACTCATTCACTCACTATAACGTCAGCTTAAATATTTATGTAAACACTCAGGTTGTTATTTCTGGATAAACTTTATACAGAAATTGTTCAAAGTAAATTAAATTTTTATTTAATGTTTTGGGTATGAACTATTTTAGAATATAATGGAAACACATACTGCATCGTATGATAATAATTGTTGTAATTAGCTTTCTAACAAATGCATATAGTTTTAATTCATAACGTCAAAGTATTTTTATAATTTATTACCTTGTTAGTATCACATATTTGTCAACGGCGTTATTTTCTATTTATTACTAAATGCTTAATTAAACATTATTATTTCAGCTATTTTATTACTTACGAACAATAATAAAATTTGTATTTTAATTTTAAAAATCTAATTACATAATTAAATATTATTAATTTTATTAAATGCATAAATAAAAAGCTTACCTCGAGCAGGATTTGAACCTACGACCTGCACTTTGCCAGAGTACCATGCTAACCAACTGCGCCACCAAGGTTCAACCGCCAATCGATGTAAATTTTGTCAAGTAGAACTGATGTAAATTCTAAATATAGTGAGATTACGATCAAATTACTTATATTAATGGTATGTGAGCTGGAAATATCGCAAGGATTCACACGTGCTATGTGTTCTACATACATAAAGACAAAATTGACATCGATTGCGGCTTGAACCTTGATAGAGTAGTTGGTTAGCGCGGTACTCTAGCAAATTACAGGTCGTAGGTTCAAATCTTACTCGAGATAAACTTTTTATTTATGAATCTAGTAAAATTAATAATAGTTTTTAATTACATATTTACCTTTGAACTTATTCGTTCATAACAAAAACTTATAATTAATTAATATTAGCCAAGTTGTTGGTATATGTGAATACTTGCGATATTGCAGGCTCACATTCCATTAATATAAGTAATTTGATTGTAATCTCATTATATTTAGAATTTATATCAATTCTACATACATAAAGACAAAATTTACATCGATTGGGGCTTGAACCTTGATGACGCAGTTGGTTAGCGCGGTACTCTAGCAAAGTACAGGTCGTGGGTTCAAATCCTACTCGAGGTAAACTTTTTATTTATGTATTCAATAAAATTAATAATAATTTTTAATTATATATTTACCTTTGAACTTATTCGTTCATAACGAAAACGGTATAGTGTACATTAACAGTTATATTTTAGATCGCGCGCCGGATGCTACAACCAAATGAAAAGCTATTCTCATGGATTCACTATGACATCAGCTTAAATACTTACGCTTATATCACACTTTTTACGTTTCATAACTAAAACCCTGTTAGCTCAGTTGGTTATATGGATATGCATAGATTCATCAATTGACTTCGAATCCCGGTGCAAACTTTTTCAGGCTTTATCCTACAACCGGAAGTTCCTCTTCAACAGCGACAAACAAGATGTCTGCAAGTCCCCGCAGATTGCGATATCGCAACAACGCGGCGCTGTAAACCAACAGAAGCAGCTGAATACCTCTAAAGAAACCCCCCCTAAGCAGGCGAAGAACCTACCGGAAGCTACCGAAGACTCCAGAGACTGCAACCAACACACCAGAAGCCGCTGAAGACCTCTAAAGAAGCCGTCAGAAGCCGGCGAAGGACCTACCGGAAGCCGCCGAACACTCCAGAGGCTGCTGAGTAATTCAAACATGGCGGCCACATCTCTCATTGGAAAACTACTAGGCCAATCCCTTCCTGAGTTCAATAGTGGGCGGGGCCCATCTTCGCATCCCATTCGCTTGACGTCATTGCTCCTTCCGGTAGCAGGAGCTACGCCCTCTTCTCCCATTGGTCCTTGAACCACAAACTTCCGGTAGGGGCGGGGCTTCAGTGCTCGCTCACGTCGTTGATTGGTGTGACGTCACTTCCTGCGCCAGAACCCGCTTAGTCTTACTACTGTTATGTCATGAAATTGAGAGATTACAATATGATTGCGAATAAGATTATTTTATTTTTTTAAATTTTTTAGTTAGAATCTAGATGTCTATTAACCTCCGAGAGACATGAAGTTTTGAACGTCTGTTTGAAATAGATTGTTGTTTTTATGTCATACATGCATTTAAAATGGTATATTATGAATGTGCTATGCGGGCATAAAGTGGCACTTTATGTCCGCCGGTCTTAAAGTGTTGCTACGTATACTTATTTGTAAATGTCAAATACAACAAATACTTATTGATACTTGTCAATTTGTCATGTTTGACAATTTAATAAATAAGGTTTTTGGTTATTGTAGTACATCAGTCGAGTCAACGTAAAATCCAGTTGCTTGATATCCGTTAGAATACATTTTCAGAAATTCTGTTAGTTTGGGATAATTCCTAATAGCGATGCCTTTGTCCGAAAGTAGCGTTTTCTTCACCATCGAACAAATTGACCAAAGGGAGCTCGCTTTAAAGGTTTCGGACTGAAATAATAATCTAATAAAATGAATGAACCTTTCACGCTCATTTTGAACAAAATAAATGGCATATAACAATTGTTGGTGTTGTCACTAAATTTCTTAGATACATACATAAAATTTTGTATGTACCAGGGCCCTCGTGCTTTTAACTCGTCGCCTTCGAGGGCATAAACATCTACTTGATACCCATAATACACAAATAACTATTGTTTTTACAATGTGGCCTATTTTTACAGTATGATTGCGAGTAATAATGTATTGCATTACACGAAAAGTAATGGTTCTTACTGGCTCTAGGAGATTACAAGCTCGCCAATAAATTCCTCTCGTCAATAAAAACATATTATCATGGTAATAATTTAAAATACTATTCTGCTGTTAGTCAAATTTAATAGATTTTGGATGCAAAGTTTCATTATCTCACTTGAGGCTGCATTTTGTTCTGTGTTTTGAAAGATCAAAATTCAAAATATTACGAACGAATTGGTCGTATAAACAACTAATTCGTTTTTTAAACTTGAATTCAAGCAACAGAAATCAGTATTAATACAATATTATTCTATTTCTTTTATTAATGAAGACAGTTACACGAAATAATTCTGTAACATCGAATAGAAAAATAAATATTTAAATTGATCGCTGAATAATAGGTTTACGTAAGCTTTGACAATGGGAGGCCCATTCCTTTGATCATAATATTGAAAAAGTATTCAACCAAAACCATCCATTAAACGTTTTTATCTTTCTAGGATACCTAGCCTAAGATCCTTAGGGAAATTTAAATTCACAAGATTAGGTTTTAGCAAATGTGCCTGCTATGCAACTTCTCTTACGAAATAAATGGCCAATGTTAAATTATATCAAGATCTGACAAGCAACATGCATAAAAATCTTCGTTATGCTTCGTTCCTGTACTTAATTAAGAAGTTCTATTTTCTAACATTAAGTAATGCAAAAGTGTAATTTAAAAACATCCATTAGCTGCGTTTAATAATGAAAATGAGTAAAAAGCCAAATTCTAGTGAAACATTACAATAGATGGGTAGGGTGTGAATCAACCCACAGCCAATAAAACCGATGGACAAGCAAACAGGAAAATAAAAATTAAATATTCAGTAGTTCTACCGCCTCTAATGGGAGAGGAAATAAAACCGAGGCTGCAGAAGTTTAACTCAGAATTGAAAAAGACTTATGTTGCTTACCTACAGACGACATTTGTTTTCCTTTCTAAAAATAAGAAAGATTGCAGAGTATTTATTCTTATCTCTTATTTTGTAAATTTCCTTTTTTAGAAACAGAAAAATTGTCTACATGTAATTCTAAATAAATGTACTCAGGTATTCGTCCTAATGAAGGCTAAAACAGAGAAAGGAGAATTATGAACATAAAAAGGAATGGATACTTTCCATGATGAGCTTTAACAATAAAAATTGTAATGAGACTTTATACTGCAAGTTCAAAATAAACTTTTTGTGTGAATTGAAATAAATTAAAGTGATATTCAACAACTTTTTGTATATTTCACTGTGACTAAACGATTAAATTTTCTATTCGCCTTATAGTACTTGCGGTTCACCTAGCTTTGTGTATATTGATGACTAAAAGGTGAGACTTGGCACATCGATAGTGTATATAAAAATAAGCATTTTGACTCGTATCACACGGTAAAAAACGTGTGTGGAGGGGGGCAATACAGTGAGGTGCATTTTAAGTGTCTGTTTGGTTGGATATAAAAAAATATGTTTAAATGCTGAAATGGCAAATTCAATCAACAAAGACATTCAACGTATTCTCGAATGGGGAAGCAATAATCTAGTTAAATTTAATGCTAACAAAACTCAGTGTTGCCTTATGTCCGCCAAAAAAGATCGATCATTTCCTGTTGTAAGTATGAATGGCTCAGTTCGTAAGTTTTCAGACTCTATTACTCTGTGGGTATGACTGTATCTTCAAATCTCTCATGGGTTGACCATCTTCTGTCAGCTACCAAAACAGCTGCTCGTAAAATAGGCTTTTTGTACAGATCTAAGCAGTACTTTACCTCTCGACAACTCCTTTTGCTGTATAAGGCCCAAATTCGGCCTCATCTGGAATATAATTCTCACCTTTGGGTTAGTGCTTCCCAATACGCTCTCGATATCGTTGATCGTATTCAAAAGAGAGCGATTAGGCTTATAAATGACCCGTCCTTAACTTCTCACATACAGTCCCTTGAGCATAGAAGGATGGTTTCAGTTCTTTCTTTGTATTATCGTTATTACAACGACTATTGTGCTGGTGAATTACATTCTTTGATACCATCTCCGGCTATCTTTGCGAGAAACACTCGGTTCGCTCATTCATATCATCAGTATGCAGTACAAATCTCCACATGTCGTACCAAACGGGCGCAATCCACATTTTTCTACACGGCTTCTAAACTCTGGAATGATCTCCCTAGTTCCTGTTTTCCTCTCACTTATGACATGAGAAAATTTAAGGTAGCTGTTCATAGGCATCTATTGGCAATTCATTATCCCTCTATTCATCCTCCTAAGTGTTCCTGAGTGCTTTAGCACGATAGGCCTTATTTAGCCTGTTCAGGCCCACAATCATACAAAAAAAAATATATATATTTAAAGGATAATAAATTGTGCCTTTAAAAGGCGTAGTTTACCATAAAATATTTCTTAAAAGCCTCACTCACAGCACCCTCCCCCCACAAATTAATCGACGGTATTGAGTCATTTTCCATTGATCTGTCCCATATTTGCCTAGCCTGATAACTAGCGCGCTAGATATGAAGTATTAGAGCATCTAGAGTTGGTGAAATGTTAGTCACCGGTCTGTTTTCTGTGGCAAACAAAATTTTTCGAGAGCCTCATTTACAATAGTGCACCACAAGTCTTTAATGCCATATAACTTAATAGTGAAGAGCTCAAGCTCGTTAATACAGCTGGTGGAAGGTGTCTCAGTAGGGTTTCCGACTGCAGCAAAAGCTTTTAATAAAGATTCTGATCCCTTCTAAAAGAGGTTCCAAGCCGTACGGTTCCCTTTGGAAGCAAAAAATGATACTGAACCACATCGAGTAAACGCATGTAACCCTCTAATTCTAATTTTTCCATTTTTTTCGCAATATCGTGAATAGAAATGAACTTTTTATTATGGCTCGTTCCAAATAGTATCCATAACTGTTCAAGTCTCTTAGAGTGAAGTTCAAAAAAGAAAGAGATTGAAATCACAACTATATCTGTATCTGCACATCGAACTAGTACTGTCTTGGCGCCTTCTTTAACCATATCATAAACATAAAGAATTGTGCGACCATCGGCCTCTTCCAAGTCTGTATTGCAGTTTCCTGTGCTCAGAATCTTATTACTAATGTTTGTTGCTATATTAATCTGTATACTAGACAAAATATTTCTTATTCGAATCATTGAGTAAATAATCAAACCAATCTTTTGGCAGGTTCCCTCAAACAAGTTCAATTCTCATAAAATGTTTTTATAAAATAAAAGTATTCATTTATCTTTAGTTCGAAGATTTTCACGTCCAACTCCTCTTCCCCTCGACTTTCTTTCCGATTTTTTAATGCTGTTTTTAGAGTATTAATAGCAAACAATGTTTACACTATTTTATTTGAAAGCTTTGGCCGTAGCAAATATGTGTGGGATAATTTGATTCTTTACATATTCTTCAAAAGTATTTATGGACATACCTGGCTTTCTGGGTATGAATTAAAAATGCCCCATCGTAGACAACACCATCTACTGCTTGTGGATTTTCATAATTGCTTAATTTAAATAGAATATCTATTAAAGTAGCTTTAGTGTCTTTCCGCAGTTCTCCATTTAATGATATTGATGGTGGGTGGAGTTCATTCTCATATTGAAGGAGAGAGACAGTTGAAGTTGATTATTTAATTTATTCAGTTTATCTCGTTGTATAGACTTTTTTGCCTGGGTAAATATTTTAATATTGGTACATAGAGTTACTTAACTTTAGTTTCCAATTTCTCACGCAAAAAAGTTTTCAACATTGTTTCTCCTTTTTTTTCTATACGTCGTAAAGTACTAACTCCTGCTTCTTCCATAACGACTCGACTGTCAATCGAAATAAGATCGTGCGAATTACATAAAAAAGGGTTTTCGAACTGTTGAAAGCTATCTTTTATTTTGAAAGCTTTTTAGTTGGGTGTGGGATTTTCAGACACATGACGTTTTTCATAAGTTGTCTCTTCAAATTCTGATATTAATCCAGCAATTTCTGGGTCACCAAACGCATTATTTTGTTTATGGTCATGGTGGATCCCAAAGGCAAGAAAATGGTGATTAGTTTTTCGGACAACAAAGCTACCTAGAATTAAATTACTTCAATTTTGTTAGCGTTAACCAAACTTTAGTATTCTGATCATAACAGAAATCTTGATGAATTGAGTTTTTGGTGATGTCCGTTGTAGCTCTTCTAAGTCCATAATATGGACAGTCTCGCATAACTTGGGTGGTCAAATTCAAAAAACCAAGGAAGCATACGTCTTAAAGGTTCATTAAAAGGAGTATAATCTCCAAGGCGTAATGACCTTACAAATGTCAGGAGCAAAACTTCAAGATTTAGTACAAATAATCAAAATTTAAAAGTAGGTGACACTCAAATTTTTTTTTGTATCCATGATGTCATTATCGGGATTCTGGTCGGTAAATACATCATGTAGCAGAAAATAGAGTGTTGCAGCGGTAGTTTCATGCGTTCGATGATATGAGTAACCAAAAATACATAAATTAAAACTATAGTATACATTCACAATAAATATCTGAAACTTACATTAAGTATACCTTCAACCGATCCTGCTGATACTATTCCAGAATTAGCAGCAATATTGATCCAACCACTTCCATCTAAAAGTTGACCCAAAACTCGAAGAAAATATTGTTCTATATCAAGCGGCCCAAATAAAACAACGAAGCTTTTATAAGTATCAGGATTATCAAATTGAATTTGTTTTAAGGGTGCAAATAAAATTTGATCCGCACGTAGTACAGGAATTTGATCACTGTTTAAGTATGAAGCAAGAGATTTAACTATATTCATTCCAAGCTTTAATATAGACACATCTGTTGACTTTTCATGAAATAATGGCAAAATTGTGTTGATTGCTGCCGATTTCTGACTACACTTATTTCTCGAAGCATGAAACGCTGCCCAGGATATTGCTTCTGAATCTGCTTCCAAACTGTCATTAATAACTCCATCGACATTGGTTAGCCAATCAATTTCACTTTGAAAACTTGGTTAGACTAAGAAAACAAAAACAATCATTACCTATTTATTACTTCATTTACATAATGGCTGTTCAAAGAAAAACACTCAGGAGGATGGACAAAGGCTTGAGCTATGCGATAACACCGAGGTATATTACGAAAGTAGATTTAATAACCGCAGTCGAAGAAACAGCTGTGAAATTAGATCCTAAAGAAGCCGAAGAATAAAGAAGTGAGGTTGGATCACCCTAGATCTATTTAGGCGAACTAAACCTAACCTCTCCAACCTAGAAAGGAGAGCGGTCATTTCCCTTGAGAATGACCCAACGGTCAAAATCACCCATAGTGAGCAATATATATATATATATATATATATATATATATATATATATATATATATATATATATATATATATATATATATATATATATATATATCACAGAAAACTTTGAAGACCAAGCTGTATCCGAATTCACAGACCCCAAAAATGTGGCGTAGATACGTGGACCATACTTTCGTAGTTTGGCAAGCAGGGTAAGCATAATCTAGATCAATTCCTAGATCATCTAAATAGCCGCGCACCCTCCATAAAATTCACAATGGAATTGGAGTCGGATCAAAACTGCCATTCCTGGATGTACTTGTACACAGGAATGACAACACTTTCACGACAAGTGTATACAGCAAACCTACTTACACTACAACTTCAATCACCACAGAAACGTGAAGTTAGGCGTGGCAACATTCTTGTACGATAGAGCAAAAACAATATGCTCAAAACAAGAGGACCTGAACAAAGAAAAAGAAAATATCGCTAAAACACTCCCGATCTAATACCTAACCTAAACAGGGAAAGGGCAACCGAAAAAGAAGAACCTAAATATACAGCGATAATACACATATATACAAAGTACCTCAGATAAAATACGAAAGATTTTCAGCAAATACAATATAGCACTGCCATAAAATCCACCAGAACGCTTAGGGGAACACTAACCAAAACCAAACCATACATTGAAGATATGAATTCCAAGAATTCTGTATACAACCTACCATACGAATGCGGTAGTGCATACATAGGAGAGAGAAGTAGACCACTCAAAGTGAAAACGCAGGAACATAAGAACAACGTCCGTAAGGGCGAAGCAGAAACATCAAGAATCCCCGACCATGACTGGAACGAAAACCACCGAATCCAATGAGATAACATACAGATAGTGGCAATGGACGAGACCACAATTCGCCAGGCACTGAAAGTAGCCACATACGTCGCATTAGCAGAAAATCCAATAAGCCAAGCTAGTGCGTTTTCTATGTTTTACATTGAATATGAATTTTCTCATCCGAAACGTATCAAAATATAAAGTGTGATATATCGTTGAATTCAGAATCAAGGAGAGAATTTAAATATTGGAAAAATAATTTTTTCGTGCATTTAAACAAATAAATTTGATGATAGTTGCTAACAAACGAAACGTTGTATCAAAAATTGAATATCATCATTAAGTAGAGGTAGAAAAGTGGCAATGAGAATATGCTCTTCTTTTCTTGATAGCTCTTCAAATAAGGCCAGAAAAAAATAAAAACGAAAATCAGAAAATTCAATTTTTTTTTCAAATATCTCAAAACCTAAAAGAGATATTCGAGTTCTACAAAGACCACAAATACATGCTCTCAAATGCGTAACTTTTGTTCCATTTAACCGACCTTCCATTTCTTACCGTTTCCGAGATCCTCATACTGGGCATCCTTACCTTGGACACGGTGTATAAGTTCTAAAAAATATATATTGGATTACTCAGTGGCTCAGCGGTAAAGCCGTCAGACTAGTAAGTGAAAGGTACCAAGTTCGAATCTGACAGTAGTCAAATGCTTGAAAAAAAAGTTATGTATAACATATGAATTCGACTCTGGTGCGAAAACAGTCCTTCTCGGGACTAAGCCTGATGACGGAAGTAGAGTCCGCTTCCGAAACGTCGTGCTCAAAAAGCAAAAACTGTGGAAATAGGCCGATCAAGTAAACTAACTCAGGAGGAATTGGGCGTTTATTCGGCAGTATGCTTTCAGGAACAACACCAGGTATCCGGAAGCTCCGGAACACTTCTATTACGATTACGAACTACATCTGCATAATAAATTTTAAAACACGGCAGATCAGCTATCTTGAGAAGCAAGCTGAAACACTGAGATTATTCTCTACTTGTAGTACTGGTGGGTGAGTGGTCAATGTTATCCAACGCACAGACCACAAAAGTGTCTTTTATTTAATATGGGATGTCGTGGACTGCTATTTAAACAACTAGATGACACACGTTATTTCCATAACTCGATTTGAGGAAACGCTTTATATCTAGATTTTTACCATGTAACGTGCCAAAATCGATATAGGATCGATTGTATCATTTTATCTTTTACTGTTTTTAAAAGCTACCTTATATAAGTATCTGTGCCTTAAACATTAGGAATGTGATTTAAGCTTACTACTATCTATTTTCCTTACTATAATGATTTAAAATTTCTGTATTTACGACATTTACTAAAGAGTATGATGGATTATATGTTACACAAAATTATTCCTATACTGTACATAATTTCTATTTCTACATTATACGAAAGTTATTTCTCTCTCGTATCCACCTTTGTATTTCAAAGCTTTTTTACTCGTTTTTGGTTCCGCTAGTTTAACGTATTAAATGTTTCTGTAGTTTTTACCATTTACATATAAAAATTAATATCTATAGTGCCATCTCTGCGATGTACGTATTTCTGGTGATTGGTATACTTAACTCTGAAATGGGATCTCTTATATTGCTATTTCTTAATAAATACACTGTATAAATAACGGTTTATTCTGTTAACAAAACATAAAATGCCATTGTGGTAACAATTAATGATGGGAATAAGTTGCAAAATTGTTTCTTTAGGCGTTGGCTTTCTTTTCAGAAATGGTTGAGATTTCTAGAAAATTTTCCTGTTTCTGTTTCGTAGATATTAAGCATCATTTTTTTCGTAAAATTTTCACAATGTAGTATCGCTTTGTTGTATAGAAGCGATATTAAAGGCGGATGTAATAGAAATATTTCACTCCATCCACACGTGTTAGGTAAGCCGTATCAGATCTCGTTAACCTCGTTGTAATATGAACTTCTCTTTCAAGCACAAACGGATTTCGGGTTATTTCTTAATAGAAATAGATGTCAGCAATTGGTGAGTGTGTGAGTGTGTGAGTGTGTGAGTGTGTGAGTGTGTGAGTGTGTGAGTGTGTGAGTGTGTGAGTGTGTGTGTGTGTGAGTGTGTGAGTGTGTGAGTGTGTGAGTGTGTGAGTGTGTGAGTGTGTGAGTGTGTGAGTGTGTGAGTGTGTGAGTGTGTGAGGTGTGTGAGTGTGTGTGTGTGAGTGTGTCAGTGTGTGAGCGTGTTGTGTGTGTGTGTGTGTGTGTGTGTGTGTGTGTGTGTGTGTAGTGTGTGAGTGTGTGAGTGTGTGAGTGTGAGTGTGTGGTATGTGAGTGTGTGAGTGTGTGAGTGTGTGAGTGTTTGAGTGTGTGAGTGTGTGGTGTGAGTGTGTGAGTGTGTGAGTGTGTGAGTGTGTGAGTGTGTGAGTGTGAGTGTGAGTGTGAGTGTGTGAGTTGGTGAGTGTGTGAGTCGGTGAGTGTGTGAGTGTATAAGTATGTGAGTGTGTGAGTGTGTGAGGGTGTGAGTGTGGAGTGTGTGGGTGTGTGTGTGTGTGTGTGTGTGTGTGAGTGTGTGAGTGTTGGAGTGTGTGAGTGTGAGTGTGTGAGTGTGTGAGTGTGTGAGTGTGTGTGTGTGTAAGTGTGTGAGTGTGTGAGTGTGTGAGTGTGTGAGTGTGTGAGTGTGTGAGTGTGTGAGTGTGTGAGTGTGTGAGGTGTGTGAGTGTGTGAGTGTGTGAGTGTGTGAGTGTGTGTGTGTGTGTGAGTGTGTGAGTGTGTGAGTGTGAGTGTGAGTGTGTGAGTGTGTGAGTGTGTGGTGTGTGAGTGTGTGAGTGTGTGTGAGTGTGAGTGTGTGAGTGTGTGTGAGTGTGGTGTGAGTGTGTGAGTGTGTGTGTGTGATGTGTGTGAGTGTGTGAGGTGTGAGGTGTGTGAGGTGTGAGTGAGTGGTGTGTGGAGTGTGAGTGTGAGTGTGTGAGTGTGTGAGTGTGAGTGTGTGGTGTGTGTGAGTGTGTGGTTTGAGTGTGTGTGAGTGTGTGGTGTGTGAGGTGTGAGTGTGTGAGTGTGAGTGTGTGAGTGTGTGAGTGTGTGGTGTGTGAGTGTGTCGTGTGTGAGTGTGTGTGAGTGTGTGTAGTGTGTGAGTGTGATTGGTGTGTGAGTGTGAGTGTGTGAGTGTGTGAGTGTGTGAGTGTGTAGTTGTGAGTGTGTGTGTGTGGTGTGAGTGTGAGTGTGTGGGTGTGTGTGAGGTGAGTGTGAGTGTGAGTGTGTGAGTGTGTAGTGTGTGAGTGTGTGAGTGTGTGAGGTGTGGAGGTGTGAGGTGTGAGTGTGTGAGTGTGTGAGTGTGTGAGTGTGGTGAGTGTGGTGTAGTGTGAGTGTGGTGGAGTGTGGAGTGGTGAGGTGTGTGAGTGTGTGTGGGTAGTGGGGTGTGAGTGTGTGGGTGTGAGTGTAGGTGTGGTGTGTGTGTGGTGTGGAGTGTGTGGTGTTGGGGAGTGTGGTGTGTGGTGGTGAGGTGTGGTGGTGTGAGGTGTGGTGTGTGGGTGTGGGTGTGAGGTGTGGTGTGGTGTGGTGGTGGTGTGAGTGTGTGAGTGTGAGGTGTGAGTGTGTGAGTGTGTGGGGTGAGTGTGTGTTAGTGTGTGGGGTGTGTGTGTGGGTGTGAGTGTGGTGTGAGTGGTGGGTGTGAGTGTGTTGTGAGTGTGTGAGTGTGATGTGTGTGTGAGTGTGTGAGTGTGTGGTGTGTGGTGGGTGTGAGTGTGGTGTGGTGTGTGAGTGTGGGTGTGAGGGGGTGTGTGAGTGTGTGTGAGTGTGTGATGTGTGAGGTGTGAGTGTGAGTGTGTGAGTGTGTGGTGTGAGGTGTGGTGGGTGTGGTGTGAGTGGGAGTGTGAGTGTGTGTGGTGTGTGAGTGTGGAGTGTGGAGTGTTGTGTGGAGTGAGTGTAGTGTGTGAGTGTGTGAGTGTGAGTGTGTGAGTGTGTGGTGTGTGAGTGTGTGGTGTGTGAGTGTGTGGTTAGTGTTGAGTGTGTGTGGTGTGATGAGTGTGAGTGTGGTGGTGTGAGTGTGTGATGTGTGGAGTGTGTGGGTGTGGTGAGTCGTGTTTGAGTGTGTGGAGTGTGTGGTGAGTGTGGTGTGGTGTGTAGTGTGTGGTGTGTGGAGTGTGTGAGTGTGTGTGTGTGGTAGTGTAGTGTGAGTGTGTGGGTGTGTGTAGTGTGGTGAGGTGAGTGTGAGTGTGTGAGTGTTGAGTGAGTGTGAGTGTGTGGTGTGGGTGTGAGTGTGAGTGTGTGGTGTGTGGTGTGTGAGTGTGTGAGGGTGTGGAGTGTGTGAGTGTGTGAGGTGTGTAGTGTGTGAGTGTGTGAGTGTGTGAGTGTGGTAGTGTGTGAGTGTGTGGAGTGTGTGAGTGTGTGAGTGTGTGTGGGGAGGTGTGGTGTGTGAGTGTGATGTGGGTGTGTGAGTGTGTGAGGTGTGAGTGTGAGTGTGTGAGTGTGTGAGTGTGTGAGGTGTGGTGGAGGTGTGAGTGTGTGGGTGTGAGTGTGTGAGGTGAGTGTGTGTGTATGTGTAGTGTGTGTGTGTAGTGTGGAGTGGTGTGAGGTGTGTGAGTGTGTGAGGTGTGAGTGTGTGAGTGTGTGGTGTGTGAGTGTGAGTGTGAGTGTGTGAGTGTGTGAGTGTGTGGGTGTGTGAGTGTGTGAGTGTGTGAGTGTGAGTGTGTGAGTGTGTGAGTGTGAGTGTGAGTGTGTGAGTGTGAGTGTGTGAGTGTGTGAGTGTGTGAGTGTGTGTGTGTGTGAGTGTGTGGGAGTGTGGAGTGTGTGTGAGGTGTGTGGTGTGGGTGTGAGGTGTGTGGGTGTGGGAGTGTGTGAGTGTGTGTGTGAGTGGTGAGTGTGTGTGTGTGAGTGAGTGAGGTGAGTGTGAGTTGTGAGTGTGAGTGTGTGATGTGTTGTGTGAGGTGTGGGTGTCTGAGTGTGTGTGTTTGAGTGGTGTGTGAGTGTGTGTGTGTGTGGTGTGAGTGTGATGTGGGTGGTGTGAGTGTGTGTGGTGAGTGTGAGTGTGTGTGTGAGTGTGTGGTGTGTGGTGTGTGGTGTGTGTGAGGGTGTGTGGAGTGTGTGTGAGTGTGAGTGTGAGTGTGGTGAGTGTGTGAGTGTGTGAGTGTAGTAGTTGTGAGTGTGTGAGTGTGTGAGGTGTGAGTGTGAGGTGTGGGGTGTGTGTGTGAGTGTGAGGGTTGGAGTGTGTGAGTGTGTGAGTGTCAGTGTGTGGAGGTGTGGTGTGTGAGGTGTGGGTGTGAGTGTGTGAGTGGAGTGTGTGAGTGTGTGAGTGTGGTGAGGTGTGTGAGTGTGGAGTGTGGTGTGAGGTGGGTGTGTGAGGTGTGAGTGTGTGATGGTGAGTGTGAGTGTGGTGGAGTGTGTGGGTGTGGTGTGTGTGTGAGGTGTGTGTGGAGTGTGGGAGTGTAGGTGTGTGTGAGTGTGTGAGGTGTGAGTGTGGAGTGTGAGTGTGTGAGGTGTGAGTGTGAGTGTGGTGTGTGAGTGTGGAGTGTGTGAGGTGTAGTGTGTGTGTGTGTGGTGTGTGAGTGTGTGAGTGTGTGGTGTGTGAGTGGTGAGTGTGGGTGTGGAGTGTGAGGTGTGAGTGTGTGGTGTGTGTGTGGTGTGGTGTAGTGTGTGAGTGTGAGTGGTGAGTGTGAGTGGAGTTGTGAGTGTGGTGTGTGAGTGTGTGGTGTTTGAGTGTGTGAGTGGGTGTGAGTGTGTGAGGTGTGAGTGTGTGAGTGTGAGGTGTAGTGTGATGGAGTTGGGAGTGTGAGTGGTGAGTGTGTGGGTGGGTGTGAGTGTGAGGTGTGGGTGAGTGTGTGTGGGGTGTGTGGTGGGTGGAGTGTTGGAGTGTGTGGGTGTGAGTGGTGAGTGTGTGAGTGTGGGAGTGTGGGGTGAGGTGTGGTGTTGAGGTGTTGAGTGTGTGGTGTGTGGTGTGTGAGTGTGTGTGAGTGTGCTGAGGTGTGAGTGTGTGAGTGTGGGTGTGTGTGTGAGTGTGTGAGTGTGTGAGTGTGTGAGTGTGGTGAGTAGTGAGTGAGTGTGTGAGTGTGAGGGTGTGAGGTGTGATTGTGTGAGTGTGGGTGTCTGAGTGTGCGTGTTTGAGTGGTGTGGGTGTGGTGTGTGAGTGTGAGTGTGTGAGTGTGAGTGTGTGAGTGTAGTGTGATGTGAGTGTGTGTGTGTGTGAGTGTGTGAGTGTGTGAGTGTGTGTGGAGTGTGTGTAGTGTGTGAGTGTGTGAGTGGTGGAGTGTGTGAGTGTGTGAGTGTAGTATGTGAGGTGTGAGTGTGTGTGTGAGTGTGAGTGTGAGGTGTGGTGTGAGTGTGTGGGTGTGTGAGTGTGTGGAGTGTGTGAGTGTGTGTGGTGTGTGGAGTGTGTGAGTGTGTGTGTGTGAGTGTGTGAGTGTGTGAGTGTGTGAGGTGTGGTGTGAGTGTGTGAGTGTGTGTGGAGGTGTGAGTGTGTGGTGGAGTGAGTGAGTGTGTGAGTTGTGAGTGTGAGTGTGTGAGTGTGTGATTGTGTAGTGTGGGGTGTCTGAGTGTGTCCGTGTTTGAGTGGTGTGAGTGGTGTGTGTGTGTGTGGAGTGTGAATGTGTGAGTGTGTGAGTGTGAGTGGAGGTGTGAGGTGGTGTGAGTGTGATGTGTGGTGTGTGTGTGTGTGTGGGAGTGTGTGTGGAGTGTGTGAGTGTGTGAGTGGTGTGAGGTGTGAGGTGTGAGTGTGTGTGTGGAGTGTGTGAGTGTGTGAGGTGTGTGAGTGTGTGAGTGTGTGAGTGTGTGGTGTGTGTGGGTAGTGTGAGGTGAGTGTGTGTGTGTGGGTGTGTGAGTGTGTGAGTGTGTGAGTGTGAGGTGTGGTGTGTGAGTGTGTGAGGGTGTGAGGTGTGATGTGAGTGTGTGAGTGTGAGGTGGTGTGGAGGGTGAGTGTGTGGTTGTGGTGTGAGTGTGTGTGTGTGAGTGTGTGAGGTGTGAGTGTGTGGGTGTGAGTGTGAGTGTGTGAGTGTGTGGAGGTGTGTGAGTGTGTGGTGTGTGGTGGAGGTGTGGAGTGTGTGAGTGTGGTGAGTGTGTGAGGTGTGTGAGTGTGTGGTGTGGAGTGTGTGAGTGTGTGAGGTGTGTGGGTGTGTGTGTGAGTAGTGTGTGAGTGTGTGGAGTGTGTGAGTGTGTGAGTGTGTGTGAGTGTGTGAGTGTGTGAGTGTGTGAGTGTGAGGTGTGGTGTGTGAGTGTGTGAGTGTGTGAGTGTGTGAGTGTGAGGTGTGAGTGTGGTGTGAGTGTGAGTGTGTGAGTGTGGTGAGTGTGTGGGTGTGAGTGTGAGTGTGTGAGGTGTGAGTGTGAGTGTGTGTGTGTGTGTGAGTGTGGTGTTGGGTGTGTGAGGTGTGAGTGTGTGAGTGTGTGAGTGTGTGAGTGTGGGTGAGTGTGGGTGTGTGAGTGTGTGAGGTGTGAGTGTGTGGTGTGTGGTGTGTGTGGTGTGTGGGTGTGTGGTGTGTGAGTGTGGTGGTGGTGTGTGTGGGGTGTGAGTGTGTGAGTGTGTGGTGTGTGGGTGTGTGAGTGTGTGATGTGTGAGTGGAGTGTGAGTGTGAGTGTGTGTGTGTGTGTGGTGTGTGAGTGTGTGAGTGTGAGTGTGTGAGTGTGTGAGTGTGGTGAGTGTGTGAGTGTGTGAGTGTGAGTGAGTGTGTGAGGTGTGTGATGTGTGTGAGTGTGGGTGTGAGTGTGAGTGGTGTGAGTTGGTGAGTGTGTGAGTTGGTGGAGTGTGTGAGTGTGTGAGTGTGTGAGGGTGTGAGTGTGAGTGTGTGGGGTGTGTGTGTGTGAGTGTGTGAGTGTTGGGTGTGTGAGTGTGTGAGTGTGTGAGCGTGTGAGTGTGTGAGTGTGAGTGTGATTGTGTGTGTGTGTGGGTGTGAGTGTGAGTGTGTGTGTGTGTGTGTGTGTGAGTGTGTGAGTGTATGGGTGTGTGTGTTGAGTGTGAGTGTGTGGAGTGTGTGGGTGTGTGGTGTGTGAGTGTGTGAGTGTGTGTGGTGGTGAGTGTGTGAGTGTGTGTGTGTGAGTGAGTGGTGAGTGGTGTGAGTTGTGAGTGTGTGTGTGAGTGTGTGATGGTGAGTGTGTGGGTGTCTGAGTGTGTCCGTGTTTGAGTGCGTGTGTGAGTGTGTGTGTGTGAATGTGTGAGTGTGTGAGTGGTGGTGTGAGTGTGTGTGTGTGAGTGTGTGTGTGGTGTGGTGTGTGAGTGTGGTGGTGGTGTGAGTGTGTGAGTGTGTGAGTGTGTGGAGTGTGTGAGTGTGTGGAGTGTGTGTAGTGTGTGGTGTGTGAGGTGTGGTGGTGTAGTGTGTGTGTGAGTGTGTGAGTGTGTGAGTGTGGAGTGTGTGTGGTGGGTGTGTGTGTGTGAGTGTGTGAGTGTGTTGGAGTGTGTGAGTGTGTGGAGTGTGTGAGTGTGTGAGTGTGTGATGTGTGGTGGTGTGTGTGTGTGTGAGTGTGAGAGTGTGTGTGTGTGTGTGAGTGTGTGAGTGTGTGTGTGTGAGAGTGTGTGAGTGTGTGAGTGTGTGAGTGTGGTGAGTGTGTGAGTGTGTGTTGTGAGTGTGTGGTGTGTAGTGTGTGTGTTGAGTGTGTGTGAGTGTGTGAGTGTGGAGTGTGTGAGTGTGTGAGTGTGTGAGTGTGTGAGTGTGTGTGTGTGTGTGTGGTGTGAGAGTGTGTCGTGGGTGTGTGAGTGTGGGTGTGTGAGTGTGTGAGTGTGTGGAGTGGTGAGTGTGTGAGTGTGTGAGTTTGTGAGTGTGTGGTGTGTGAGTGTGTGTGTGTGAGTGTGTGTGTGAGTGTGTGTGTGTGTGAATGTGTGAGTGTGTGAGTGTGTGAGTGTGTGAGTGTGTCAGTGTGTGAGTGTGTGAGTGTGTGAGTGTGTGAGTGTGTGAGTGTGTGAGTGTGTGAGTGTGTGGTGTGTGGTGTGTGTGTGTGTGGGTGGTGTGAGTGTGTGTGTGTGTGTGTGAGGTGTGTGTGTAGTTAGTGAGTGTGTGAGTGTGTGTGTGTGTGTGTGTGTAGTGTGTGTGTGTGAGTGTGTGAGTGTGTGAGTGTGTGAGTGTGTGAGTGTGTGAGTGTGGTGTGTGGTGTGTGGTGTGTAGTGTGTGAGGTGTGAGTGTGTGAGTGTGTGTGTGTGTGTGTGTGTGTGTGTGTGTGGGTGTGGTGTGTGTGTGAGTGTGTGGTGGTGAGTGTGTGAGTGTGTGTGTGTGTGAGTTGTGAGTGTGTGAGTGTGTGTGTGTGAGTGTGTGGAGTGTGTGGGTGTGAGTGGTGAGTGTGAGTGTGTGGTGTGTGAGTGTGTGGTGTGTGAGTGTGGGTGTGTGAGTGTGTGTGGTGTGTGGTGTGTGGGTGTGAGTGGTGTGGTGTGTGTGTGTGTGTGTGTGGGTGTGTGGTGTGTGAGTGTGGTGGTGTGTGGTGTGTGAGTGTGAGTGTGTGTGTGTGTGTGAGTGTGGGTGTGTGGTGTGTGTGTGGTGTGTGTGGGGTGTGTGAGTGTGTGAGTGTGTGAGTGTGTGGGTGTGTGAGTGTGTGGTGTGTGAGTGTGGAGGTGTGTGAGTGTGTGAGTGGTGTGGTGTGTGGTGTGAGTGTGTGGTGTGGTGTGGTGTGGTGTGGTGTGTGTGTGTGAGTGTGTGAGTGTGTGAGTGTGTGAGGTGGTGTGGAGTGTGTGAGTGTGTGAGTGTGTGGAGTGGTGTGTGGTGTGTGAGTGTTGTGTTGTGTGTGAGTGTGTGATGTGGAGTGTGTGAGTGTGAGTGTGTGTGGTGTGTGAGTGTGTGATGTGTGAGTGTGTGAGGGGTGTGTGTGAGTGTGTGAGTGTGTGAGTGTGAGTGTAGTGTGTGAGGTGTGATGTGTGAGTGTGTGGGTGTTGAGTGTGTTGTGGTTGTGGTGTGTGGTGGGTGTGAGTGGTGTTTGAGTGGTGAGTGTATGGTGTGAGTGTGTGCATGTGTGGTGTGGGTGAGTGTGTGTGTGGATGTGTGTGTGTGAGTGTGTGGTGTGTGGTGACTGTGAGTGTGTGTGGTGCTGTGTTGGTGTGTGGGTGGGTATGTGGTGTGTGGTGTGTGGTGGTGATGTGGTGTGTGGTGTGTGTGGTGAGTGTGGTAGTGTTGAGTGTGTGAGTGTGTGAGTGTTGTGTGTGTGTGTAGTGTGTAGTGTGTGGTGTGTGAGTGTGTAGTGTGTGTGTGGAGTGTGTGGTTGTGAGTGAGTTGTGAGTGTGTTGTATGTGAGTGTGGTAGTGTAGTGTGTAGTGTGAGTGTAGTGTGTAGTGTGTGGGTGTAGTGTGTGTGGTGTGTGAGTGTGTGGGAGTGTGTTGAGTGTGATGTAGTGTGAGTGTGTGAGTGTGTGAGGTTGTGAGTGTATGAGGTGTAGGTGGAGTGTGATGTGTGGTGTGTGAGTTATGTGTGTGTGATGTTGTGTGTGTGTGTATTGAGTGTGTGAGTTGTGGTGTAGTGTGTGAGTGTAGTGATGTGTGTGATGTGTGAGTGTGTGAGTTGTGAGTGTGTGTGTGAGTGTGTGTGTGTGGTGTAGTTGAGTGTGTGAGTGTGTGGTTGAGGTGTGATGTGTGTGTGTGTGTGAGTGTGGTGAGTGTTGTGTGTGTGTGAGGTGTGATGGGGTGTGAAAGTGTAGTGTAGTGATGTGTTGTGAGTGTGTGTGAATGATGGGTGAGTGTAGGATGTGAGTGTTGTGAGTTGTGTGATGGTGTGGAGTTATGAGTGTGTGAGATGTGTGAGTGTGTGAGTGTGTGAGTAAGTGAGTAGTGTGAGTGATGTGAGTGTGAGTGTGAGTTGTAGTGTGTGTGTGGTGTGTGAGTGTTGTGTCGTGTGTGGTGTGTGAGTGTGTGGTGTGAGTGTGTGAGTGTGTGAGAGTGTGTGTGGTGTGTGTGTGTGTAAAGTATTGTGAGTGTAGTGAGTAGTGTAGTGTGGTAGTGTTGAGTATGTGTTGTATGAGTAGTGATGGCGTGTGAGTGTGTGTGAGTGTGTGAGTGATTTGACAGTGTGATCGAGTTAGTGAGTGTGTGAGTGTGTGAGTGTGTAGGTGTGTGAGTGTGAGTGGTGAGTGTGTGATTGTGAGTTGGAGTGTGTGAGTGTGTGAGAGTATGAGTGTGTAAGTGTGTGAGTGTGTGCGTGTGTGAGTGTGTGAGTGTGTAGTGTGTAGTGTGGTGTGTGAGTGTGTGTGTAGTAGTGTGTGAGTGTGTGATTGTGTGAGTGTGTGGGTGTCTGAGTGTGTCTGTGGTTGTGTGCGTGTGTGCGTGTGTGTGTGAGTGAGTGTTTGAGTGGGTGAGTGTATGAGTGTGTGCATACGTGCGTGCGTGAGTGTGTGAGTACGCGACTGCGTGCTCGCGTGCTTGCGTGTGTGCGTGCGTGCGTGCACACTTACGTGCCTGTGTGCGTGCCTCCGTTTGTGTGTGCTTGGGTGCGTGCTTATGTGCGTGTGTGCGTGTTTGGTTGCGTGCGTGCGTGTTTGTGTGTAGTAAAGTATTGTAGGTAGTTAATCAGCATCACAAGCTAGTGTTCAAGAGTTCCTTGAAGACAGATTCTATTCAAGTTTTAATTTCTTTTCATTAAGGTTATAGCTTCCGGTGCGTGGCAAGAAGTTGTTGTTTCTTGGAAACGGCAACCAGATATTTGTACAATCCAGAATTCTTGTCCACTCTGCTAGTCTTTCAAGTTAATAGTAATCCCGCTTAGTCTTTGTAAATATATATTTTGTTTGAGGCCCCTATCGCTTCTACTTTTTGTCCTACTTAGGAAAATCAAGTGCTTCTCTGTACAAAAAACACATGATAGTAACTTGACCTCGTCCACTTCATGTCATAGGGTCAATTGAGTTCCTAAGCTCCAATTTCAATAACCATCGATGTTACAGTAGCGGTCTATTGAACTACACAGTAATTTATTAAACCCAAAAGGTGTAAAGAAGCAGGTGAGCAACTTGATTGACAAATTTGCGCTAGCGTACGAGCCTGCGCGATTCTTTAAAATTTATTTACATTTTGTTTATGTTTGCAGAAATCATTTGCTACTTCTTACTTAGATTATTTATATTCTTTACTTATAATGGTTACTAAAACTGGCTGCATTTACCATTGACAACCCATCTTTACTTATCGATTACTAATATATCTCAAATATTTAAGTATATGGGCTATATTTACATCATTCATTATTGCTAGCAACCTTATTGTTTGCTACAAGCTTTTCTGAAAGCACACTTACTCTTCCACCTGACTGTGGCATTTTAAGAGTTTGTTTCACAGCTACCCCTTTGTTACCTTTAAGAACGTAAGGTAATGCAACGGTTTTAAGATTAGCTCTTAAGTTGTGTGGTAAGAAGGGATAGGGGCGATAGAAAAACTTCACTTATGTTGCCAAACTAGCATAGTTTTGTTTTAAATAAATTACAATAGTTTAACATAAATTAAGAAGCGTCATACACTTATTCGAGATTACACACGTTTTATATACGTTTCTTTAAATTACCGGCATATTGCTTCTATAACTGAAATTAGCATGTATCTAATATTGACAAAACATTCACAAATGTAAATGTTTTTACTATAGCATTAAAAGATAAATTTTATGCTTTGAATTATACAAATACTCTAAACAGAAGTACAAAGTATAAATTATGTCATATACAAAAAAGCACATACACCTTCATTTAAGTACAAAAATTAAAAAAAAAGTTTTAATTAGAAGTACCCAAGTTTCGAGTGCGTAATTTTTCAAAAACAACTTGCATAAGTTGCCGTAACTTAACTCAATGGTTTGGAACACAAACGGCATTCAAAAATGAAAATATGACATAGAATAACTACCAATATTACTTAGTTTATACTTTAAACAGTGCACTTTAAATTTTAAAGATTCAGGTAAGTGAACACTTACAATCAGTAGATCACTGGATTGAAACTAAAGTCGCATATTAACGTTAAATTCTCCATGGTAATTAATGTATTCAAATGTTGCAATCTATGTCGAATAATTGGCCGTTTTTAACGCTAAAATTTTGTAAGTAAAGCATTTGAAGCATTCAAAATATTTTACTAAAATGTTGCAATCCCCCTACAGAAAAAATTTCTTAGAAGAGATTAAAAGTTAATAGTCTCTCTGAGAGTACTTGATCACTTGATTACGAGATTGTTTAAAAGAAAACGAATTCTAATAGACGTCAAATTCACAAAACAGTCAAACACCAAAAATGTAACGCTGAAAGTAAAAATTTAGGATTAAAAAAAGTTTTTTACAACATACCTCTGTCATAAATCAAAAAATAATATCAGATCCTTAATCTATGTAAACAAACTTCAATCTTTCATACCTTTTAAAATAATTATAGACGGAGATGTGTTAAAGGAATTAAGAAAATTCGGACAGTTTGCAATAATCCACTTCGTTTTAACCGAACAATAACAACTTAAAAAATTTGAAGTCGCATTCAAGGATGAATTTTACGTATAATTAAAGTAAAAACAAATTTGTTAAGGAAGCGCTGAAGCTATCTGTGGCATCATATCTCTATCGCTAGTGTTTTATTTAAGTTTATCATTTATACGCTTTTGCGAGCAAAATTACAGTTCATGGTAACAAATTTGTAAACTTTGACTACTTCATGTATTAAGTGCGTAAGTTTCATTTTTTTTTAATGGCTACTAAGCTTACCAGCTCTTGGTATTTTCTTTATTAAACTTACAAGTCTCGATTCTCAACCTGTAATATTCATATCTCAAAAGCGTTGTGTGAAAGCAAATAGTTCAAGCGGTTTAAAAAAAAAGGTAACCATTACAACATAAATAACATTCTTAAATTATTTGAAAAGCTGCTCATAAGAGCGTTAATTAAATTCGGAATATTTCTAAAACCAGGTAAAATAAAATTGCAAATTTAGTAAGAAAACTTTACTGGATCACGTGGGTTTAAAAAAAAACGTTAAGAATTGTGGCACTCAGATATATAAATGTGTTTGTAAAGGAAACAAGATAGTTACGTAACAAATACGGAAATGAGACGTGCTCAATTTCGCACAATTGTAACTTTACAGTTAAACACAAAATTAGCAAAGATTGTACTAAGGATTCAAACTCTAAATCAAAATTAATTTCACAATCAACAACAATCTAATTAAGAAAGGTATTGTTAAGATTGCTAACAATTTCCTCGTCTACGTACATTGAAATACAAAAGCTTTAAACGTTAACACCATCTTTGCTTACTCAGAAGTTTAGTACGATGCTTTAAAATTTATGCATTTAGTTAAGTATTTTTTAATGACTACTTTAATTTTTTTATACGTTGACCTTTTGTTAAACGAAAAAGTCTGCATTTAGTCCCAATTGTTTTCTAGCACCAGTTGCTCTTAACTAGCTGTTTTCCGAATCAATACATCCGATATTAGATTGAGGTTTGGAAAAAGAAAATGATCGGAAATAGGTCGACAAACGATCTTTCAATGACCTAGCCTGACTTAATTCGATTCTAGTTCCGTTGATCTATGAATTATTCTTAACGCATTTGTAGTAGTATTCGCAAGTAGCTTTTCTTGCAAATAGGTAATTAATAATCGTGTACTTCTTGTTTTAAACGAGATTGTCCTATTAGTGATAGTAGGTATATTTTCGTTAGTATTAATACGTGAAATCGTGTTGACTCCAACTTATAAAGAAGTTCACAAGTTATATGAGATGGATCACTTTCTGAACCACACGTAATGTATAAGTTTGCATTTAAACTAAATATTTAACCTTAGATGTTAGTAGATATTAAAGTAATACCGATTAAAGTTTGGTGATCTAAGACAATTTTAATGTCACTTAAACTACCTAGTAGTATGTGTAAATGCACGTAAGTAAATATAAAACTAAACCACAAATAGCTGATTTGTGCGGTGTACTGCTGCTCATTGCATTTTGTGTAAGTCTGTTAAACGAGTAATTCTTGTTATTATCGTCAATATATTGATAGATATATCAAAAATGTCAAACCTTATAAGTTATCGTGCTTGCTTCGTACGAATACTACAAAAATAACTCCCCAAAAAATATTTTTAAAAGTTTCACAGGATGATAACGTCGAAATAAATGGTTTTAAGCAGAGCGACCAACTAATTCCGAAACAACATTAAATTTTTTGTTGTGAAGTTCATTTTCATGTAAGTATTTTATAACATAATATAGTAAATAATAATTATTTATGTAAACGTATACATTGAATACACAGAATTCGATAATAAAATTTGTTAACTAAACTCCAAATCAGAACTTTTAAAAATCATAGCACCAAAACAATTTCGAGGACTAATTTGAAACGATTAAATAATTCTCATGATATAATTTTCTTTATAACAGTGCCAATGCCTGATAATTAACACTGTTTCCAATACCACGCAACTGCAGTAGGTGTTAGATCTTCACTTCTTCGATGAGTCCACATTAGTAATGCTAATGCATGTTTACAACCGCCTGTGCATCACATATAAATAAGTAAAATACTATTGTTGTCTAAAATATTAAAGAACTTATGTTTATATTAAAGTATTTGTTACCTGTTGATGCTACACACTCAGAATATTAAACTTCCGGAACTTTTTCAAATTTTCGATTATAATTGCAGTAACTGACTTACTCCTAACTCGATGTTCTGGACATACATGTCCTTTTACGGCTAAACGGATACACGTATTTACACGGATACTCGGATAGACGGATACACGGATAAATGAATTCACAAGTACACGGACACACGTATACACGGATACACTGGTACACGGGTACAAGGATACACGGATACACGGATACACGGATACACGGATACAAGGATACACGGATACACGGATACAAGGATACACGGATACACGGATACACGGATACACTGATAAACAGAAACACAGATCCAGAGATTGACATATCCAGAGATCCACTGATACACAGATACACATATACACAGATACACAGATACACAGATACACAGATACATAGTTACACAGATACACAGATACACAGATACACAGATACACAGATACACAGATACACAGATACACAGATACACAGATACACAGATACACAGATACACAGATACACAGATACACAGATACACAGATACACAGATACACAGATACACAGATACACAGATACACAGATACACAGATACAAACAGATACACAGATACACAGATACATACAGATACACAGATACACAGATACAAGATACACAGATACACAGATACACAGATACACACAGATACAGAACACAGATACACAGATACACAGATACACAGATACACAGATACACAGATACACACACACACACACACACACACACACACACACACACACACACACACACAGATACACAGATACACAGATATACAGATACGCAGATACGCAGATACACAGATGCACAAATGCACAGATACACAGATACACAGATACACAGATACACAGATACACAGATACACAGATACACAGATACACAGATACACACACACACACACACACACACACACACACACACACACACACACAGATACACAGATACACAGATACACAGATACACAGATATACAGATACGCAGATACGCAGATACACAGATGCACAAATGCACAGGTACACAGATACACAGGTACACAGATACACAGGCACACAGGTACACAGGTAAACAGATACACAGATACTCAGATACACAGATACACAGATACACATTTACACAGATACACAGATACACTGATACACAGATACACAGATACACAGATACACAGATACACAGATACACAGATACACAGATGCTCAGATACACAGATACACAGATACACAGATACACAGATACACAGATACACAGATACACAGATACACAGATACACAGATACAGAGATACAGAGATACACAGATAGACAGATAGACAGATACACAGATACACATATACACAGATACAGAGATACACAGATACACAGATACACAGATACACAGACACAGATACACAGATACACAGATACACAGATATGCAGATACACAGATACACAGATACACAGATACACAGATACGCAGATACACAGATACACAGATACACAGATACACAGATACACAGATACACAGATATACAGATACGCAGATACGCAGACACACAGATGTAGAGATGCACAGATACACGGATACACTGATACACAGGTACACAGATACGCAGATACACAGATACACAGATACACAGATACACAGATACACAGATACACAGATACACAGATACACAGATACACAGATACACAGATACACAGATACACAGATACATAGATACACAGATACACAGACACACAGATACACAGACACAGAGATACACAGATACACAGATACACAGATACACAGATACACAGATACACAGATACGCAGATAGACAGATGCACAAATACACAGATACACAGATATACAGATACACAGATAGACAGATACACAAATACACAGATACATAGATACACACATACACAGATACATAGATACACAGATACACAGATACACAGATACACAGATACACAGATACACAGATACACAGATACACAGATACACAGATACTGAGATATACAGATACACAGGTACACAGATACACAGGTACACAGATACAGAGATACACAGATTCACAGATACACAGATACACAGATACACAGATACACAGATACACAGATACACAGATACTCAGATACACATATACAGAGATACACAGATACACGGATACACAAATACACAGATACACAGGTACACAGATACACAGGTACACAGATACACAGATACACAGATACACAGATACACAGATACACAGATACACAGATACACAGATACACAGATACTCAAATACACAGATACACAGGTACACAGATACACAGGTACAGAGATACTCAGATACACAGGTATACGGATACACAAATACACAGGTACACAGATACACAGATACACAGATACACAGATACAAAGATACACAGATACTCAGATACACAGATACACAGATACACAGATACACAGATACACAGATACACAGATACACAGATACACAGATACACAGATACACAAATACACACATACACAGATACACACATACACAGATACACAGATGCAGAGATACACAGATACACAGATACACAGATACACAGATACACAGATACACAGATACACAGATACACAGATACACAGATACACAATCCTTATCCATTATGGCAAGTCCTTACCCACGCCCTTATCCGTATGTTTCGTGACTGGCGAGATAGGATTGTTCGGACCGTACACTCGCTATCCCAAACCTTCTTCCAACGGAGGATCAACATCTACGTATCCGGTACGCGGATGACAGTCGCCGTAATCCGCCAACTCACTCCTGAACTCCATTCCAATGGCTATCATATCAGAGACCATTAATGCCAGGGGCGTTCGTCGGAAACGCCCTTTACTTACACACTTTCTACACACACAACATACACATCTTTCCCATCACGGAAACAAGGCTCACACCCCGAGGCTCACTCATTTACAACGAATTTGTTGCTGTGACGTTGCACTTTCCCACCATTATATTTATATCATATTATAACCCGCCAGGCCATAATTTCCTATCCGATGCTCTATGCCTCTAGCCTCCCCAACGCAGTAATCCTAGGTGATTTCAATGCTCGCCACACCCAATTTGGTGACACCGCAACGAACGGCAACGGTAACATATTATCATCTCCTCTTTTGCAGTTGCCGCTCCTGCGAATCGCCAACACACAGCCAACATACTTCGAGCACTTAGGTGCCTCAATGATAGACATCATAGTCTCAGAACCCAGAGCTCACTATTTGGTCATGAGTGCTTTTTAGACACCACGATTAAATCAGATCATATTTCCCTGCTGGTCAAAACTTCATTTTGTCCAGGCCCCCCTTCACCCCCGCAATACACAGTCATTAAAGATTTTTAAAAAGCAAAGTGGAATGTGTTCTCCGAACACATCCCAATAACCTTCCTACACCTAATCTTCAAACGACCTAAGAGAGCCGTTAGAGACCTAACTTCCGTTACTGCGGAAGCGGTCGATAACTCTGTCCATTAAAAAACATCGACATTTCTCGAAAACCGCTCCCACGGCACATTGTGAACTGGATCAAAGAGAAAAGACAAATCTATCGTCAATTCTTGCGATCCAGGCATACGGCTCTCAAGACCGAATACAATCACCTTAACGTCTTAATCAGGCGAGAAGCCAATAAACACTCTAAAGACTCCTGGACCTCCCAGCTTGATTATAGAAATGGTAAACTCTTCTGGAAACAGTTTGATAGACTGACCAGAAGAAAAGTAAACCCGCAATCCCACCTAACCGACCTTCAGGTAAACGCCGATTTCTTTGGTCACCACCTTCAATCCATTTTCCGATCCCCAGATGATGCCCAATTTGATAACCGATTCAAGGCACTAATTGAGAGTCGCCGTGAAGATTTCCGTACCCTTAACCTTCCCGAAACCCTAGTCGATAACGAGAGTTCTTTTTACGCCCCTATCACGCCCGACCAGGTCAGCTCATATTTCAAAAAAGGTAAACATTCTGCCCCAGGTCATGACGGCCTAAACCGTAAAATTCTCTGCCACCTATCCGACCCAGCCCTCCGTTTACTTTCCACTATTTACAATAAATGCCTTACCCTATCGTACTTTCCGACGGACTGGAAATCGGCCTCCACCGTCATGATACCTAAACCCCACGATGACCTTACTTCGCCCTCCTACAGACTAATCTCCCTCATAAGCTGCCTGGGAAAATGATTTGAGCAGATTCTAGCCAGGCGACTCAGGGACCACCTAGAATACAACGACCTCCTTTCCAACAGCCAATTCGGCTTTAGCCCTAACCGAACGTGTCACGATCCCCTGTTGAAGCTGCTTACAAACACCAGCAGAGCCTTCAATCACAAACAATGCAATCTGGCTGTGTTTCTGGACATTGAGCAAGCATTTGACAGGGCCTCGCACGCCGGTCTCCTGCAAAATATCAGAAACCTTAACATATCCGAGCCCTTCGCCAAACTCTCGCACCTGACCAATCGGTCAGTTCGGGTCAAAGTAGAGAAAACCTTCTCCGATCCCTTTCAACCTACAGCAGACGTTCCTCAAGGCTCTGCCTTAGCCCCTATCCTTTACACCATCTTTGTATTCAACATTCCCGAAGTTACCCAACCCGGAGTGGTCGTTGCGCAGTTCTCAGATGACACCGCCTTTTGGGCGGTTAATAGAAACAGCGAAGCGGCCTCCCGCCTCAATCCAAAACCCCGCGGAACTACTCTAACTGGGCGAACCAGTGGAGAGTCTCCGTCAATCCCCAAACCCAAACAATCCTTTTCCGACATCCTCATTACGCAGAGGATAAGTTCCCAATCTTGCCTATAGAAACGTCTCCCTCACCGTTAACCAAGAAAGTCTCACTCTCCAAGATGAAATCACCTACCTAGGAATCCTCTTCACTAGAACCCTCAATTGGCTCCCCGATGTAAAAAGAACACTAAACAGGATTAGAAACCGCGAAAACCTACTTGGCACCCTTCGGGGTAGAATCAGAGGTTGTCACCCCAAAACACTTCTGCACACATATAAAACGTTCATCCACCCTGTTATGGATTTCCGAGCTCCTATATGCACAAACATTAACCCCAATCACCTTTCCTCAATCACCTTCTCTGAACGCCGAATTTTTAGACGCATACACACGTTCCCCT
This sequence comes from Vesta saturnalis, assembly GCA_036346205.1. Taxonomy (NCBI): domain Eukaryota; kingdom Metazoa; phylum Arthropoda; class Insecta; order Coleoptera; family Lampyridae; genus Vesta; species Vesta saturnalis. Next base: position 2,541,142 of record JARFJB010000524.1, read on the forward strand.
CAGGTACCCTATTGACCTCACCTTACACTACGCCAATATGCCCCCAATCACAAACCGTATCCAAAAACTCCAGGAAAACTTCGCTTATAAAAGAATTTTCGGCAACACTACCCCAACCAAAGAAATCCTTACCACTCCCTACAACCACCGCTTTCCCAAATTCCCTCGAAAAAAAACAAATTAAAATTCAAACATCCTCCCGCAATCCTCACACAACTCCTCGACACCGGCCAACGATCTAATTAATCACACTGTACACCACACTAACCCACACTATTCAAAATTAAAACTCAAATAAATTTAAACACTTTTTTATTACCAAAAATTACCACACCTCATGATTGTACAAAATACAATAACACAAAACAGCGCAACACCAACAACAAGTGAATGACCAGGACTGAAGAGAAGGACTCCTGAACAGTCTACAATAAGATATATAATATATATATATATATATATATATATATATATATATATATATATATATATATATATATATATATATATATATATATATATATATATATATATATATATATATATATCAACAGGGTTAGTTAAAAGTATGGAGACGGCGATTTATTGTCGTTAATATTCATTTAGGAAATTATGTTAAATACAAAGTTTGTTATGAAATTATTATCTACATTTGAGAATACTTGAATTATTTTTCTTCAATTGTTTTTAAGTTACGTCATCGACATTTTTTTGAACTGACAACCTGTATTTCTGATTATTGATTTCGATAGTACATTCTATTCTCTTTTCAACGGTATACAATTTTCAATATGTTACATTTGAAAAAAATTGAGAAAAAGTGCCTTAATGTTCAAATATTAAAGATCCATTAAATTAGCAGAATTAATCTAGATAGACAAAAGCGATGCGATAAACAAACTCGAGCGAGGTAACTTTATCAGTGGTTATTGTTTATGTCAAATATTGCAAATAAATGAGTCTAGTTACTGTGTTAATTAATTCTGTTAATTTAATGGATATTTAATATTTTCTCAATTTTTCAAATGTAACATATTGAAAATTGTATACCGTTGAAAAGAGAATAGAATGTACTATCGAAATCAATAATCAGAAATATAGGTTGTCGTTTCAAAAATATCGATGACGTCGTAACTTAAAACAATTGAAGAAAAAATAATTCAAGTATTCTCAAATGTAGATAATAATTTCATAACAAACTTTTGTATTGAACATAATTTCTAAATGAATATTAACGACAATAAATCGCCGTCTCCATACTTTTAACTAACCCTGTATATATATATATATATATATATATATATATATATATATATATATAAGCTAAGCTAATTCAGCTGCGTCCCTTTCGAGATCCCAAACCGACCTGCTCGTACCTTATACACCATAGTTTATTACTGCCTGAATCTGGGATAACCTGCAAGTAAGTTAAACATACGACACCACATTTACACCAGTGATCAGTGACCTCACGTCGGGTAAAACACCCGATGTAGTCTTTCACTTACTCTATTGCATAGAAAGGTTCTCGCCTAAATTCTGACAATCTCAGTGCTATCAATTAAACAGCGCAACTTGTATTTTCCCTGATTCTTGTAATCGATACTCCACCTACACACGAAAACGCCTATACTAGGCAAAATAATTAAAAAACCCAAGTGTAGGAAGCCGATAGGTTGAAATCAATTAGATCGTATTTCGGTCACCCATCTGCGTAAATTACGAACCCAGGACGTAACAATGAGTATTACATTGTAATCTCGCTAAACGTGTTACACGTCCAAACCGCACTAGGCGTCGTGCATGCTTACTAATGTAAGCGGGTTGCCAAGCCAGCTAACAGGGAGATGGGCGTGGTCGAAGTAATAAGTAAAATGAATGATTAATATGCTCAAACACCTTACACTTACATTCAAACAGCTCAGTCCGGGAAAATATGTCTCTAGGCGCCACCACAATCGAAACTTTGCTAAAATAATTGTCTTAAGCTGGATGTTAATTAACCCTACTTGATTGTGGAAAGTAGGATTGTGCTTACTCGGTAAACTCCTATACGAAGGTTCTAAAACAAACACTCGTCCCAAACAATTCAACTCAAATAAATTTAGCACTACCCAGGTTATTAAAAACTTTTTGAATACACCTCGTAAACTAAAATATCCAAAACAAAAATTATAATACGGTAACTGAATATTTTCTGCGTATCCCTCGTATATGTATAACGTTAAATTTCTACTTATTGCTGAATAAAATATTTCTTCATTCAATATTCGGTAATTAATTTTGGAAATCCCTAAATGAAAGAAGATCTATGTCTTCGGCTTAATAAATGTTACTTCAAAATAATTTCTCTGAATCGTAATAGACATCCGTACCTGTATAATTTCTCAAAACTCTTGTTATACTTAATGAAATTTTTAAGACAACAGCTGATCCGTTAATTGTGCATTGCGCTAATGAAACAAACATGAAAATTTTGCAATCAACCTGACTAATAAACCTTTCCGGTTGCTCATAAATCTGAAAATTAAAATATGCAAAGCTTACTTTTAAAATTTGTCAAACTAAGATCACCAATTAAGTAAATGTTACAACTGTGTTCCATACCTGGCTAAATAAACAACAGAATAAAAATTTAACGATAAGTATATATTGTCCTGCATAAAATAATCAAAAACAAATGTTTACATACACAAGGATATTTACATATACCTCAACAACGTGGTTGAAAATCAAAACCACACGTCACTACCAATTTCTGCAAAATTCTTAATACTAAAACAACCCCAAAACAACATAATTCGAGAACGATTATCTTTTCGCTTCTAAGCTAATTAATATTTAATCACATTACACAAATGAACTAAACCAAAGAGATAATCGTGCTTTACTACATTTTCAAAATACTTAAATATATTCCTTACTTAAAATTGTTCATTAATCCTTGGATTTTCTTTCTTCTTTTTTTTCTTTCTTCCGTAAATCAATTATGTGTAGTCCATTGGTAATCCTTAAATTGCATGAACGCACATTACAAAAGGCTCAACAAAACTTATTCCTCTGTGCACTCGCGAATAGTTAACTATGCGAGGTTATTACTCCCACAAACATGTAATAACGGTAAACCTTTGGTTGCTTCTTAAAAGAAAAATTCTAGCAACCTTTACACCAATCTAGTCCCTTATACAAATAAAACTTTCAATGTCATATAACGTTACTTAAACATTGGCTTAATATACAACGAACACTTCGTTCACTTAACAGGTGGTCTCATAAATACTTTTAGCTGAATCTCGTTACAAGAACACGCGCTGCACTTAACACTTTAACATAACAGCTGTTATCTTTTATAAATCTGCTTGCGCACTTATTATTTTCTTGAAAATAAACAAACTAATTTTATCTTCAACTTCAATTTTATTATCGTTTTATTTATGAATGTCTTTTACGATTCATCCCCGGTTCGGGTTACGCAGTTGTTTAAACAATTACTGCCTCATTAAAATTCACAAATATACTCCAACATCATCTCATTCTATCACACAACCTTCGCGCGCGTCTTTCGCCAACCTTCACCACAGGCAACAGCCAAAAACGAAAAAGCTTAACTCACTTGTCAATCTCTGACTTTCCTATTTATAACTTCAGTCATCCATCTTTAAACATGTCTTCCTTCCGCGTTATATTCTCCAATAATATTCATTCAAAATTACCTAGTTCCAATGGATGCTTCCCTCTATACAAGCACGCGTGTAATTACAATACATCGCCATATTTGTTCTTACTTACAAATTTTTCAATTACTTCATGAAGAAATCATTTTCGTCACCACATTCATTCAGTAGCCACTCTGGACCATTACATAACTTTTAACCGTTATCTCCAACCTGCGCTCGATCTCCTCCCGCAACATTTGCAAAAATAAGCACCGTCTAAGGTCTCAAATTCCATATACACCCACGTATTCTCAAAACAATTGCACAACAATACAAAAACTTTCTGAAATTAACACTTAAACATACCCAATCTTTCTCTACATATTTTCTAAAACATTCTACACTTATACTTCACATTTTCTGACCAAGATTACTCATCTATCTTCAAACATTCCATTTCTAACAGCAGCAAAACAGTAGCGATACAGTGGTAAGCATTATCGTCCCATCGACAAATTTCTCTTCACATTTACATTCATCAGAATCTATTTATTCCAACACTAAAGTTTCTATAACATTCAAATACACGTATCTACATACTGAATTATATTTCTCCTACATTTCCAGTGGCGTATCATACACCCACATACATTATGCATATACACACAAAAAAATTTTATTTTTTCGTTCAAACTCAATACACTCGTACTTAAAACACATAATACACGTCATTATAACATCCTACATACAGGGTGCGTCAACGCAACCTGACAAACGTAATAAACTACTTAAAGTTATTCTTTTTCTAACAACACTTCTTAATAGATGTCCCGTAACCTGCTTTAATATCCGCTTGCCCATCGCGAGACACCCAGTATACTTCACTAACGAAGTTGCCACGCGTATAACCCGCCACATTACATAACGGTGATAAGTGATCACTGCTAATAACTCAGGAAAACGGCTAAGTGGTCGCAGAGCACTTGGATCGCGTGAGCGGTATTGAAGCACGGATAGATATGTACAAAGCTGGTTAGTGCGACAACGGGAAGGGAAGAGAAAAAAAAATCGTAGCAGTACAGGGATCGACTAAAGTAAGCAAAGTTTGAGCGCCACAAGCTTTAACAGTAGAAAATTGTGCTTTATGATACAGAGGGTCCCGTAAAGCTTGAACCGAGGTGACAGGAGAGAAAGAAAATACACAACACTCACCCTAGTAACCTTATATTACATAAATTGGCGAAAGGCAATCACAAGCAAATGTTTCAAAAAAATATATAATTGACAAATAAAAATTCAGCAACAAGCAAGTTAATCATAGGTGTAGCCTAAATGTTTTTTTGTACTAATTCGGAATAACAAAGTTTTAACTACAAGGTGAACCCCTCATGTGACCCACAAAGAAACATAGGCACGTTAGCAAGTCATCGAGTGAGTTAAATACACCCTATCAGAGAACTTATAACTACACTTAAGTAAAATTCTTAACTTTTTACTTTCTAAAATGTCGAATTTGATAGAGAAAACATATATTTACGCTAATAAGGTGTCTTAATAATGAAAAATTTGCCAATAGATACTTGTTGAGGCTTCACATAAAACGCAAAATTCATATAACCCAAAATAAGCATCAACAATTAACTTAATACCAAGTTTTCGGGAGCATAGTTTAGGTCGCCTCCTTTCTGTCATTTAGTAAATAGAATAATTCATATGAAATAATGCGAATAACGACGAAAAGAAGAAAAAAAATGAGGAAATTCGGCAGTGAACGTTCCCCCAAAATTTTAAATATAAGCACATTAAAAGTAAAATTTTTCATCGAAAATATAACCATAATGGAAGGAACTTTCTTTCAATCGTTCCATCAACGGTTCCAAATAATCACCCACTTAATAAAAATTACATTACAACAAATTGAAATAATCAAATTTTGTCCAATTCCCAGTTAAATATAAGCGAATTTAAATGTACATGACAGTTAAATGACGTCACAAATAAAGTATTGTAAATGAAAAGAAGCAAAGTATGAGATTACGTTATATCAATTAATAATAATTCCCATCGGTATGAACAAGCTCATGTTGCGCAGTAGCTTAACGGTACACTACAAAATGGAGGTTATCTTAAAGGTGAATGTGGTTGTGATCCCAAATTTACAAACAATATTAGAAATTAATAAACTACAGAGCAATACGATGTTTGACCAAATTCGATAGATATCAGTACGTTCGAGCAGCGTATAATTTATACTCAAGCGTTCATTTGGATAATGTGAGTACGTAAGTTTCTACTATCGTTATCCCAAGTGGAGTAATTGACTATTGTAGAGTAGTTTCATAACTTCTAGCACGTCCAACAGGAATATAATAACCCAGTACATGCGAAGAAATAATGGTAAAAGTGCTAACCTTTAGTTGAGTACAAACTTTTAATCGTAGTACAGTTACCGTAGGTGAAACAGATCACAGAACATCGGGTGTCAGAGTGCACGTTACGTTCCGTATCTGGTTAGTTGTTACGAACAGTACGATTTTATTCCATGAATAATAATAATTGTCCAATAGACAATTCAAGCGGAAAAATCGAAGTATAAATTCTAAGCCAAACATTGAATGCTAAAAGGAAATGTATGTAAGCATTACATAGAGTAACATTAGCGTTAATTACCCACATTTAAGTTGGTAAACAAGCACAGAAGTGGTACGAACTGCAGAAAAATCCAAACTAATAGATCGGAGGTCAGTACTTCCTATGGTTATACGTTTAATCCAGTCGCTAACAAAAAAAGGTAGAAATTAACAGCAAGTTACCCATCTCACGACGACAAATTCTTCTATATCCGGAATCTTTTGCGAGGAAACAAGAAAATGGAACAAGAATATTCAGAGAAGCTCCACTAAAACTTGCTATAATGTTATTCTTACAAAATACATCCAACACTAAATCGATTCCAGTGAGTTTTGAAGAATTTCCAAATATTTCACTGCGTCATGAAATAGCGATTTTCAAAAAGGACCCGAAGAAAGAGTACCTTATTTTACAATGCCAATTGTTATTATTGATTCCTTTGTTACCGATTGATTTAATAAAAATGTACGTATTGTGTTTTAAAAGGTCTGAAAATTCCGCCCTCTCACGAGAACTCGTGAAACTAACACATTCACATCAAGTAAATAATTGTAAAACCGGTAGAAGTATTGTCAATGTCCCATAGATGACACTACTTATAACTTTTAATACAAAAATTCAGAAATGTTTACTTTACATTACATCCAATTCGTAATTATAATATACAGTAAACTTAAAGGCATTACAGGTCAAATTATCTCGAATTAATGTTCGAAATGTACAGATAAAATGAGAAAAATTGTAAATCCCATTAAGCAAATTTACGAGGAATTTATGTTGGCACGTTACAGATTGCTGAACTAGCGTCCTTCCTGATCGTTTATTGCGATAACCCAAACTTGAAGAAGAAACCCTCCTACAAGTCTATCGTATCTGTAAAATGTTTAGCTTATTCTGTACTGAAAATCTTTAAACCCCCGGTAGCTACTATTGACGCTGTCGAGTCCCGTGGCGCAAAGAGCTCTTAAATGGCCACGGTTTTAAGCGAGCGCCCGCATCCAGAATACAATACGAAAGTATTCATTTTCAATCAAACGAGTTTAATAACCAGTTAACAACACCACCTACTGCAAATAGATAGTTAACAAAAACCCGGTAAATATTATTTAATTTCTCTATGAAAATTCAATTTCATAAAAATTAGGGGTATAAAAGTTTCATTTTCCAAAAGCGTATTTTGTATGAAAGAATCCGTTTAAAAGTATAGATTTTTCTAGTTGACTTCCAATCAGATATAAAGAGCGTTACCGTAGTTATCATATCAACTAACACATGCCATCACAGTTATAATAACTAAATAATTTTGCGCCCGATAGCTACCCTACAGGTCCGGCTTTATAAATATGAATTTATTTTAAATAAATTATTTTAACTGAAATGAAACAATAGGATCAGCGATTAGTTCTTTTGAATGTATAAATACCCCGCTAACGTTATTTCCGCAGAAAACCTAAAGAGAAGAGCTGCCTGAGGTTCACCACCGACATCCGCTCCAATCCATGTACAAAAACGTCCATATAAAGCCCAATCAACCAGGTCCCGATTCAGGAGAAGCTGCATTATTTATTTTTGTTTATTTAAAATACTTTTCCGTATTTTGTTTCTGTTTTATTTGTACGTTAGTTTTAAGTGTAAATATTTAGAATTATTAGCAATAATAATAATAATAATAATAATAATAACCTTTATTGCCCAACAGCAAAAGCCAATTACAGAGCAAACTATATAATATTACACATATACAAAGATTTATATAAATATATACTCAACCCATCAACGTGAGTAGTAACTAATTATGTGTACTACCAATGATAATAATAATAATATATAATAATTATAATGATAACAATAATAACAATAATGCCCACAGAGTTAAGTGACTGTAAACACTAAAAACAAAAATGATTTACAAGAAGGACACATAGTTGACAATAGGACAGTTCCTTGAACACCTTTAAGCCCTATTACTGTAGTTAACATAACAGTCAATTATAGAAGTTAATGGAGAGCAATATATGTCACAATTAGAACATATCTCATTGTACAATTGACACATTTTAACCACTGGTGACTTTAAAAGTAAATTAGATTTGGCAAAAGGGACATGAAATGTACATCTTTGTCTTGTTTCTAACCTAGGAATATGAAAACAAATGTTGGCAAGAATAGAAGCACAATCAATATAATTATGTATCATTTTGTATAAAAATGACAAAGTTATGATATTCCTTCTAGTCTCTAAAGACTGCATATCAAAGGTGTTAAGCAACATTGTATTTGAACAACCTTTCTCAGGATAAGCATTAAACATCTTAAAGCACAAATACTTCAGGAATTTGCGTTGAATATTCTCAATTAAAGCTTTGTAGCAGCCATAACGAGGTGACCACACTAATGCACAATATTCAAGCCTAGACCTCACAAAGGCATAAAACAATATCTTAATCGTACGGATACTCGTAAATTGTTTAGATTGGCGTATTACGAACCCTAATAATTTGTTGGCTGATGAAACGATGTCCATCATGTGCTGATTAAAAGATAATTCGATATCAAAATGTACACCCAGGTCTTTCATACCTGCACAACGGTCGACTGTCATAGAATTAATTTCATATACAAAATGTATAGGATTGCGCTTTCTAGAAAACGATACAACTTTACATTTACTAATATTAAGTTTAAGCCTATTATAACTGCACCAATTAGAAAGAGCTGAAAGATTACGCTGCAACGCAACGCAGTCCTTCAGATTAGTGACAGATGCAAAATTTTGACGTCATCGGCAAACATTAAAGTTTTACAATCAAGTTTTTCAGCAAGGTCATTTATAAATAATACGAAAAGCAAAGGACCTAAATGTGAACCTTGCGGTACGCCGGACTTTGCTACATATGGAGGTGATGAATAACCATTGTATACTACTATTTGATTCCGATTACCTAGGTAAGATTTAAAAACCAACCAATAATCTACTGAAACCGTAACTTTCTAACTTAGCCAATAATAGATCGTGATCAATACAATCGAAAGCTTTAGATAAGTCAGTATAAATCACATCTACCTGCTTTTGAATGTCTAGATTTGCTGCGATAAATTGAGAGATAGAACAAAGGTTTGTGCAGGTGGAACGTTTTCTAACAAAACCATGCTGATATGGTGATATGTATGGTTCTACAGATCTGTAAATGTGACTATACAGAATCAGTTCAAATAATTTAGAAAAATTGGAAAGAATTGCAACCGGTCGATAATTGCGTATATCAGCGGGATCCTTAGATTTTAGTACAGGACAGATTTTCGTGATTTTCCAATTATCAGGAAACGTTGCCGTTTTTAAGCATAGATTAAAGATTGCTAATAGTGGTTGCATAAGTATGTCTGAGCAATCCTTGATAAGATAACTCGGAACTTGATCAAAACCAGCTGTTGGTTTATTAATATCAATAGGCATAATATACGTCTAAAACCCTTACAAGTATATTGCTCAGTGTGGACTAACCTGGTAATAGTGATCAACCCCAGTGACAAGGAACAACTCCCCTTTTTATACAATTAAAACCGATTGCGCTGGACCGAGGCAATTTAAAGTAAACTTTAATTAAAGTAAACGAAAACAGTTTACAATATTGTAATGTAATACCAGTGCGGAAACAGCTTTATTGCAAAACGAGTATAAAACTTGGAGAACGAGCGAAGCTCGTGCTCCAATTATACGAATTTTACAATGGGCATTTCCGTACGTGTGTTACATACTATTTTTTCTAGGAAAGTTTAAGATCAAAGATTGGTGTAAACTTTTATAAGCTTTTTTTTATGAACGAATAAGTTCAAAAGTAAATATGTAATTCAAAATTATTAATTTTATTAAATACATAAATAAAAAGTTTATGTCGAGTAGGATTTGAACCTGCAACATCTATTTTACTAGAGTAGCGCTCTAATAATTTTTAATTGGTGTAAATCGTTCATTGATTTAAAATAAATGTCGGTCATTAGTTGAAACGTCAAAAAATAAAGTATCGCTTTTCACGAGTATTTCGCAGTTTATAAATAAGTAAGTAAAATAGCTTAATTATAATGATGGATTCCGATAGTGAAGAGGTGATGAAGACCCCACCGGAACTTGCAGCCATTGCGGCCTCAAAAATCGGAAAGATGTACGAGAAAGAAAGAAAATGTTTCGTAGAGTGGTACAAAATCAGAAATATTAAGTAGTACACTGAAAACGTGTTATTCGCTTAGTTTAAGGATAAATCAGAAAGACTTAAGAGTTCCACACTGTGATCCATGTACTCTATGCTAAGAAGTACATTGATTTTACAAGATAACGTGGATATTTCCAAATTCGTTAAGCTGCAGTCGTTTTTAAAACGTAAATCTGCAGGTTTCAAGTCGAAGAAGTTCTAACTAGAGAGCAAATCACTATATTTTTCGATGGAGCACCTGATGAACATTATTTAATGATGAAAGTAAATAGGAACTTATTAAATTTGTAAGGAATATCTATCAACTATATTCTAGGTCGCATTCATTCTAGGAGTAGCAGGAGACTGCCGTAGGGACGAGTTAACCAAAGTGATGGTGAACGATATTGAAGAACAAGATACAATTTTACTCGTAACAATTCCTGCATCCAAACCGGAGGTCCTAAAAATTGGATAACTACTTATAAATAGTGTATAATTCCTCGCCCTAATAACGTTGAGACTAACCGATTATTACTAAATTATGAAATGAGAAAATGCACAAAACAACCAGTAGGTGTAAATACGATTGGAGCAATTCCAAAAAATATTACAAATTTCCTTAAATTACCCAATTCTACTGCGTTCACAGGACATTGTTTTTGTCATACCGCTGCAACACTGCTTGCAAATGCTGATGCATACCTATTAAGCATTTAACGTCACGGGGGCTGGCAATCTTCAATGGTAGTAGTTGGTTATATATACGATTAGGTAAGGTTGAAGTGTCCAAAAAAATAATTGGTAATGTTTCTGATGATCCGTGCACGTCGACTGCATCTTCATTGTAGCATATTGGAGTGCACATCTATAACACCAGTCCATTTGATTTCACATTTCTTCACAGTAAGAACATTAGTTAATATTTTATTTGCTTCCAAAGCCTTCTAAATGTGTTTTAAATTGTAATAAATTATTACCGGGGTTCATGTGTTTTTAGATTAATGTTAGGGTTGCTGTTCCTTAGTTAAATAAATATCTAGAGAGTTGCGGTCTTCATAAATATTTTACTGTTGTTTCTAGCAATGTTAATACGCATTGTAAAATACGGGGTGTCTACTATACTTTCCCCTATTTCAAGGGCTTATTTATAACTTTTAAACGAATAAAGTTAGACAGTTGTGGTTTACACTAAAATGCTTCACAATGATATAAGTTTTGATTGGACTCGTAAATTTTTTTTCTTCACTTCCGCTTAGCTAAAAAACAAAATGGTGGTTTTTAGAATTTTTTTTTGTTGACTTCTTCTAATGTAACACCTTGTATATTTTCTGACACGGCGAAAGCCATTTATTTCAGCTATCCGTCGGTATAAAGTTTTTAAGAATCGATGCAGAATTAACTGAGTAATCAATTTTTAAATAGAGGCCTGCAAAATGGGTAGTCAACAATTAATTATTTATCAGTAATTTTTTATTAGGTAGGCTCTGGAATATTTTTTATCATAAATTTCGATATAGAAAAGGCAAGTATTGTCCTTTATTTCGCTGAAACTAAATCTATTGTACAAACCAGAAGGGAATTTAATAAAACACCACCAACTGCTAAGGCAATAAGAAAATGGTTCAACAATTTCAAAAACAATGCATCGTTGTCACGTAAGAAACGAATTACAGGTAACAATAATGTTATCAATGATACAATAACTATTTATGAATTTATGACAAGATCTCCTAAATCATCAATCAGAAAAGTCGCGTCACATTTTGTTATAAGTCGATCTAAAATGCATAGAATCCTACAAGTTCTAAAACTTAAACCATATAAAATTCAGCTACACCAAAAAATTAATCAAAGGGATTACGAAAAACGCCTTTTTATGTTTGAGATTTTATTGGATTTAATGAGAATTACTCCTGACCTCCAGTCAATAATGTCCGATGAAGCAAGTTTCTATCTAAAGGGAGCGGTCAATAGACACAACCGCAGGATTTGGAGTGAAGGGAATCCACGTGAATTTGATGAAACTGTAAGAGACTCACCTAGAGTAAATGTTTGGTGTGCAGTAAGTAAAAACGAAATTCATGGGCCATTTATTTTTGCTGAAAAAATAGTAAACGGTGCTAACAATACGGACACGTTAGAGTTATTTTTTTTATCCCCAAATAGACCAGAATGAAAATTAAATTTATTTCCAACAAGATGGAGCACCTGCCCATTATTCGCTAATTACTCGAGAATCTGTATCCAATAAATTTGGTAATAATTGGATCGTCAGGGTAGGTCCATTTGAATGGGTACCAAATTCGCCAGATTTGAAGGTGCCAGATTTTTCTATATGGGGTTATGTTGTCTCTGGCTTATCATCCAGCACCCCAAAATTTAGAAGATCTAAAAGCCAACATACGTCGCCCTTTGAATCTATAACAACTCTTATGTTAGAAAAGGCATTTACGAATTTAGTAATGCGCTTACATAAATGTATTAGTGAAAACGGGGGTCATATAGAACATTTGTTAAACTAAGGTGTCTACGGAACAATATTATTTTATCCACTAAATATGTTTTGTGGTTATTTGTTAAATTGTTCTCAATAAATTGTCAAATCAAAGATCTTATAGATTTAATTTTGTTTTCATGAACTGATTTTTCAGACGTATGCTATGAACAGCTCGCTAAATTGTGACATTTAGGATAAAAATATTCCAGGGCCTACCTACTAAAAAATTACCGATAAATAATTGTTGACTACCGATTTTGCAGGCCTCTACTTAAAAATTTATTGCTCAGTTAATTCTGCATCGATTTTTAAAAACTTTATACCGACGGATAGCTGAAAGTAATGGCTTTGGTCATACCACAAAATGTATAGGGTGTTATATTACAAAAAGTCAACGAAAAAAATTCTAAAAACCACCATTTTGTTTTCTGGCTAACCGGAAGTGAAGAAAAAATTTAGATGAGTCCAATCAAAACTTGTATCATTGTGAAGCATTTCAGTGAAAACCGCAAGTGTCTAACTTTGCTCGTTTAAAAGTTATAAACCTTTGAAATAGGGGAATATATAGTGGGACACCCTATAATAGCAGCAAAACAGAAAATTATTTTTTATAAATTATTCCAACATGCTATTTTTAAGTGTCGCCTAAATATAGCATTTTTTTGTAGCACACATTTTTTGTTTTAGTGTTTTTAACAAACTTAAGAATATATGTTATCTGACAGTATATAGGGTGAGTCAATACTTACCAAAATATTAAAAAAAATATAAACATCCTTGGAAAGGCGCAAGACAAAATTTGCGGTTTTGACAGGATTAACTGTTATTGTATTGTCCTTTTATTGTATTAATAAAAAATATATCCTTCCATTTAAAATTTACTTCAAGAATCTAGAAATACTAAAACGCGTCACGTGGCGCGCTCTAGAGGCCAGAACAAACTCCAAAGTTATTAGTTGTATACATTTATGAAATTCACATTTTTCCAATGAGAAAGTTACAGACATTTTTCTATAGATTAAAATATTCTTCCACCACCACTTCCCCATAGGAGGTATGGAAAAATGAGCTTAATGAATGTTGTAGCGCAAAGCGAGTGCTTTCGTACGGTGATACTTTTTACTAACCTTCATTAAGAAATAATTCCTAAAAATGAGTATTTTGAGGGAATTAGCGCCATCTAGTGGCGAGTTACGTATTTGAAAATATTTTTAATCGTATTGTTGTAGTCGATTTTGTTATATATATTGTCAGCCAAACAGTTGCGGAGATATGGCCGCGTGCCTCGCTTATTTGGCCACCCGGTACTATTAATATTCATATTAATAAATAAGTTATGAGTTTTTTTAAGTTTGTAATCTATTACTTATTAAAATTGCACTCGTATTTCACATGTCTAATTAGAGTGCCGAAAGTGAATGCGAAAAGTATTTTCCGCACTCCTTGTAACAAATGCCTACTTTCTAGGTTAAAGTTCATGCCAGAAAACGTGTATTTTAACAGATGTATAGAAAAAACTATAAATAATTATATTCTCTCGATTAAAATTATTTATGAACAATTCTTTAAAATTTGCATAGAAAATTTGCACCCCACCTCCTGCACGAGATCGCATGAATGGTTGGTCAGACAAAGGTATCCCTCTCACTTTATAGGTCCCAGGCAGACCCTGTGCCCAAACCATTCCCGGTCTCTCCTACAGTAACAGAAAATACTACCGTCACGAAACAAATCACTATACCATCAATCCATTAACAAATTGTATTGGATAAACAATAATTATCTTTTACCAACATTGAATAACTAATATAACACAATGTATAACCCCTTTTCGGACACATTTTTGGTACATAAGACTGACTTGTTTACCTTTCATTAAAAGCAATGTAAATTGGAATGTTACACAATCGCCGGGAAGGCGTACAGGACGTATTAACCAAAGGCGTATAAATGAGTAACAAAATCACTAGATCGAATGGAAGCACAAAATACGTGTACGCTAAAAAATCAAACTTTTATTTGATGAATATAGAAAAGTTACCAAAAAAAAACAAAGAACGAGTCGTTATTTGTTAATAAGTGTAATTTGAAACCTATATTATAGAACTATAACAGGTGGGTGCGTTGACCAACACTTCATTAACTCAATTATTGGATTCTGCGAGTAAACTCAAATTAAACCACTAGACTCGCGCAAAGTTTTAATTAAAAATTGATACTATTTCTTTTTTAATTTAGATGCATATCACTAATGAGACGTAACAATTATATTTTAAGTTATTTTCCATCTATTTTACCTGTTTACATTAATTTTATGAATAAACACAAATTTAAATTGATACTGAGTTTTGGTGAGTAAACAATAAATTCCAATAGAGTCTTTTTATATTTCACATAAATATTACGATATCAGCTTTCTTTTTCGTTTACCTATATCGAAAGCACTTTTAGAATATGATATTAACCTACCTGAATATAACAACATCAGGATATCGTTTACAAAGCAAGTTTGTGAGGGGGATGTAAACAAAAAATTGAAGAAAATGTGAGAAGTAAATATTTGAGAGCCGTCCGTCGATACATTTAACGTTTAAAAATATTTTTGAGAGCACACTCACTCTTTATGTTAAAAATATTCATCTAGAGAAACTTTTATGTTACTTTCTTACTTTATGAGTAATGAAAACACAAATTTAATCAAAACAAGAAATCTTGGTCGTCCTGCATCAGCTTAAGTTGAGGATCGAAATGAACGTGTTTATTAGTTATTCTATAGGTTTCTTGAATTCAAATTTTCCTTAAGTCGTATTAGGAAACATTTCCAGTCAAGAACAAACTAAAAAGTCAGATAACATATTCTTTCTTAGTACAAGCCGCAAGCAAAACAATTTGTTTAACAACCACGAACTTCGTATATATTCAAAAAAAATGAGATGAAAGCAACAGAAAATACTGAAATCGAATAAAATTTTAGTGTACCCTCATAAATTACTGATGACGTTACGTTCGATACCTTTTTAGTTTATAATCAGATAAAAAAGGGACCGTAATACGTTACAGAAAATTAACAAAAGGCTTCTCTTTTTGGTTTTCAATAAACTCACACGCATCTTTCAGATAGATATTTTTCATTAATTACTACATAAATGTATTATATTTTATGTGAAGGTGATTAATTGAAAGCCGAATTTTACTTATGTTTATTAAAAAAGTATTTATTTCTTTTTAATATTAATTTCTAGCGTGTTATATTTCAGTGATGTGGGTTGACATTCCGTGTTTGTTCGTCTACATCGTTATTAATCCGCACAGGGTTTTCAACACCAATGATTGTGTTTTCATGAAATACAAATTGAATTGAAGTCGGATTATTATATTTTAATTTTGTTTTCGCCTTGTTACTGCTCTACTGTCGCACTTTTGCTGGTAGTATTTGCACCACTTTACTACCTAATGTACATGCATGGTAAATTATTAGGTATTATTGGTAGCGGTAAACGTTTTTCAATAAATCACAGAAATACACACAAATTGGTATTATATGTAACTGCGCTTGCACACTACTTACTAACAATCTAAGTTTACTTTTCCACATTAATAATATTGTTGTACGCCAGAGTTCATTTATCTTCCAGTGCTGGTACTTGTTTGACTACTGCCCCCACAAGAAAGAAAGTAAGAGGTAGAAAATATATACAGACAAAAAAGATATAAATAATATAAATGTACTATATATATATATATATATATATATATATATATATATATATATATATATATATATATACTTGTTTTGCGTACTTATGAGGACTTTTTTTTATAAATACTATCCTTTGAGTACTACATGAGACCTTTGGGAATAGTCTTCAAAGGTGTATACGAAAAATGCGCACCTTTGAAGACAATCCCCACTCCAAAACCAAAGTAGGGGAGTAAACTTTATAAAATGTGTCCTCTGAAGACCTCGGATATGAATCGCCATTAAACGTTATAAAATAAGTGATCTATTCTTTAGGTAAGCTTAACCTTGAGCAGATTTACCTTATTTTATTTTCAGCGCATAACCAAGCAAAGTCAATAATTATGGATTTGTGCATATACTGAAGTTTGCTATGGTTTTTTACTTACCTAATTATGCACATAAGGTATTATGCGCTTGGAGTCGTGATTTAGTGGTGACTGTATTTAGTATAAAGTCACGGCAAAATCTTTTCCGTTGTGGGGGTGAAATTGTTAGAGAGAGACAAACTTAACACACCAACTTCCATAATAACCCTGATAATTACAAATGATATATCTATGTTAGTGAAATACACGTTGTTGGGTTGTTAGAACTGCCTAATAAATTACAATGTTGTCAGCTCTTCTGTTTACACATAACTTCTAATTTTGACGTTTTCCACATTTTGAGATTTTCGATTCGTGTGGCTTGCATTGTTCTATTATAAAAACAACTGTTCTTTTCATAACAAATCCTTGTGTCATTTGTAAGAACTGCTAAAAGTATTGTTACTTAGTTGAGAACGAGTATTTCCATCAAAAACTAATTTTCAAAATAAATGTAAACAATATAACCTAAGTATTCTGTTTGGCAACAATGTTAAGCGCTGACGTTTATCCCCACATTGGAAAAGAGTTTGCCGCGACTATCTATCTACATCGTACATTATTTTGCCTTACTAACGTATGAACTGTGTCAGATAGCAAAAAATAGTACATTAAACAATTAAATCTCTTCTATGCTTTTTGTCTAACAAAATATAGTTATTCGTTTCATTAGTACAAAAACGTCACATCCGTAAAAACAATTTACGAACACTGCCTAAGCAATAGCTTTTATTTCCCTAAGGAAAATATTCTTACAACGGTCAAGTTTTCAAATACTGACTCCAACGGTATGCCCGAAAAGTTACATACTATATAATTTACCTAATGTTCTTCAATTTTCATTTGATTGATGTCCTCAAAGGTATCCTCCAACAGCTACGTACTATATAAGTTACTCACATATACTTATAGGAAATTTTGAGGACCTTAATTGACATGATCTCATTTAATGGTACCCTCCCACATTACCAGTATTTAAAAATTTTAACGTAACTACTATTGACTTGTGTTTAATTAAAATTTTTAACAATGGGTTAACCTGCGGGACGATCAACATTAAAGATGTTCACGCGTATCCACCATACTTTAAGAGATGCAACGTGATAGAGAGAGAGGCGATAATTCGCGACACACTTGCGATGAAATTTAGAATTATGCAAGACTGAGAGTGCGGAACTATTAAAACCACAATAGTCTGCCCCATAGGAGCCATCTACAGCATTTGTCTCTTACGGAGTTGGCCACGGAGCAAGGCGATTCGTTTGCAGGTAACCCTATCGTCAAATTACACAAACTTAGGGATCTGCTCCAGAAATGTGGGGTATACGACATACACCTCGAAAGGTTGCACTCAGACCCGTTTAATCTTGAAGGAGGACGAACCACATTTAGAGGGTAACTGTAGATTCCAACACCAATCAGGTGATACATTTAATGTGAATGCGATCATGAGAACAATCGCGGCCAAGTACAGTCAAACAAAGTTGAAAAGAACGTTGAAGGTACGTAATGTCGTATGGAGTTAAATATTAAAAACCCGACTGGTTGAAGTAGTACGAAGTTCATTACAATATGTAGACACTAAATGTAAGTTAAGAACAATTACAGCTCGCACAACCAGAGAAGATTCGGATCGCGCAGTATTCGTCATTGCGTGTAATAGCTTAAAATCTCCAGTGGCGGCGTAAATAATCGTTGGTACTTGTACAAAATCACAATTAAAATTTTCTATTTTATTAATTTAATAATTTATGTACATAGTGAACATGTAGAAATACTTAAAATATTCATATTATATCATAAAAAGACTTAATCACTATCATTAAAGTCTTCGTACGAGCTGTTTTCTTCTACCAAATTTATGACTATACGTTCCGTTTAATATTAAGAAACTGTTCGTTCTTTTTAAGTAATTGTCTTTATTTTGAATAATTTTGTTTCAACAATTTCGCATCAAATTTGCACGTAATATACAGTTTTTTTGTGTCGTTATATTATCGTAGAGCTGCGGTTTGAACATTTGGTGAGTAAATGATAATTTTTTGTCAACTAACCACTTCACTATTTCTTCTTTTTCAGAAATACTGATTGGAGTTCGATTAACTTGGACATTGGGATAAGACGCGATGTCTATCACCAGTATCGATTTTTGGGGCAAATTCAAAGCAACCATTTTTGATAGTTTGTCGAATTTATATCATCATGGTAACCTTCACTTTTTAACCCAGATTTAAGAACCAAACTACAATCATTTCTCCACCCGCATGCAGAACAATCATTCTTAGTCCTTTAGATATGTTACACTTTATTCCATTTTCACTACCATCACTCCATGATTTTGAATAAGTGTATACTGTGGACATGCATTTTATCTATGTACACAATGGGGTGTTTTAATTGTCGGTAATACTTTATTCGTTACAATTAGGAAATCCTCAGTGCTCTAATGTCGTTTATTTCTATATTTTCTGATGTTTTCAGTTGTACGCCACTTAAAACCAAGTTCCGTGAAAACCCTTCCAATCCAAATCCACCGTAGGTATATTACGCAAGGCATCTACATTCACTCCCGCACCCTCCGTTTTACGAAAGTTGTATATAAAGTTGCGAAAAATCATTTTCTTTATGACTGTGTTTGCGTTACTGGAGATTCACGTGCACGTTTTTTTTTCCTGGACTCGAAAATTAAGGTTTCCTTTCTTCTACATCAGCATCTGGACACTGTAGCAACAGACACCTTAGTTACTGCGCATGTTATTTCTTTAAGTTTTTTTAATGTGTTCGAAGGATTAATGGTTTTAAAATAATTGTACACTACCTCGCGTGTTTGACTGCGTATTACTTGTCCGTGCTCACCTAAGGTAGTAGGGCTCATAATCACGATATTGTATTAAACAATTACTCTTGTTCTAATTTAAAACGAGAATGAACGCAGTTTTGCATTGACAACTGAAACTGATTGCAACCATAATTAGAGTAATTAGGGATCCATAAGTAATACAAATAAAACAAAGACGTCCACTTTCACGTAATCGCGGAATATTGTTTGCATAATAATGGGCAATATCGTAATCTACATTTTAAAAATGTACTGATTTCTGTTTGAGCGTGTTGCACTCTAATTAACTCTTAAAAGACCTCTAATCAATCTGTGGCGATCTTCGCAAACGTGACTAGTACAAGGCTCCATTTCCAATTGTGCAGTACATGACAATCCCGCCTCCTTATATAAAGCAGTACATAGAGATCCTTTGAAAAACGATCTTACAAGTGAACAGATGATCTTGCGGTAAAAGATACTGTGAATAAACCGATTAGAAATGTTTTCATAACCCTTAATTCCATTTTAATAAAATTGGGTTTTTCTACTTAATGTTTAAATGCTCCAATGATCTAGGAAATATTTTTTAAAGTGATTTTATTATTCCACTTCTTTTAATGCCTCTTTCTTCAAACCCATTTTTCACCTACGGTATGCCATCTCGCTCCCGGGCTCCATATCTAACAGGGATTCTGCTAACGCTATACCATCTTGCAACAACTGAGGCGTCGCCATAAACCCTATTTTCAAACGGCTGGAGACTTGTGGGCCTCGTGGAATCCCGTGTTTAACAGTAGTCGTCCCATTTCTGGCGGCTAAATTCTGCTATACGCCTCGTCACTTATACTGGACCCTATTTATAAGAGCAGGGGTTCCGCCAGCCCCTGACAACCGCGGTAACTGCTAGTTATCACACAGTTTGCAATTCTACCCCTTGCTATAATTTAAAAGAAATTACAACAAAATCTTTAAACATTAACTACAATATTCAATGTAGCGACTACCATCGGTTTAACTTTCACTCGTTGTACAATATACGATATTAACCAAAAACAAAGTTTTTTTATTTTATCGCCGTAAAATTGTAAAATCACGCAGTATACCTGATTATTTCATCGTTCAGAATCAATCATGTAGTGAAAGTCAGACATTAATAAATCACTTTAATGCGTAAGGGCTACACAATTGCATATGGTAACAGTAGAATGAGGTGAGCTACCCTCACCACTTTTAATCAGGTATTATAGCCACGCCCCTTTCGGCTGATTTGTCTTGCGTTCGAATACAGCCTCAGGCTTATGGTTATGATTGGAGGGCCTAAGGGTAGGCCACGTCCGCTGTTTTCTGATTGCTCCATAGACCATAAAATTAATGAATGTCTTCTGTAACAGAGGCTAATTGCAGGTTTTTACAATAAGGTCTGATCATAGTTCCATCTAGCGGTATATTTTAAAAGTAATGGATGGTGTGAGAATGCCGCCATCAAGTTGTGTATTCTGTGACAAGCTAATTGCAGATTTCTGTGGTCGTGGCTCCATTTTAATAGTATCGGAAGACGGTAAATCTTAAAGTTGGAAATAGGATTTTGAACTACACTACGGTACCGTCACAAGGACCTGAGCCTCAGCCCGTTTTAGAGTCCCGTTTGTTTGTTTGTGTACTTTCTTTCAGCTATCTTGTCTACAACCCTTTCTGGTTTTCCGTATTTGTTATAGCAGCAATAATGAAGAGGACAAGAGGTTGTAATAGCTTATTACATGTAAAACCAACTTAAGATTTAGATCTGCACATGTGTGAATAAGTTATCAGTTTGAACCTTACTGAACATTTAAACAAATATTAAGTTAGTCGCCATGTCAGCAAGACCTGATGCACGTGTTATTGTTCTTGAAGAATTAACTGCTGGAAACTTACTACCACAAAACATAAATGTTTTTATTTTTGACTCAATTTCATCATTACACAACATAGTTATAATAATAAAACTGTTTGTGTAAAGGAATATTAAATTGGTTGTTTTGGATAGTGGTCGTACAGAACCCATTGAAACACCGTTACTCTTCAAGTTCTTATTAAATTGCTGCATACGACGGTCTTCTGCCTTGAAAGAATTATGGTAACGCTCAGGTAGCACACATTTAAATTCCTCCAGCTCCACCTCCACCTTCTCGCGTAGTTTGCTGATATGCTGTCCATATTGCATATCTTGTATTATACCCCTGTCTCTAAATCCTTAACGTTTTTAAGAAGTTTAAAACATGTTGATGAATTTAAAGCAGGTAAAACCATATCTATAATTATAACACATTAAAAACCTCCACAAGTAAATAGATAAAGTAAAGTAAAGTAAAATAAAACCAAAAACGGTCACTTACCAGTATTGTTGATGATGAGGGAACCCATTGGAAACTCGATTGGGTAGTGTACAACTATTACTTCTTCTTCCTTATTTATACTTATGTTGAATTCACCTTTCTACGCCTTGTTTATAAATATGAAGTACTTAAGAGTTTTCATAATCATTAATTTAAAATCTCGACGTCAACTTTCACATCACTCTGGTATAAATTCACTGTGGTTTGAAAGGTTTTCACTAAAAATGCGAAAAGCTATGTCTATAACAACTGCTACTGCATAAATAGACAAATTATTGTTAAAGATAAAAAGTTTAAAATGGGATCTAGAAATTTATGGTGTTCAAAGAAGGTTGCGCAAGATGGATCCCAATAAACGCAACACCAGACGGCTCAAGGGATTGACGTGACCAATCAAATAAGTAACAGTACAAACACTGTAAAACCTATAAATAAATAATAATAGTCACGCAACCCCGAAATAAAATTAACTAACAAATTGTTGCATATACGTCAAACAACCAAGAAAACAACGGATTCTCATCTAATGGAATATTTTAATACTAATGGAAGATTTTTGTATCGCTCTTCCTGATGGATCATCCTTAGACTATGAGGGAACACCGGGATTATATGAACTACTCTTTAAAAAAGTGCCTACGGGATTCAACAAGCGTGATCTACAGCAATATAATGACATTTTGCGTCGTACAAATGCTGCTCGACGTAATTAATTATAACTCTGATGACCAAATCAGAGGAAATAGCAGTAAGAAATACACTGAGATCATTAAACCATTACTTCAACTTAGAAAACGTTCTACTACTTCATCACTTGCACCACCAGCCACCAGGTCTCGAACAACTTCTATGTCCAAAAGAGTAGCTGGAATGCAACTGTTGCGTTACAATAACAAATATATTGAGTTTGTACCTTGGAATATTCCGAATAAGTTAGTAGATTGGTTAAAGGAATTATTAGGATCCATGTCAGCAGGAAACACTAGCAATCACAACGAAATAATATGCATAATTGAACTACGTAACGCAAAAAGAATAAAGTAACATCTCTTGTTATAAACCTATTACTATACTCATTTCATGTCATTGTTACAACGACTATCACTAAAGATAGTACTGCATGTCCATCAGTAATGCCAATAGATAAATTTGGTGGAAACCTTCATCATCAAATGACAATAGATAAATTTGATAAGCATATTACTCAGAATCACAGTGATGCCACGCACAGTGATAACACGAAACCAGGGGATATATACAGGGTGATCAACTTTTGTAACAAAGTGTGTTATATCTGTCATTATAGGAGATAACAAAAAAAGTTATTTACAAAAATAGGAAGTAGCTGTAAACTTTAAAATTAGTTATTATGTTGTTAGTGTTGTACAGGGTATTTAAAAAGACTAAATTTCAATAAAAATCGAAATAAGTTCAACGCCCTGTACAATTGAAAAGGGGTACAGAAGCAATGATCTGTTGCAGCCATAGTTTTTGAATGATTGTCAAAATTCATAAAAATTATTGATTTTGCTAACATTCTTTAAATCTAATACGGGGTAAGTCATAACACAAATTCATTGTTTGCTCAGTATTTTTAAATGCATCACCCTGTATTTTGTATCACCATTATAAACTACAGTCAATTTAGCTTAATTTGTCATAAGTATTTCCTATACCTAAACTTAATAGTTTTGGAGACATTATAAATTGTATTGGAAAAAGGGTTATTTCATGAATTAGATTTATTATTTTTATTTACTTTTACTATTTACAAATATCTTAAAGTAACACACAAAAAACAATTTAAAAAAACTTTAAAGGAAGAAATTGTTATTTTTATCGTAGAAGGTGTTCGAAATGAGCTCCCATAACGTCAACACAGGCTTTAAGACGGTTTTCGAATGATCTACTAACGTTTGTAAGCATTTGTGGCGTAACATTATGAAATGTGTTTCAAATTCTAACCTTCATGTCATGAATTGTTGTTGGAGGTTCACGGTACACTAGATCTTTAATATAGCCCCAGAAGAAGAAGTCGACTATACTTAATTCTGGTGATAAATTAAACTAAATTGACTGTAGTTTATAATGGTGATATAAAATACAGGGCGATGCATTTAAAAATACTTAGCAAACAATGAATTTGTGTTTTGACTTACCCTGTATTAGATTTAAAGAGTATTAGCAAAATCAATCATTTTTATGAATTTTGACAATCATCTAAAAACTATGGCTGCAACAGATCATTGCTCTTGTACCCCTTTTCAATTGTACAAGATTTTGAACTTGTTTCGATTTTTAATGAAATTTAGTCATAACTTTTTAAATACCCTGTATAACAGATAACAACTTTGTATTCTTGTAACGAGGAAGAGAAGCAGATTTTAAATTTAAAATAACATACAGGGCGTTTTATTAAAAAAAAGCATATCTTTGATGCGGTACAGTATTATTTTAAAGCTTACTGCTACCTCCTGTTTTTTGTAAACAACTTTTTTGGTATCTCCTATAATAACAGATATAACGGACCTTGTCACAAAAGTTGATCACCCTGTATTACGAAACTTATTTTACCTTGCAAGGTTTATTGCATAAGAAGACAGTAGATATTCTATTGGGTACAGATGGTAAATATTTGTTTCCTTATACAGAGTGTACAATAACGCATTGTAAGTGGCCACCTCACACTCTTCATCTTCAAGTGGATCATCTACTATATATGACGCCCCTGTGTCTAATTAATCGAACTATTCGCAAGGAAGCTGATTCAACCTATAATTCCAGAAGGTGCCAAATTTACGAAAGAACAATCATTCATCATAGAGATTCTACTAAAATCCAAAGTGAAATATGAGTAAAGCTGATGTTGAAGAACTGCACAAACCAGCAAGGAGACATTTTCCGCGGCGTTGTGTAGTACTCAAAGGGTTAAATGATCTATTTCAAGCCGATTTAGTGGAAATGGTCCCATATGCTCGAGTGAATAAAAGACTTCGATACATTTCAGTAGACTTCGATACATTTCAGTGATAATAAATGCTTTCTCTAAATATGTTTGAGCATTCCCCATCAAACGCAGGAAGAAACTAGTCGCAGATGTAATGGATAAACTTCTGTCTGGTTTGCAAAGAACGCTTACACATATACACACTGATATGAGAACAGAATTTCATAATGTAGAAATTAAAAAAGTGATGAAAGGTTCCATATCAATCATTATAGTAGTTATTCCACTTTGAAAAGTGTGAATAATGTGGAAAACATTCAGTATGCAAGGATCCTACAAGTGGTTAGCAATATTACCTCATACTGTTGCCGATTATAATTCCAGAAAGCACAGAACAATAGGATACAAACCGGTAGATGTAACGTAAAATAATGTTGCAGATAGTTTGAACCATTTAAAATGTCATAAAGTTTTTAATACTAAGACACCTAAATTTCGAGTGGGGATTATGTGCGCATTAGCAAATATAGAAGCATATTCAATAAGGGTTACACACCTGATTGGAGTTATGAAGTCTTTCAAATATCGACAGTAAAACGTTTAAGCCCAATCACCTACACTTTACGCGATAGTCGTGATGAAAAGATTCAAGGCCGGTTCTATGAGATGGAACCTCAAAGTGTTAAACATCCTGACATTCACCTAGTTGAACGTGTAATCCGACGTCAAGGAAATAAATCTCTCGTCAAGTGGCTAGGTTTTGATAATTCTCACAGTTACTGGATTTCCAACAAATACATTATATAATACGTTGTGTACGCTTACTTCTATATGTTGTACTATTATTATGCAATAAATAATTATTTTCACAGTTCACAGTCTTCTATTCTTTTTTAAATCGGGAAGAATCTCTGGCTAATCATTCTCATTCACCTTTTTGCGCCTGCCTATACACCAAGTCCCATGCTATTATACAGTGAACTACATTTTTGGACTCATTAAAGCACACCTCCTTTATTTGGCGAGTCGTCATCTAATGACTCATAATTTGGTAAATATCGTTCTATTTCGTGTACAAATTGCTCCAAAGATATTTCTTTAAGGTCTTCTATTAATCGATTCATACAACAAATGCACATTACACCATCATCATGCGTTTGCATGTACTTCTCACAAAGACGTATTCCTCCCCCATACTTATTAACTAAATTATCTAAATAATCATCACTAAACCTACCCATCCCATACACTTTCTTATGTTCAGCATCAAATTCTAACGATTGAAATTGACATATTGGTCTTTGCACTGCACTAACACAGTCCACAGCTTTAGCTCACGACTCTGCACTATAACACATCCACATATTGACTAACATATATTATATATCCCTATTCTCTATACGCTCGTTACCCCCACTTTTTGGTTTTCAGCTATGGCAACTTCTACATCAATATTCATTTTTTCTTTGGAAAACTCAAGAATTTCCATAAAACATACTATATGGAGATCGAATATATCATGCAATGGTGCTATTAACCTGCCTATGTCAAGCTCAGACATTTCCGCTGCTGCACTTGTTATTCTATTATAAAATAATGAAAAGTGTTCATAGTAGGTATTAGATCCAATCGAAAACTCCCATCCTAAATAGATTTCTGATTCTTCACAATCATTGATGCGAATAACTTTCTTCTTGTTAATAGTTTTATACGATACAGTTTTCGGGCCCATCTTTGTAGGTAGCCATGGTCCTTCAGGTGGGTAGAAATAATTTGTAATTATTCCCTGAGTGTCCATAAATAAATTCCATTCCTTCTTATCAAACGTCACTCCGCTAGTCTTAAATTCACCAAGTTTCACGACTGCTTCCAAATTGAATCGAGGTGACAGGCCGACACTAACATACTTCGACTTACTTTTGTTTATGCAATAATGCACATGATTAATTAAAATATCACGATACCCACTTGAATTTATAATACTGGCAATCTTCGCCTTTTCTACCGCTTGACGTAAGATGTTCTCCATTATGTACGATACTGGCTTCACATGCACTCGCTCTGTATTTATATCCCACCTTCCCTCTCTTCTTTACCAACAGGGTCAGTAACGTGACCTCGACATTATTAACACGTATTACTACAACGAACTTGACAGCTTCACTGTTCCAAGACTACCTGTCAATGCTGGAGGGTCCACTGCTTGAAGCTTTTCTGCCAATAATTTGGTTAAGGTTAGCTCTCCTTACAGGAAGACCAATGTGATGGTTAGCTTATTAAAGGCATCACATGGTTCAAAACTTGAAAATTTTAACGGATGTTACATAGATGGAAATCAGCAGGTCATACTAGACATGATAACGAAATCATTAGTATTGAAGAAGAGCTCCGACGAGTAGGCATAATTGCATAATAATGTCCATCGATAAGTTTGGCGAATATTCGCTATCGCATTTAAAACGTGCAACTGCAAGTATGAAATTAAGCTGGGATGATAATTATGATACGTAAGGTAAAATACCTTTCAACGTCTTAGAATATATTTGGAAATAGAGTGATATCAATTTATCGATTAGAAAATTATTGGTTGAGCGGTGTTAGAAACTTAAAGAAAAAATTAGTCGTATGCATGG
Organism: Vesta saturnalis; assembly: GCA_036346205.1. Lineage (NCBI taxonomy): Eukaryota > Metazoa > Arthropoda > Insecta > Coleoptera > Lampyridae > Vesta > Vesta saturnalis. The sequence continues at coordinate 2,568,999 of JARFJB010000524.1, forward strand.
CAACATAAGTACCCTTAGCAGTAATGTCTTAAAAGCTGGCGATTGTTGAAGAATTTGTATGAAAGGATTTCATAAGGAAATTATCGTTAAGTATCGGGATGATCTTTGTCAGACAGACCTAGTCGAATTTATTCCGTATGCTAAAGGGAACCGCAACATAAGTATATTCTAACAGTGATAGACTGCTACTCCAAATATCTATAGACACGCCTTCTAAAATCGAATCGAAGAATGCCGACGACGTCTGCAGGACGATGACTTCCATTTAGCTTTAGATGTAAATACAAGTGGTCAGCTGTGTTGCAGGAAGTTACTTCCGAATATAACAATAAAGCGCATACTACGATTAGAATGAAGTCTACAGATGTAGCGGTATTAACATACTTACCGATACAAGTTCATATATGTAATATTTATACTATAATTTTTCTTTATATGAATTAATTATATATTTGAAATGCAATTATTTGTCATCAGAATGCATGACTACGAATACTTTTTACTAGTAAATGCATTTTTTCAATATTGATTTTCTTATGATTATTGTTTCCAACCGCGTCGTGTGACGTCACCATAAACATTTATATAGATATCCAGCTTTCTACATTACTTATCTAACAAGGCACGGTAGCGCAATGGTACCGTATGGGTTTACCATGCCAACTCTCCGGAGTTCAAATCTCGCACTGAGCAAACAATTTTTTTAGGGTTTATAATTTTACCGGAAGTAGGACCATCAACGTCTTCACCAGCAGATGCCGGTTTCCACGGTGGAAATAAGTCTTCATCAACGACGAACAACCCACCAGACATCTGGAGAAGCCACCTTCCGCATCAGGAATGGATGGCCGCCAAGCCTCTCATTGACCAACAGATAAGCCATCCCCCTTGGTCATCTTAACATAGGTGGGCCCATCCTCGCATCCCATTGCCCTGACGTTACTAGTACTCCCGGCAGGCGGAGCCTACTTCTCTCATTGGTCCTCTCACTGCAAACTTCCGGAAGGGGCGGGCTTAACTGCTCGCTCACGTCGCTGATTGGTGTTACGCCACTTCCTGCGCTAGAGGTGACAGCCTGACGACTCTTATCCCTATTTGCTAATGTACGATCACAAAGTTATGTGTTCTCCAGATCAGATTTTCTATTGAATATTATGGGTAAGTCGATGATAAACGTTAAAATAAATATTTAATTAATACGAATTTCCAGTTTTTAAAGCTAAAGTAAAATTTAAGAACTTAATGTTCGCAATTGCACTTCTGTCTATATCTAGTGATCTGGTTTTTGTATTTTCCGATTACACGATAATTTCTCGTACAAATCATTTGATTTTAGTGAGACCTATGGGCCCTTATAACCCGTTCTTGATTATTTTGGCCTATCCACAAGGTTACTACACCCACGACTTCCTCCACTGTGTTCAGATTGGTAACCTGCTTTTCCAAGCGATTACACCGTCTCGGTTGGATCAATACCGTAACAATCTAACCCATGTCTAATTTTAAACAAGTAATTAGTTAGGCGTTGTAGAAAGTCATTAATATTGATCTACCTATTACAAAAATGTGATTGAGAAATCCCACACAAAATAATGATTTATAAGCAGTGTTTAAAAAATCTTAAATAAATTATCCATCAAAAATGATACATACCGTGTGTAATGTAGATTGTGGATTTGGCGATTAAATTTAGCAGCAATGAAGAAAATGTAGTTGTAAGGCTGCAGTAATAGCAAGCAAGTCATGTGTATAATAATAATCGACTCAATGAACAGATTTATACAGATAACTAATTGGGCCTTTTAATTCTAAACCGGCACATGTAGTACGTATTCATACCACACAGGGCATGCGAAAGATAAACTTCTCAATAAATGAATAAATTGAATATGAAAACTACAGTATTTGTTGCACATGTTGCTCCTACCAAAAGGTATGTTATGTTATTAATTTCATGCACACAATTTAGATATAAATGATAAAAAATAGATAATTTTGGTTGTTAAGGTTGAATTGCTTGAGAAAGTGGTCCTAAAACAGACATGAAAAGATTCCTTAACCACAATAGGTACATTATACAGCCCTTGACCTAATGCTTATTTCAACGTCAAAGCTGTAGTACAGTTGCAATATACATATACGTTGTAATTATGTCAAGTGATAATATACAGTAACGCATATGTCATCCAGCAACCACCTTAAATTATAAATTATCACTACAAGCCGTCACATGAATCAATACATCCTTGGAAAAAGGGTGACACTTTACGGAAAATTTACTACCTTCCTGTTTTTGAAATTCAATTACGTTTCGGTAATTGTAGTTTAGGTACTTAATTTTTAAATTGAATTATGCGTTGCTCATTGAAAAACCTGTTTGTGAACGTTAAAATAAAAAAATCCAAGATATCTAATTTTTTATCCGCGTTAAACAATCAAAGTAAACGGATTGAGCTGGGAAGAAGAAAATAAAAAAGGGGGTAATAAACGAGGTTGAAAAATCTACGGTGGAAGGTTTTCTCACGATTTGGAAATGATGAATTGCTTCTATTCGACAGATTACAACAAATTCGTATTGCAGCTGCCAAGAACTCAATCATGTTGAACAGTATTATTGGCTGTAGTTGACATTTCTGCCAAGTGAAATTTAAAAATGTTGAAAATAAATTGTACCCCTTAAGAATGTCATAGATGACATAATGAACTACAGTAAATTTTTTTAAAATTTTGTTTTTCTTAACGTATATATTTCAAAATTTAACACCTCGTTGTCCTTTTTACAGGTATGACTAGTTCCTTTATACTTGCATTTTTAAATTGATTCGTTAAAACTTTATAATCACAGTTTATACAACTTTAAACTTTTTAAACTTTAACTACTTCGTTTTAAAATTGGACGATTACAGCTTTATATTTGATAACAATATTTATAACTTGATTATATGTAAAAAAGCTTGGATGAATTAACTTAAAGGTAGTATAAGTTTGTTTACTCAAACTAGTTATGTACATGAAGCGCTTGGGCTGAAATGAACTAAACTAGTAGCGTTCTTTTAATTGTGTTGCCCATAAGCTTTGAATGCACGTTAATATATTAATAGATTGATAAAGGTCTATCTTTTAAGTATAACATTACTAAATTTTTCGAAAATGGCTAGGCAAGGATTTCTGGTGTGGAACAACACCCGACATTCTAACCTACAAAGTGATACGATGTACAAGCCATTATTATTGAGAATGAAGAAATTAGGCAGGCCATGGAAATGAAAAAATATAGCCTCAGTAAGAGCAACTCTTTACTTGACATTTGCCGCTTCATTCGCTAATTTATCTTAAATAGCATTAGAAAAAGATAGTTTTAAGTTTCGTAAGTGTAGTGGAAAATGAAATTAATCCAAGAACGTTTTCTTATAATGATCTATTTTGACTTTGAGAAAGGTTTAAGTGCGTATGACTGGGAAGAAGGTTTAAAATCAACATTGGACCTGCCCCTCCTTGGCAGAAATTTACATTACCGCTGTGAAAGAGGTAGACATTGCTGCTGTGAAGAAGATTATAGAAGTAGATAACAGAACTAGTTACGCCACAACATAGACTAAACTGAGGATTGGATCCTCGTCTCTGAAAACAATAATACACGACCATCTTCATCTGGAAAAGTCGTAAGTCGTATTGCATCCCATCATATTACAGAAAAAAGCATAATTAATACGAATTTTTTATGAAACTCTAACATTGCTTAGGAATAGTGGACACCTAATTTTGCCGAAAATTTTAACAGACTATGAAACTTACATACCACTTTTCGACGTGCCAACTTGACAACAGAGCCGCATATGGATCCATGAAGATGAGGCCATACAAACAATAATCAGCAAGTAACGAACAATGATGAAAGAGCAGTACGAGGGCAGCTGAGGACAAAATGGAGTGGGGGAAGGCACGCCCACGTGGTCGTGGCCATTTCCAACCACTATTTCGACGGCTTCTTTCGGGTTTCGTTTTTCAACCCCCTTGATGGAATTTTCAACCCCATCACGGCATTTTCACCTCTAATTAGGGTCCTTTTATCTGTATTAAAAGCCTTTTTGGGAGTTCAGCCCCTAGAGGTTAGACAAATGTCACCCTGTTAGTGCAGACGTTGCCAATGGTATTTTGCAACAAGATAATGCTAGACCATATACCGCACATGTTACAAGAAGGTTTTTGGATCAAGTGCAGCTACCAGTATTGCCGTGGCCTGCGCGATCGCCAGATCTTTCGCCTATTGAGCATGTATGGCACAAGATAGGTCGAAGACTAAGGCAACTACCAAGGCCCTCAAACAATTTGGATGAATTACGACACCATCTCCAGGTAGCCTGGGATGAAATGCCTCAGGAGGATATAGACCATCTCATAGAAAGCTTGCCTGGGAGAGTGAACGCCTGCATTGCAGTGCGTGACGATGTTACACACTATTAATATTTTCTTGTTAACTATTAATATTTACCCTTCAAAATTTCATCATCCTATACATGTTAATAAAGCATTATTTTACCACACTTTCAAGATCATAGCATTATTATTTCTAAGTGGTGCATTTCATTCGAAACGTTTGAGATCTAAAACTCATGAATGTTTTCTGTATTACGAGCTGGCATTATTGTAAATGGAAAAATGATAATTAAAATATTTTACATACAAGATCTGCCTTAGCGGAAACACATCTGTCAAAAAGGGCCTTAGATTTATACGCAAGCCTGAACGTCCTAAGTCGTTATTAATCTGTGTTTAATTATAAGTCTTAATTAAATTTTGACAATCAGGCCTATAGCAATTAAATAAAGTAAATAAAATAAGGGGTAGGGTTAAAATAAAAACTAGCATACCAGTGTTGTTGTCGATAATCGTATTGGAAGAACTCCTTGATAGGGTAAACAGCGCTGCTTACATTCACAACACATTTCACTTTAGGCGTCTTTGCTTATAACTGTATAATATAAAGTACTTGGAAGCTTCCAGCAGTCATTAATGATAGTAAAGACTTGGCTAGTAGACATCGAGCGGGTCATATTTTGGAAAGAAAAGTTTGGAGCGTGTTAAGGCATCCGATGTAAAATTAGATGAACGAACTGCCGCTTTAGCTGTAGCAGGTATAATGAAGGCAAAAAGAAAGTTAGGAATGGTTCTTAGCAGAACAAAACGTTTACGTAGCAGTCTATGGAAATTATGTAGAATAATTACCAAGAAAATGAAAAACAGTCGTTGTACCATAAAAGCTATAAAAATCAGCTTTTACAGTAGCGAAATTGGCTGTGAAAAGCTTAGGTGGGAAGGGAAAAGTCAGCCTTCCCAGAATAATTTCCCTTCTTAAAGAGGGTCGATTTTTACCATTTCTTATACTGTTATTTGCGGGATTATCCGCTGTTCGCGCTTTAGCCGGAGGGGCAGCGGGTTTTAGATGAAACTTCACGCCATAATCGTACAATGAAGGACATAGCTGTAGGAAAGATAAACGGCGAGGCAATATTTTTGGAACCCTATCGATCAAGAGGAAGTATGGCTTTGCACCTGAAAACAATAAAAACTTCAACTTTAAATCATTCCTTGATAACATTGTTCCTGTTTTACACCCAAACATTGTTAGTACAAAATTAAGCTAGATAAGTGTACTGTAGAAACGTATAGTACCATAAAGGATGTAAATATAGTTTTAAATGTAGGAAATACATATAAACAGTTTTTGTCTAGTAATAGTATGACTGCAGACACAATTAGTGATAATTGCAAAACAGTTAATTAATTATATATAAACACAGATCAAAAACGGGAATCCGTTTTGCAAAAAAAAACAGCTCAAAACAGATGAAAACCGGTATCCGTTTTCCAAAACGGGTAAAATCAGCTCTCAAATATGTAACGTGCACCGCTGTTGAGCACGTATGGAAAAAAAGGGAATGGTAGTAGGAAGGAGAAGGGCACCTCGACTAGCATCTAGAGGGCACTTGGATGCGTGGGGAACATTGAGCTCCAAGGGAGAAAGGAAAGAAAGATATATATGTAAAACGAAGGACAGAAATTTGGACGCCGCGAGCTTTTAAGTAAAATACAAAAAAAAGAGCTCTTTCCTAAAAACTCGAAGCAGGAAAGGTAACTCACAACACGGAGAAGTAATTATACAATTAGATAGGTAGTTCGATAGATTTCCTGTAAAAGAAAGGTTATACATACACAAATTATATATAAATAGTAATAATCGACAAACTAGTACCAAAAACATTTATTCCCAATAATGTAATTCCCAAAAAAAAAGAAATAATACCTGAATGTTGCGATTATCCTTTGTTTAAATTAAGAAAAGGTAGTACTTACTGTAATTCACTGTACTTATAAAAAAACAATGAAATGAAGCATGTAACCTACAGGTTAATTAAATTACGATGATCCCAAGCTAATGAAGTTTGAGTTTATAATATCTTTCTAGTAAAAGAAGAATTATATTTATAGCATCAAAATTGCCATTGCTGATTAAAATGCATAGGCCACCAGACAAAACCTTAAATGTATTGTACAATATGCAATAATAAAAACCAAATAGTAAATTAATTAAACAATAGCAGTCAATTATACATTAGTCTCCCAATGAGACGAATATTTAAACATTATATAGTCAATATCACAACAATAATACATAGAGCTCGACGATAAATGCATTTACCTGTGGGTAACCTATATTTACAAAAAGAAATAATATACATACATAAATTTAAATGGAGTAATATTGACTTTGTTTTAACACTAATGCAGATAACTATATTACATTTTTAAAGTGAAATTATTTTAAGTGAACCTATGACAAGGTAAAGCAAGCTGTACATATGCATAATTTTATAGTGTATTTGCATTCACACAGATATGTAATTATAGTTTAACTTAGCTATAGGATTATTCCTTTTATTGGAGCTAGTTACAGATCTTCGTGATATTCAGTACTATCAATTAAGGCACTTTTCAGGCAATGTGAAATTTCACCAAAAGTGAGAAGCAGTTAGCAATCCATCCAACTGTGTACGTTGTTGTAGAACGAGTAAAAGTACATTTATGGTTGTCTGAGTTATCCCCCAGAGTAAATTAAAAGTAGAAATAAACACAGAAGTGAAAGTTGAAGTCAAAATGGAGCTCGAAGTGGAGGTCGAACCTCTTCACGAGGTTTACGAAGTAGAAATTCCGAGATAAACTTATGTTTGTAACCAAAGTTTAGATATCGAGATATTTAAAGTATTTTCCTTAAAGTAGGTAGTTTTAAATCATAAGACAGCTGTGGTGATGGCTGAACGCTTTTAATAACCTTTTATATCCGTTTTATATGAGTAGAAATAAATAATACCAATTAATCATTTCTTATACTGAAGAACAAATATAAACCCGACTTTCGCCGATGGATGAAATAAGTCCAGAAATTATTTGCTCCTTCTGGGTATCAGAGCATGGCTTGCACACTTTTAAACAGGAGGAAGAAACGTTATTTTTAAGAACTCACTAAATAATATTCAATGTTACCAACTATAACCAGTGGTTCCAAATTCTAAAAATGTGTGTTAAGTAAGAGTGACCATCAACAGTTTTGAATATTAAATGATTTACTTTAGGAAAATAACATAATGAGAACAACGTTAAAGAAGAAGATAATAGGAACAGCAGTGAACAAATGCTTAAATAATTTAACATCCGAAATAATGCATGTTACAAACAGCTCAAAGAACAGATCAAAAACCGGTACCCGTTTTCCAAAAACAAGTCAAAAAACAGCTCTGAACAGGTCAAAAAACAGATCAAAAATCGGTACTCGTTTTTCAAAAACAGTTCAAAACAGGTTCTAAACGGGTACCCCGTTTTTCAAAAGTAGATCAAAAACACCGAAAACCGGTACCAGTTTGACAAAACAGGTATCCGTTTTGATAGAGGCAGGCGGGCACTTTCCGGTGAAAAAATTCACATTCGTCTTTTGTTTTGGTTAGTATAGGTACTGTTTATATATAAGATAGAAAAAGAGTAATGAATCTTTTATGCAAACTGTGTGCAATATGTGTTGCATACCTGTAGGGCAGTTGACTATATCACACAAAGAAGAGAAAACACATTCGTAGGAAAAAATATAGTACAAGCACCATTTAAGGAGCTGAATTCTTCTTTTACAAACTTCCAAACTTCCATTAACATTAATAATAAAAAAAAATTATAAATTTGATTTTTTCTTAATTAATTAATAACATAAGGATATTTCTATGAAACCCCTAAAATAATTTAATTAGTTCAAATTAACTGTATAAGCAGTCATCTTTTTAATGCAAATAAAAAAGTCATACGCTATTCAGAAAGAACATGTGTAATAATCAATTAATGATATTTGAAATAGAATAAATTAGTTAAATTATTGAGTGTCATGTGCTATTCAAAAAAACAGGTGTAATAACTTTATTAAGCGCTGAAGTAATTCAGTAAACAAAGTAAAAGTATGCATGTTATTAAAAAAAATTAAACTCAAATTTGGTTAGTATAAGTACTGTGTTGGTTAGTGTAGGTATTATTCATATGTAAGATAGAAAAACAATAGTGAATATTTTATGCAACATGTATGCAACGTGTGTTGCATACGTGTAAGACTCTCAGTTGACTACATCACACAAAGAATAGAGAACGCATTCGGAGGAAAAAAGATAGATAGTACGCGCACGATTTAAGGAGCTGAATAGAACACGTTAAAAGCAACAAAGAAAAACATTTTGCCGTCTGTATACCTCTAAAACACATATTCGGAAGTATGGAAGATTATCGACAAGTTATGGTGAATATGCGACAGGAGTTGGTCTTAATACGTTCTAGAAGCGACTCTGATTGTTATATGGGCACCGCAAACAATGCTAAAATAATCCTAAACAAAATTCAATGGAAGATTCCGCATGTGATGCTAAGCGACAGTGCCAAACTGAGTCGGTTCCAACAAATCAATGAGAATACAACCATTACAATTTCGTTTCATCAATGGAAACTATACGAATTTCCAGCTTTAAAACAGGCACAGTCGGATATATGGCGAATTAAAACTTGCACTCAATTGGAGAAGCCTCGATGGGCAATTGTGGCTGTTGAAAGAGGGAAAAAGCTTTCAACGACGGAAAGAGCGGCAGATTTCGATAATGTGAATATTCGCAATCTACAGTTACACCTTGTAACGAAATAATTTGGGTTTTGTATATTTAAGTTACTTTGTTATTTCACTGTAAATTTCTGTACAAGTTGTACATGTTTACTCAAACCTTCTTTCTAAGAATGCTTACGTTGTTTCTGTTCATAACTTGAACCACATAATATTTCTAAATAATTTTACTATTAGCCTATTATAAATTTTCGTACCTTTGGTTATTCAAACGTTATAAATTCATATTTATATAATATTTTATTTAAAAACTGCATTGTTACTCCCTCTGGTGACGTATCCTAAAATATAGGTAATTAAGGTGAACTATACTACAAGCTTTAGAAGTCCCCTCTAGATGGCGTTAGTGGAGAAATAACAATTTAGGATTTTTGTTTTTATTGATAGAAAAGGTCGATACAATAGATTTTGAATAGTACAACTTTAACATAAAAATTACGTCTTCTTTCTTTCCTGTGGCGTCCATTTTGCCAAGCTGAAAGTTTTTGATGAAAAATTATTGTATAGTACTATACTATTTAAATAATCGGATATATCTTCAAGAAGCATAATTTTCAGTAAAACAATTGGTGCTTTTCTAATCATTATCTACAAGTTTTGTTGCTCGCTTACATGCGGTTTTAGAAAAATTTTCTTCGGCAAGATCGAGTAAGTTACCGGTGAATTTGTCTGATTTGTTAGTAATATCTGACATCCTTCCTAGCGTTTGAAGACCTTTTAATCAAGACATGAATTATTGATGCTTTCGTAAAGCAAGGAAAGCACTTCGACAGATTCTCATTGGGCCCGTTTCAACTAAGGGGTAACGAATAAAGATTATTTAATTACATAATGTTAATTACCTTCTCCTTTTAGCTTTAACGAATTACCTTGTTCTTTTTGGCTTCAACGAATTACCTTCTCCTTTTAGTCTCAACGATTTAACTTCAACTAATACCTCCATACTATCTACATTCAAGCACTATTCTGGTTTAACTTCTGAATCGTAACTAAAATAAAACAGGATCGTAACTACTTCTGCATATATTCGTGATCCGAGGGCATTGACTGAACGTAATTACTACCTGCTTATACAAAGGTTAGATAGGTCTATTTCTATTGTCACATGAGCTTTAATTAATTAACTATTGTGTAAACCTTTAGACAAGTAATGATAAAGTACACCTGCTAAAAATAATGTAAACCAATTAGTCAGTTACAATAATATCTTAACCTATATTTGTATACCTGTTATCACTATATTCTTATTGCTGTATCATTAATCTTTCACTTCACAACCACGTGACCTTCATTACCTGTCCTTTTACCATTATTTTCTTCCCTCATTTTGTTTTGTAATTATAATGGTAACATCTAATTATACCTAGTTTGGTTGCCATTTTTGTGTTGTGCGCAACATCACTTTAATTGGGATGCGTAAAAGTAGCCTAACTAACGGTTATATAAACATATGTTTTTATTGCATTTGGTGTAGACATTAATTATTAACCTTTTTTTTCTTTCTTAAAATTTATGCAATTATTAAATTTCCATATATATTTGATTCATTATTGTTTAAAAAAATGCTTGCTGAGCTATAAAATTTTTGCTCAATATAAAAATTATTTCTTTATTAGCTGTTTTTTGTAAACCATCGCAAGTTGTTTTTTTTTATTTGGTAATAATTTACGCTTTGTATAGGCGTCGATATATGTTCTTTTAGGTATACAAAGGAAGGCCTTCCCTTGAGAAAGGGGAAATGTTTAAGTTTTGTTTAAAAAAATGAAATAAACAAACTACTGGTTCACAGGTGACGAACCCAGAATAAAATTATTTTGCCTTCGAACGGTATTTACTTTTCTTTTTTTGTACATTTCGGATATTTACATATATTGTTTTGGTTGTGGATTAATTCGATCTACACCCTCAACTATTTTGGTTTGATTTTAAAAATAAAATATTGATATAGTTGTTTCTTTCGCACTACAGCAGTGTTATTATTTCTATTTCCTGGTGTACTTCCCTTTTCCTGCAATCTCCTTGCTCATTCCATTATGCACCATTATCCAAGAGTCGGGACAGCGGTGAATTTTATTCTCAATTCAGGGGAGCGGCTCTTTGCGCCGGCATATTTAACATCCTTTCTTCTCTCACCCCGCCCTATCCGACAATTTTGAGCTAGTTCGGCGTGCTCACTATTTGTGAATGAGCAGAGATACCTTTCCTTCTTCCTTTTTCTTCCAGCTCCCCTTTTAAATACGTAACAACCTAAACTCAAAAAGTTACACATACGGAACGATGCACCTGGATTTCCATGTCAACAAGTACAAAACGGCCTACCAAAACTATTTACATTTTCGAAGAGATTGTTACACCAACAGCAATCATGAATATCAGGATGTATTGTTTGGCTATTCGCAATTCAAGAAATGAAAGCGTTTGAGGCGTTTAAAGCTAGTGTCGTTGTCTATTGCCTCATACTACATGATGCCATGGTGCAATACAATCCTCTGACGGGAGAAGTAAAGAAACTATAATATGTTATAACAATTTCTTGTAATACTCGATCTATAAAATAAAGAATCATATTGACAAGTTATGCAGTTTTATTTGGAATAGACACGCATCAACAACAACATGAGAGTAGAGGTTCAACTCAAAAACTACCTATTGAAAATCTCGATGATTTGAGCCGAGGTGCAAATAGCGAGACAAAACTGCATGGAAAGTTACTTCAAAATATCGTACGTGCTATAATCCTTCCAATTGTGGGAAACGAACGCTATGGTCGGTCTTCTAACCGAAACGAACATTCTTCGTTCCAAACACGTGTATGTATACTTGAAATCGTTGAATCAGGAGAAATATCGACTCTTGGGGAAATTTTAGATCCCGCGAAAGATATCGGTTATTATTTCTTCAGCGATAATGGTGATATTATGGAACCGAGACGGGCAAAATCCAATTCGGTTTTGTATGTGATCATATCGCTTGCGAAAAACAAGATCATATTAGAGCATACTTTTCAATGGGACGTCATAACATTGACTGTTTTTACTAGAGTCAAACCTATACTGAAATTACCAAACAGGTGGTTAGAGACAACACCAATTTGATAGCGCTCATTCAACAGGATGATTTGAATTTTTGACACATTTATGAAGACCACGTCGCCCAAATAGTAGGCATGAAATTGTTTCGAGAGATGTGCTTGGAAAGCTGGCGAAATCGATATAGATTCATAGTGATAAATATGGATGCCGATTTAGGAAAGTCTTCGATCAGTATATAATATCGTAGTAATATCACTCAAACGTCATTTGGAAACAAACAGCGCACAAGTAAAGAGGTCCCCGTTTAAGTAGTATATAAAGCAGACCTGTTGAAAACAGACCCCCGTTTAAAACAGACCCCGTTTAAAACAGGCCCCGTTTAAAAGAGAACTCGTTTAAATCAGACCTGTTTATCTGTTTACCTGTTATTTTTTACCTCTTACCGATGAATAATAAAAGATTAGAGTTGACGAAACGTATAATTCAATTTCGTAAAGCTGTACAGCAAAAATATGATCATCTTAAGAAGGATAGATTTCATTAAAGCTTACAAACCACTCACTGAACCACTTACAGACATCGAAAAGAAAATCGAACCGCTAGTAAAGATCGAACGAAAGATGGAGCCGGCGGAGGAAGAGGTATTCGTAAAACCGTCACAAAAACGTCATTCGTCCTCTGTCAAAATCAAAAGGGCACTGATTCAGCAGTATAGTACCACGCAATCAATACCTTATCATTTGCGAGAAATTAACAAACGAAGATCATCTTTTTTAAGTGGTAGTAATTATGTTAGTCCATTGGCTCAACTTCCCCATTTTCAAAGAAATCCTCTGCGCCAAGAGACGCCATCGTTCCTCGAGACCAATGTGATTGGAGATATTGCACCTCAAGTGGAAGAAGACCATGTAGCGACCACGACCGATTATATTTCACTCAATACCTCTGAATCGAGAGAATTTCTGGGACAATATGATCCATTACCACGAATATACGTAGAGAGCATGCTAAGCGATGCATCGAATGCAATTAATACCACTTATCGAGTCCTTGACGACATTTCCACCGATAAGTGGGCAATTGAAAAGACAAGACACCAGTAAAGATAGATGGAAAGGATTTCGTTATTAAAGGTACAGTGGTACGAGCTATGACCTAATAATCAAGAATAAACCAAACAAACGTCTAATAACTAGCGATGACGAAGCGAACTATACACAGATCTTGATTTTAACTAATGCAGCTCGTCGCGATAGCAACCCGGATGAACAATTGAAAGGTATGCGTACTAAAAAATATACAGGGATAATTAAGCTCTTACTGGAGAAAGCGGAGGTGAACGAGGAAAAGGAGGGTGAAGTTACAGTATTCAAAGGAATTGGGCGACCGGTTGAATACAAATACTGGAACAACGTGTATGAATTGATTCAAGATTTGGAAGCCCTATGGGCGAAAAAAATGGGCGGTAATACTGGATTCGTCAGTGATATCATATCAATCGTGGAAGAACTATACGAAGATGGATATATTGAGAAACCCTCCAGACACTTTTTTTAGTAAACTATAGTTTGCAGAACGATGGACAAGTTTGGACGCACTCATGCCCACGCTCAATTTTCATTATTTGGGGTTAAATAATGCGGCTATGGAACTATTAAAAAATTACCTAGTTGGTAGGCAACAGCAAGTGTTATTTAACAATACACATTTCGAGTGGTTAGAGATTAGTAAAGGTGTTCCTCAGAGTTCAAATATTGGACCACTGTTTTATTCCATTTATACGTCAAGTTTCTTATCCTGTTTAATCACAGTGAAAGGCCATATGTATGTCGATGATACGCAAATATATCACATATTTGATCCCTTAGAAGCTAATGCCGAAATAAATAATCTGAATTTAGATTTATCGAATCTCTTGAACCTTTCAAAACAACATGATTTAATAATTAATCCAAACAAATCAAAGGTTATGTTTTTTGGTAAACATCACATTTCTAGCAGTTTAACCATTAACCTGGATGGAGCACAGTTGGAAGAAAAATCCGAGGTGAAAAACTTAGGTCTCATTATAGACAAAAATTTTAGGTTTAGAACTCACATTAATGGTTTAATCGGGAGATCATATTCTTGCCTAAAATGTTGTATCCATTAAAGCATGTATTAAATATAGATTTGAAATTACAATTATGTAATTCTCTAATGTTAAGCAAATTTGACCAATGTAATTATGTTTATACTTTATGCATTGACAGTAACACAGAAACGTATACAAACAGTCCAAAACTCATGTTTGCGGTTAGCGTATGGAATAAAAAAAGAAAGAGTGTTTCACATGCACTCAGAAAAGCCAAATGGTTAAACATATCGCATAGGCGACGCCTCCACGCAGTGTGTATTTTCAAAAATTATTGACAAACAATCTCCACCATACCTACATAAAAAAATAACATACCGTACAGATGTACATAATTTAAATATTAGACGAAAATCTAAATGTATTTTTCAATACCAAAACACAGAACCACCTTCTTTAAACGAGCATTTAGATATCAAGCGTCCAAACTCTTAAACGAACTCTCAACTGAATTTGCGGATGACGACATAAAAAGATTTAAGCATAACTACAAAAAATATTTATTATTAATACAGTAAGCAAGCTAATTTAACTGTACATTTGGTTACCATTACAAACTTGTTCACTTTCAACAAACTTCATTACTTTACCTTACACACATATGTTTATTTTTAACTTTTAACTACTACATTTAGTACCTTCTACTTTCTTTTTCTACATTATCTGAATTATCTGAACTTGCGCCTATTGGTTTATGTGTGCAATAACTAATAACATTGTTTACCACTACTCAATTATTACTAAACACTACTAAACCAATAAAGTCATTATTATTATTATTGCTACCAAACCATGATCGTTAGTTTACCTTTCATAATCCAGAATTATAATTGCTATTGATGCTTAATTTGAAAATTATTATAGATCTGTAGGTTTATAGATATCCTGTTTGTCACATAACTGATTTAGTTAAAACTATTTGCTTATGGTAGAAATTACTAAGGGTAATTGAAATAATTTATTTTTGTATTTGAATCTTTAATACGGACTAGTGTCTAACTGACCAGTTTATTCATTCACATTTTGTTATTTTGAAGCTCAATATACTTATGTGCCTTTATTCTCTTGTTTTATTGTTAGGTATACGCATGTTAAGTGGTAAGTAACCTTCCCTTTATAGCTATTTGTCATCCTGTTTTTTGAGGCGGGAGCAGGTACACTTAGATTCGTTGGGCCTATATGTTTTAAGCTTCTGGCGCCCTTTTATCCTTGTGTTTCTATTTAACTGACCCTCGACCCAACCGACGAGCTGCTGACAACGAATCGTGTTACCATCTAGAAGAAGTTACCTTTCTTTAATTATCGGGTTAGTTTTCTTTGTTCTTCGTGTTGGTGACAAAATATACAGACAAAAGCAATACATATACATTGAAATTTTTTAACAGTTTCTTAAGTGCAGTTTAATTAATAATAATAGACATTAACACAAACTAAGTTGTAACTTTTAAGACGGAGAAAGCAAACCATAATTTAGTTTTATATACAGACATTCCAAACATGTTGTAATGAATTATATTTTCATTGCAACCATTTACGATAAACAAATATTTTGTTCAATAAACAATCTGACTGTCATTGTGCTATAAATACACCCTATCAGCCTGCAAAAATGCTGAATTATCTTGTCTGACACCTGTGTAAAAGAAAAATTACTGCTCATTATGATTGGAATTGTGCAGTTTAACTACGCGTGTTCTTGTGCATTTAAATTTGGAAATTTGCCCTATTTCCAATAATTTTTTTTAAAACATGATTGCTCTTACAAAATTGTGCAAACTGCTAGTTTTTTAAATTTGAATGCCATTTTATTTTGCGAGTACTCTTAAGCAGTTTCAAATATTGAATATCACCAATTTTTTTGGTAAAATGGATAAAGTGTCACTTGTAAAATGCACTCATGCTTTCAAAAAAAACTTTTTCGCAGGGGAATAGGGGCAAGTTTCAACAATTTCTGGAGAGCGAAAAGACTCTGTTTTCTATATTACTTTTAAATATTACATAACATTCTTATTACATATAACTATTTATTAAACATTATTATTATTACATACCACCATAAAACAATGGTTTATGTCGCTTCTTTGTTGTGCTAATATTTTTCAATCAACCGCATTTAAAATTCACTTGCTGAACCAAAGGCCAATCATTTTTCTTCTCAAAGGAATATAATGCTTTCTAAATTTTTTATTACATACATTATTATTATTACATATCACTGTAAAACATTATTATTACATATCACTATAAAACAAGGGTTTATGTCGCTTCCTTGCTGTGCTAATATTTTTCCACCAACACTCATTACTTAAATTAGCGGATGACTACCACTATAAAATAAAACCGCTTAAAATCGGTAAAATAAGTGAGTCCGTGGTCACATTTAAAATTCACTTGCTACGCTGAACCCCAATCACTTTTCTTCTCATCTCAAAACAATCTAAATCGAGTTTTAATTTTTTATTTTTTCAATAATTCTTGCAGCCGCATCTTTCTCTCATCTTCACTGACCACAACTACTTTTTCTCTTCGCATCACACGTACTAGCTTCGTCATTTCTGTTTACTGAATCGTACACACGCACACTTAAGGAAGCCTTTTATAATAAACCGGCATACTTGAAACCACTAACCCTGAAAAGATTTCGAAGAATTGTAATATGGTACACACACACACGCACACGCACACGCACACGCACACGCACAAGCACACACACACACAGCACACGCACACACGCACACCGCACACGCACCACACACACACACGCACACACACACACACACACGACACACGCACACACGCACACACGCACACACGCACACACGCACACACGCACACGCACGCACACACGCACACACGCACACACACACACGCACACACGCACACACGACACACGACACACGCACACACACGACACACACGCACACGCACACGCACACACGACACACGACACACGCACACACGACACACGCACACACCACACACGACACAAACAAACAACAAACAAACAAAAACAAAAACACACAACACACACAACACACCACACACACACACACACAGCACACACGCACACACCACACACGCACACAACACACACACACACCACACACACACACGCACACACACAACCACACGCAACACGCACACACACACACACACACACGCACACACCACACACACACGCACACACACACACACACACACGCACACACGCACACACACACACACGACACACACAGCACACACGACACACGCACACACGCACACACACACAGCACACACGCACACACGCACACACAGCACACACGCACACACGCACACACGCACACACGCACACACCACACGCACACACGCACACACGCACACACGCACACACGCAACACCACACGACACACACGCACACACACACACACACCACACACACACGCACACGCTTTATTTCGACCTTGACTCAACACACTCTACTTATTAGCATACAGCAGACACACCCTCACACACACTGCGCTATCAATCGCACATACCTTTGTGGACAATGATCGGCAACACTTCATGATTAACAAGGACATCTGCACAGTGCACACACTCTGATTTGCACTATGCAAAATTCGTATGAGTGGATCAGAACACGACACACTACATCACTACGCTATCAAATAATAGTTTGTGAAATTTATTTAAAACACTTTTGATTAGCATAGACATTGAAGTGCAATCACTCTTTTGCCATATCAAATATTCGTATGAAGAATCAGAACGACCCTATATACTACTTATCGAAATAATAGTTTGGAAATTTATTTAAAATATTGTGCTCATGATTAACAGGGAATCTGTCAAGTGCATTAGTGTAGCTATCTGATATGGCCTTGAATGCAACATTCGTATGATGTGGATCAAACCGACCCTATATCACTACTGCTATCGAAATAATAGTTTGTGAAATTTATTTAAAACACTGGTGATCATCATTGACATTGAATGTGTCCAATCATTAGCACTACCAAAGTGATTTAATGAAAGCAAATAAGAACATTTATATATATATATATATATATATATATATATATATATATATATATATATAGAAATAACGTTTTGAAGGGCAAACATCACAGTATAAGGTGATGTGTCGTTAGGCTAAAGAGTCGCCATACCAGGACGCGAGTGAAAAAACCATAGACATTGCGTTAGTGAGTACTACAGCCGAGTATGTAGGGCGAATAGCGGCTACCTCTCGTGTTTGTGCATAGTGCATCTAAGAATTTTAAAGATTACCGGAAGCAGACCATATGGACTACAGTAACCGCACAGAAAAAGGATTAATTGATGTAATAAGTAAGAATTAGATTTAAAAATTGTATTGAACCAAGACTAGTCTGATTATCTTTTAAGTATACATTTTTTTCTTTCCTGTTATTGTTGCATTAATTACGGTTCATTCATTAGACAGGTAATCGAACTTGAATTGTTTTGTTGTGTTTAGTTTTAAGAAAGAGCTAATTTTAATCTTAACGTATTTATGGGTAGTTCTTGCTAACCACGCCATTGTGTATAGTTTACATGCAGAATTTGTCAATATACATCCACTGATTGATTTACTTTGTCGTTTATTTGTGTCCATCGTGTACCTAGCTGAACACTGCTAACAAACTACTTATTATTTTTTTTATTTAGCATAAATTACAGTTTTAAGGTATTGACGTTTAAACATATTAATGAATGTCCAAATACGATTTTAAAGTTAAAGTATTAATAAATTATAACGATTTTATTGATGATACACGCAGTAATCGTTCTAACGTTGAATTATTCAGCAATTAACGAACAGTTTTTTATCAGATAACAATTCATCGTTAAACCGATTTCGTTTATTTTGTTTAGAATTTTCGAAATTGGGAATATTTATTTAATTGGACGTATTATAACAGTTAGAAATATATATTTATAGATATACGAGGGACATATTAAAAACTACATAAGTTAATGTTTAATTTTTATGAATTGGAGTTTCCATTTATACAGGTTGTGTTCAGTAAGTTATAACGACCCGTGTATCACTAAATTTTCTGAAGTTTTGAGACGATTTGTTTGGAAATGTGTTTGACTTTAAGAAGTTAGTGTATGAATTTACTGAGTAGGCTGCAATTCTGTCTTACACAATCAGATAAGATTAATTTACCATCTCGCGTAAGACGATTTATTTTAGCAAAATTTAAGATTGTGGTGAGGCCAAGAGACATCTTTCCCGGACTGAGCCGTATAAATTGTGAATTTATGGTCAGTGTAAGGTGTTTGATTTTTACTCAATCATTTTACTCCTTATCTGGACCATTTCCGTTGTGCCGGGCTTGGCAACCCGCTTACTAATGTAATCATACGCGACGCCTAGTGCGGATTGAACACTATAAGAAAAATCAAGGATAGCGCTAATAACCTGGCAACAATTGAAAATGTCTGAATAATGTAAACGTGTAATAGCGCCGCGTTAGGCGTTATCAGGTTATTGAGGAAAATTGAATATGACAAATTTTGGTTTTTTCAAAATATCTTAAAATTAAAAAAGTTAGGGTGATTTTGAAATGAGATTTGTTGTGAGCGCTGAATTCTGCAAAACATTCCCAATTTAACCGTTGCCCTATCTCTTCTAATAACCGAGATACCAATGGTGAGCGTCGAAATGTGGACACAGTGTATAAGGTGTGATCAATAAATCTACGATACGAAATTTAACGTGCTTTTTTAAAGTGAAATGACAGACTGTTGTCCCCGGATCGAATATTGTTATTTATTGTTTTATGGTAAGTATAAGTATAATGTGCTAAAATTTTTATTATTTCAACCATTTTACGTCTTTTATCGAACCCGCTCATTTATCTTGGTAAACCTTCAAGACGCCTCGTGCGGATTAATCTGCATCATGCTATATTTACAGCTTCTGCCAAAACTATAGAAAACGTAACATAAATACAAATTGTGAACAAACAATTTAATTTAAATAAAGCAACTTATACAACACTCTGCAACGACAATCCAAATGGTTCTTAATTTAACTGTTAATTGTAATTGATGTGCAAGCAATTTGTATCTGAGAACTTCGTAAAATTAGGACTTAAACTTATTTATTGTCTTTTTCTAGCTTCAAACTTCTTTCTTTCAAATGTAAGACTATTGAATATGTTTTAAACAAAGTAAAATCGTGAATAACAGGCAAATGTTGAAACTGCAGCAATATGTTAAATGTGGTACAACCAAAGTTGCACTTTCATGTATCAAGATTTATATACCTCAGCTGACAATGGATGTAGTCAAAACATGATCAAAATCTGCAAATTCTAACACGTGATAAAGTGTGCGTTAGGAATACTAATAAATTTTCAGTCCTTTGAACTTGGAATGAAAATCAAAACTTGCATGAAAATGCTTTTAAAGTTGAAATATATATTGCAAGCAAGGTAAGAAATATGGCGAATGACTTTTTATTTTTTAGTTATTTTACTACTTTTAAAGCGATTACAGCCCAACTTTCCAAAAACAAATCGCTTCTATTTTATGGGCTCAATTTTCTCTTTTAAATTTAACCAGAAAGTGCAAGAGAAGCGCTTTGCTAAATCCTTAGATATCTTATCATCTCACTGCATTTTTACGCTCTTTTATCTAATTTGATTCTGTAAAAGTTGATGGATTTTTTTATATTCATATCAGTAAAGTTTAGTGTTTAATTTTTATTTAAATAACATTGATCCAGCCATGTAGTAAAAATCAAATTGATTTTAAATAAGGGCAGGCACGGTTACTGAATTTAAATTTTCTACTGACGATTGATGTAGAAGGATTAAGGGAATGGATATTTTCTCATGTTTTATGCGATTGATATACGACGTGGACAGTAATTTGTAGACTAAGGAAAATGTACGATTTTCAATAGGGTATGAAAGCGGTTAAATTAGGATATATACTATCGGAAATGTACTTTGATATCTCTCCTTTATCTATTTCCAGCATATGTTTTTTATGTGCACCGAATGTTCTGTTCGATTACATAAAATCTGAACGGAATTTCCACCTTCTATAAATATTGTAGGACAATAAAACATAGAATGCCTTACTAGGTTTAACGATATTAAATTAATAATGTTTCTCTTACAACCTATAAAGTTAACATTTTATGCACAAACAATACAAACTCTTCCAGTGAGTGTAAAATGATGACCATCTATCGAAAATACGTGAGTAGCAGTTAACTCTTAGTTTTCGAGACATGGTCTAATATGAAAAACACGAGTTAAAATTATTTTCCTTATAATAAATTCTAATTAGAGATATTCCAAAACAATTATTTATTTATTGTGATTTATTTTGTGAAAATTAGGGAACGTTGATTATCGTCATGATAACGGTTGAAAAACAGTATTCTTGTGTTTGGTACGTTATTTTTACAACCTGAAGGCTATGTAGGTTATAACCTATAAAAATGCAATTTTCAACAAAATGTAAACATTTAATAATTGCAGCGGAATTATACATGAGAATGGTTGTGTTGTAAGTTGCTGATAAAAAATCATACAATTGATTAGAGATTTCAATTTATAGGTTAAAAAATTTGCATGGAACAACTGTCGAGCTGCACTATTTAGACCTCGCAAGGCTACTACGTTTCATAATCACAATTTCTTATTGTTGATACTAATTCATTAGCAATGATGGCCCACAATAAGATGGTAACATTAATACACAAAATGGATGTTACGTGCCTAAATAAAATGGAACTATTATTCGCACGAAGATCACATTTAACGTGGAACATAAATTATATGGGAAATGCGTGAATTAATATATTGAGAAGCATTTTATCACAAAATATATTGTACTTACATTATTCAAATACATTACTAATAGACATTGTATTAAATATAAACCAACACACTTTTATTACTAATTGTACGTTGTAGAAACATGCTTTTTAAAGTGTAAAACTTTCTAACCGTAGTCACTATCTACATCCGAGCTTTAAGAATAGCTTCCGATGTTAATAACCAACCAGTTCGTCAACTGTGATGTCGAACATTTCATCCCGTTTATACCATTGCTTTATTGTTTCTTCAGCATGTCGCACACAATTATACCATACGATTTCATCATATTGCTGTCGAATAGAACCACCTTCTTTAGATACACCTTTTTTATTACTCCCTTGTCCTGAGTGGTTATTGCTGGAATATATTTACAAATTAAGCTTACATAAATATTATTAAAGCAAGGGAAGAGTACTAAATGGATTCTAAAGTAATTACTATTCAACTAAAACCTTTGTCTTTGCCAATAAGAAACATTCCAGACTAATTACGTTCTTTGAAAATAGAATCCAAATTCTTGAATAAAATACAATTATAAATAGGTATTCTAAATTCACCACTAATAGCAAATTACTCAAAATCCATAAGTAGGTAATTACAAAAAGAATAACTTGAACATTATCTAACTGCCAAATGAGTTAGATTAGTCTACACAAATTCCATACTAATTACATTTTTCATAACAATTAGCCTTGAAAACAAAGTAACTCTCAAATCCGCTAATCATTCTTATAAATACCTAATCAATTATGAAAGTATCGTACACATGAGATGCATCAACTGTAACCACCAAGCGAGGATCCATTGGGCTCACATTGCCCGGTTACGTAAGTTTTAGATAATGATAATTATTTGTTGAAGAGTAGATCAAATTTAGCAACTTTGACTAAAGGAAAACTTAATTAATACTATTTCCATCGAAACTACAACGGCATTTTGTGAAAGATTAAATAATAACCAAAATATGTCCGTTTGTAACACTGCGTGGGGCCGTTGGACGTCAGTTGCCTGGATAAGAGTTAACTAGGAATATAAGTTTTTTCCAATAAAGCTCTACGGTTAGAGTCTCTTTGGAATTAGAATCCTAGCGACTGGATAGCACGATGAAGGCTTCTATCACTTATTAATATGTTACTTACGAATTTCTGCACTTAAACTTGCAACTGTGACATGTCTAAAGGATTATGGTGTAATATTACTCACTTTGTGCATGCACATTCTATAACGTATTCCTTATGCCCACTTTGGATGTTTCAGGTAGATAGTCAGATTTTGTTTTCTTGCGTGGTGATTTTGTTAAAACAAGGTTATATGCAGCTCGAGACTTGATATTTCTTACCGTCTTCTCAAATATACACAAGCCCACTGTTTTATATCCATATATCATGAGATGCAGTTATTTTTGGTGTAAAAAAAAAAGAAAAAGAGGTTTACGTTTATTTGAATATCCAATAATGCGTTAATTGGTTTAAGTGTGTGTGTCGTTTAGTGGGCTGTAGCGTGCTTAGTGTGATTATTCGATTTGTTGTCCGGTTTCATGCTGGATCGTCATCGAATAGACGGGGTACGCGGAGGGCATATGGGATGTTGTGTAGGGATTCTTCTAGCTCCTCGGGGAGGTCGTCAAGGAGTTGCGTAAGGATCGCGGGGATGCTTGAATATTTATTTAGGTTTGCTTCGTGGTAGATGTAGGGCGTGGTAAGGATCTCTTTGGTAGGGATAGCGTCGCTGAAGATTCTTTTATGTGCAAAGTTTTTCTGTAGTGTTTGGATTATGTGTGTAATGGTTGGTATGTTTGCGTGTTGTGTTGTGAGGTCACTAGGGTACCTAAGAGGTAACCTGTGTATGCATCTAAGTATTTGGCGTTCACAGGAAGCAAGCGAGGAAAGGTGATTGGGGTTTATGTTAGTGTAAATGGGTTTTGGGATGACAGCCTCTGATTCTACCCCGGAGAGCGCCCAGTAGGTTTGCGCGATTTCTTGTCCTGTTAAGTGTTATTTGTACATCGGGAAGCCAATTGAGGGTTTTAGTAAAGAGGATTCCTTGGTAGGGGACTTTTTGTTGGAGTAGGAGTCTTTCTTGGTTTATGGGGAGGGAAACGTTTCTTGAGGCAAGGTTTGGAAACCTATGTTCGGTGTAATTAGGATGTCGGAATAGGATTGTGTGTGTTTTGGTGGGATTGACGGAGACTCTCCACCGGTTCGAACAGTTGGAGAAGTTCTGAATCAGGAGGCCGTTTTGCTGTTCCGATTAACCGTCCAGAAGGCGGTCTCATCCGCAAACATCGCAACGACTACTCCGGGTTGTGTGACTTCGGGAATGTCGGATGCGAAGATAACATGGAGGATCGGGGCTAAGGTAGAACCTTGCGGTACGCCTGCTATAGGTTGGGGTGGATATGAGAAGGTTTTTCCTACTTTGACCCGAACTGACCGATTAGTCAAGTACGAGAGTAGAAGTTTGGAGAAGGGGTCAGGAATGTTGAGGTTACGGATCTTGTGCAGGAGACCGGCGTGCCAGACCCTGTCGAATAATTGGTTAATGTCCAGAAACACAGTCAGATTGCATTGCTTGTGATTCAATGCTCTGGTGGTATCTGTAAGCAGCTTCAAAAAGGGATCGTGACACGTTCGGTTGGGACGGAAGCCGAATTGGCTGTTGGGAAGGAAGTCGTTAAATTCGAGGTGGTCCCTGAGTCGCCAGGCTAAAATCTGCACAAAAACATTTTCCGATGCAACTAAAGAGGGAGATTGGTCTATAGGATGAGGGAGAGGTTAGGTCGGCGTGGGGTTTGCGTATCATGACGGTGGAGGCCGATTTACAGTCCGTCGGGAAGTGGGATAGGAATAGGAAGTGTTTGTAAATGTTGGTGAGTAATCGGAGGGGTGGGTCGGGTAAATGATGCAGGATTTTTGGATGTAGGCCGTCATGACCTGCGGCAGAATTTTTCCCTTTTTTTAAATATGTGTGGACCTGGTCAGGCGTGATGAGGCATAAAAGGGATTCTCGTTATCGAGTTGGATTTCAGGAAGGTTAAGGTTGTGGAATTCTTCAATGCGACCCTCAAGAAGTGCCTTGAACCGGTTATCGAATTGGGAATCATCTGGGGATTGTAAAATGATTAGGTTGCCCTGTAGGATGGTTAGGTGTGATTTGGGGTTAACTTTCCTTCTGGTCAGTCTATCGAACTGTTGCCAGAATAGTTTGCCATTTCTATAATCTAGCTGGGAGGTGACTTTGAACCAGGAGTCTTCGGAGTGTTTGGTGGTTTCTCGTCTGATCAAGGCGTTTAGGCGATTATATTCGGTCTTGAGAGCCGGGTCCCTGGATCGCAAGCATTTTCTCTTTGATTCGGTTCACAATGTGTTGTGGGAGCGGTTTGCGGGAAGTGTCGATGTTCTTTAGTGGTACAGAGATATTGACCGCTTCCGTAATTACGGAAGTCAGGTCTCTAACGGCTCTCTCGAGATCTTGGGTCGTTTGAAGGTTGGGTGTAGGAAGGTTGTTGGAGATGTGTTCAGAAAGCACATTCCAGTCTGCTTTTGAAAATCTTTAATGACTGTTTATTGAGGAGGTCTAGGGGGAGCTGGACAAAATTAAGTTTTGACCAGTAGTGGTGTGTGATCTGATGTGATCCTGGTGCCTAGAAAGCACTCACGATCGAAATAGTAAGCTATGGGTTCGGAAACTATGATGTGATCTACTATTGAGGCACCTAAATGTTTGAAGCACGTTGGCTGTGCGTTGGCAATTCACAAGAGCGACAACTGCAAAATAACCGATGATAGCCTGTTACCGTTGCCATTAGTTGTGGTGTCACCGAATTGGATGTGGCGGGCATTGAAATCACCTAGGATAATTGTATTAGGGAGATTTGAGGCGTAAGTTAACAGGTCATCGGACAGGGTGTGTGGCCGGGCAGGTTGTAGTATGAAATAAATAGTATAGGAGTGGGAACGTACACCGTCGCAGCAACCCATTCGAGATGCTGTAGTTGAAAAGGAGTGGATGGAGAGCAACTTTTAATCAAGAGGGCGGTTCCGTATTGACTATTGTTTACATAGGTGTTAAATGTGTTGAAATTATGTGTGTATCTTGGTGTGAGTTTTGTTTCCGTAATGGAAAGGATGAGTATATTATGTGTGTGTAAAAAGTGTTTAAGTAAGGGGGGTTTCCGACGAACGCCTCTGGCATTAACTGTCCCTGCTAGGATATCCACTATGGAAGGAGTTAAGGATTGGGTTGACGGATTACGACGACCTTCACCCGCGTGTCGGATACGCAGATGTTGATCCTCCGTTGAAAGATGTTTCGAGATAGCAAATTTAGGGTGCGGACAACCCTATCTTGCTGGTCGGAGAACATCTGGAAGAGTGAGTGGGTGAGGATTCGTAGGAAGTCTTTGATGGATGAGGATTCGGTGTCGGGAGAGGGTTTAAGGTGGGCTGTGTCTTCCGAGTCGGACTCTTCGGAAGACAGGATAGGTTCGAGGGAAGCCATCTTGAAGTAAAAGGTAGTGTGAGCTTCCCCGCAGTTGTTACACCTTGGGTTAGCCGAGGATTTGCAGGACAAGGATCTGTGGCTTTCGCCACAGTTGGGACCACGTATTGCACGGATAGGACACTCCTCAACAGTATACCCCACGTGCGTGCAAGTGGAACAATACTTGGGGAGAGGTTGAGGGATAAGGGAGGGTTCGCAACTGTAGTGTTGCCCGAACATGACGACACCGCGTGCGAGGAGGTACTAAAGGGTGGTTTGGGACGAGGTTATGATACGGATAAGGGATGTGGGGGTGTTGGTTGCCTTAGCAAATATGCGAACGACCTTCCTCATGTATGGAAGATCGATCGCACCGAGGATGTCGGGTTCTAGGATGTCCTTATCTACGTGACGAATCACACAAGAAAAGGAGGGGGCCTCTAAGACACACGTGTGGTTAAACGTTAAGTTTAACCAGGGAAGGTTTAGGTGTTTAAGGAAATTGAATACGGATTTTTGTGTGGATATGAATTTCGGGATATTTTGGAGGCAATACCTCGAGGATTGAGAGCGGATTGGATTAGGATTGGGGGAAGCAGGTGTAGAAATCACGTTAGTACAGGTGGCAAGGAGGGTGTGGGTAAGACCGCGGGTTTGTGTGCTTGCGCAGGTTTTTGTGTGTGCGTGTGCGGGTTTATGTGGTTTTTGACGAGGCGTTTGATTGGGAGCGTGTACGTGAGTATGGTGGTGGCGAGGCATATTTACGTAACGCTCGGACGTCACTGTTAGAGGAGGGTTATTTCCATCTTCAAAAAAATATTTACCACCAAACAATAAATTTTGGATTATGGAGATTAATTTTAACGAATTCTTGAGGATTTTCGGTTGACCAATACTTAAAATTCTGTTTATTCGCCATGCCGCTCAAATAAAAATTTGCCTCGCCAGTCTCCAGAATGTAAATTTAAAAATTCTTGCAAGAACCTAATCTAGATTTTTTATCTCGGTAACTAAGATGCTGCGCCCTTTGGTATTTGTAAGGATGATACTTTAAGTCCGTGTAAAGAATTCCATACTTAGATCCATCCCTTAAAAGGGGAGAATTTCTACACATTTTATTAGTTGCGAATGCCAATCTACAACACGCGATTGTTCGTGTATCATAAACCAATTTCTTTCATTTTTTTTGCTTTAATGTAATTCTACTCCATATCTAACTTTATTAATGTAATAAAATACATACAAATCACAGTCTTGTAGGTCTTTAGGTTAATCAAGAAAGTGGACAGCTAGTCTACGCCTACCTTCCAACTAGGCGTAAAAGAAAAAATTTACATGTTGTTACGGTTAAAATGCTCGCTAGAACTCTAGCCCGCACACGTAGTGCATGTTACCAATCTAGCTCAGTAGGACAGGTCGTGTTCTTCAACCAAAGTCTAACTTAAACGGCACTGGCTGTGAATTTTTGACGAGATAACTCTAAATTTGAATTTAAATGTTTAACAACAAACGTTCGCATAAGACAGAATTGCAAAGTGTTCACTCATCTGAACCCGTAAAGTAGAGGTGTTGCCATTGGGCAACATTTTACACGCCCAATAAGATATTAGTCTGTGTAGGTCTGGCACCTGATTCATGCAGTTTCAAGATCTTGACTTGGTAGTATGAAATCTGATGTTTACTAGGAATAAAGCAAACTTTCCGTTTTTAACAGGTTTATTTCTTTGTATTTAGTGTCAAATATATTAAGAAGAAATCATGGACATCCAGTTGGTGTAAGTAAGGTAAACACTTAAATACAAATGGTTCCATTGCGGTACACTAGTTTTATTCGCAAAAGGTAACATTTTTGTTATATTGCTATTTTCAAAACGTAAGATAAACTTTTTTTAATTTATTGTGTTCCTAACCTCGTTGTTGCTGTATGGCAACGGCAGTACCTCATGATATCAATATGGGTACATTCAAATGCAGATTACCGAAAGTCGCCAAACTGTAGTTGAAAAAGAAAGTGAAGTAGTTCAAACAGCATGTTAAAAGAAAAAAAGAGAAAAATTTCAAGAAAAAGAGGAAACTGAAATAACTGACTACACTAAAATAAGGCGGCGTGATGGTAATCTTCAGACCGATCCAAAAAGTTTTCCTGAAGGCGACTACGAGGCGATGACACCTTTAGAACTATTTGAGCTACTCTTCGATGATGATATAGTTTCACACTTGATTTTAAAGTTAACGAAATATGCCCAATGGAAAAAACTGTCCAAACTCGGTAATCACTTCAAAAGAAATAAGGTGTTTTTTGAAAATCTTAATTTTGTCAGGATATAATTGTTTACCAAACAAAAAGTATTACTGAGGTACAAATGACGATATGAGAAATGTTTTAATTGCAAATGCTATGCGAAGAAATATTTTTCATTAAAAAAATTTGCGCTAACTTCACTGGGCAGATAGAAATACTATAGATCCATCAGACAAACATTATAAACTAACACCGCTAATTGAAAAACTTTAAGGAGAAGTTCTTGAACGTTACCTATCATAGCAAGATTTGAATTATGGTGAATCGATGGGAAGTACTTCCGGACATACCTTGCAAGCAATTCATACGGGGTAAACCGATTCGTTTCGGGTATCAAATCTAGTGCTTGAACACAAAAAGTGGCTACCTAGTTAGTTTTTTTGCCCTATCAAGGTACTGACTCAAAATCAAATGCTAACAATCAATCATTATTTGGTTCACCTGTGGCATCATGGTTATTAGAAGGAATGCCGAACAAAAAAGGAAATTTTGATACTCCCTTTACAGTTTCCATTTACTAATCCACC
The DNA here is from genome assembly GCA_036346205.1 of Vesta saturnalis. NCBI lineage: Eukaryota > Metazoa > Arthropoda > Insecta > Coleoptera > Lampyridae > Vesta > Vesta saturnalis. The sequence goes on from JARFJB010000524.1 coordinate 2,598,525, forward strand.
TCACCTTTTGTAACAGAACAGGGCTTATGGTAAGCAGTGGTGATGGGTTTTATTCATCTGGGTCATTGAAGTAAAGAAAATTAGGTGTGCAGGCGACGATTGCAAATTCAATATGATAACAAAATGTATAAAATGCAACGTAGGCCTATGTTTAGATTGTAATATGAAATTTCACAGCAATTTGTAACTGTTACTTGTACTTCATATTTAACAATGGAAATATTTTTTAACTGACTTACTTTTTGTTGTAAACATCCAAAATAGCTCCTCTAAAGGACTGGAGTTGCTATATGGCAACAGAACATTTTTCACTAAAAAGTTAATAACATCAATTTATTTAACTAAGTTTGAGCCCAAAAAACACAAAACTGTTTCCTTCTGCCACATTTACCTTCTTTTTTCTTATCAAAGAATTCCGTCCTTGATGGGTTAAATTTGGCGGAATTCGTAAAATTCATTTCAAATAGCTTACAATGTATCCTGTCTTGAAAACTGCAAATCCGGAGATTTTGTTACGTAAATTTGACAAAATTACAATTAAATTGTTATCACAACTCTAGGTAACTACCTGAAAACCAGGAAATTACTGGATTGCTCAACTTAAAAGATAGTCATCGATAGTTATGTCACAATATTATTCCAAATTGCTGGTATCGCTTTACGTTATATACTTGAATTAATATAATTTACTAACTTGCCTCAAAATATTTGCATAATGCAATTTGACAGAAAGGTTTAAAAAAAAATTCTCAACGTAAAGCAAACTTATAATCAAACCCAAAAATTCATATAAAATCCTATACTCATTAATGTAATGCATATGGAATGTTTGCCGACTGAAGTACTTAAAATTCACAATACCAAAAAACAGTACTAACTGGTATTTTCTGAAACCATTTGCATCTGATGCAACAAAAGCTAGTGTCGTTACTTCTCATCACGTTTAGCATCAAACACTGGAGGTAGGTAAAGCACGTAACATCCCGATTACTAGTAATTAGCTATTTTAATCCTACTAATAGCAAGCAAAAGTATATTAAACTCAAAACGATAACCTTAATAACACATCAGGTATTCACAGTTAAAATAGAAAACTAAACTACAGTTATTATTCCTTTATTGGCAGGAAAAGTAATGACAGACAAATGTTCAACAAGCCTCCTCGGCCATGTCAGGAATGATCCAGTTCACCCTAGACACTAGCTTATGCTTTTAGTAACCCTCGCCCCTTAATTCTAAATTCCTTGTTCTAGTACCGATTAAACAAAAATACGAATGACTTTTTAACTATGACAACATCCTAGCACAGCGTATTAGTAAAATTGCAGATAGGGTTAACATAATTTTAAATACCATTCAACTATTCATACAACTAAAATTATTTCTGCGTTTATGTTGCGAGCGTACCAATGTTGCAATCCAGTAAGTAATATTGGGGAGTTTCGGAACACAACTTCAAGATTCCATGTTTTCAAGGTCCCACAATACCAAGGTTATACAATTTAAATGTTGACAGATTAACACATTTAAAACGTCTTAAGGTCACACAGTTTAAAAAGTGAGACGTAGAACGTGTACCACACCCATATTTATACTACATACTAAAATCCTTGACAACAGTAAAGAATAAAATGATATCTTAATGCAATTATTGATAGCCTTTTCTCTACTAACAAATACATTTTTATTTGTACAAGTGTAATAAGTTCATTACATATAAATGTATTTATTCAGAAATACGGTTTGCTTTAGTAGTAAAGCATTCTGGTTTAGTACAAATGCAAGTCCTTTCAACTTCTGTTTTGTTACACCTACGTGCAGGTAATTGAGCGTATGTATAATGTGGTGCCCATCGTAGATGCTCCTGTAGTAGACGATCAGATGGTCGCTGTCGGTAGATAGTGAAATACTGAAACCTTGACCATTGCCGTGATGACCATGTGTTTGTTCATATGTGCGTCCGTATTTCCGGTTGCCTGTCTGTCAGTCGGTATGTTCAGTTAGTCTGGTCAGTTATCCTGGCCATTACATTCACAAGAATCGACTTGACGTTTTTTGCATCACTACCAACTGAAAGCGATAGAAGGAAATTGAGAAACGATGACGCACAATAAAAAAGTTGTAAGAAGAACTATATGTGGTTTAACCATCTTTGTCGCCTGCTGCAGCAGGATTCATTTACGACATCTGCCTACGACACAGCTGAATTATTCATATATAAAACAAAGGCAACCATCCGATAATCCCACTGAACTGTACTTATACTCGAACATGCGCTCCGTCCGCCGACCCGATCCGAGAGATAGGGCCTCAAGGGACATCTCTGTCCTACTCTTCAGCGTACGCGTATGCGTAGAGTAGTCGATTGTCATGTCGCAACGTTTGAAAAGGATTCAATATGTTTTGAATACGTTAATAATGAATTTTTCAATGATAATAACATGGACATATACAAATATCCATTTAAACTCATTTTAGCTATTTTACAAAAATAACGAGCTATAAAAATAATTCCATTGTATAATCAATGGTATGCGTTAAACTTCAGATTTTTAGTAACCGTCAAAGATGTAAAGTGCATTTTATAAATTGAACGTGCCTAGTTAGAAGTGTTCGTATAATACATTCTACATTATCGGTATGTATAAAAATCGTAATGAATTTGTAAAGATGTATTTTTTTTTTTTTTTTTGATTGTGGACCTGAACAGGCTAAATAAGGACTATCGTGCTAAAGCACTCAGGAACACTTAGGAGGATGGATAGAGGGATAATGGATTGCCAATAGATGCCTATGAACAGCTGCCTTAAATTTTCTCATATCATAAGTGGGAGGAAAACACGAATTAGGGAGATCATTCCAGAGTTTAGAAGCCGTGTAGAAAAATGTGGATTGCGCCCGTTTGGTACGACAAGTGGAGATTTGTACTGCATACTGATGATGTGAATGAGCGAATTGAGTGTTTCTCGCAAAGATAGCCGGAGATGGTATTAAAGAATGTAATTCACCAGCACAATAGCCGTTGTAATAACGATAATACAAAGAAAGAACTGCCCAAGGGACTGTATGTGAGAAGTTAAGGACGTGTCATTTATAAGCCTAATTGCTCTCTTTTGAATACGATCAACGATATCGAGAGCGTATTGGGGAGCACTAACCCAAAGGTGAGAATTATATTCCAGATGAGGCCGAATTTGGGAGTTGTCAAGAGGTAAAGTACTGCTTAGATCTGTACAAAAGCCTATTTTACGAGTTGCTGTTTTGGTAGCTGACAGAAGATGGTCAACCCATGAGAGATTTGAAGATACAGTCATACCCAACAGAGCAATAGAGTCTGAAAACTTAAGAACTGAGCCATTCATACTTACAACAGGAAATCATCGATCTTTTTGGCGGACATAAGGCAACACTGAGTTTTGTTAGCATTAAATTTAACTAGATTATTCCCCATTCGAGAATACGTCGAATGTCTTTGTTGATTGAATTTGCCATTTCAGCTTTAATTTCTTGATTTGACATAGAAGGTGGATTATCACTATGAGTAGACTGAGATGAACTACAGTGAAGAGTGCTATCGTCAGCAAAGCAATGGATGGGGTTAGTTGTTGAAGAAATAAGGTCGTTTATGTACAGCAGAAAAAGTGTAGGCGCTATAACGGATCCCTGTGGTACGCCCGCGTTAATGCTAACTTCTTTTGGAAAAAATCCATCAACTACGACACGTATTCGTCTTTTATCAAGAAAACTAGAAACCCAGTTGATGAGCGTATCATTTAACCCAAACGGGGTGAGTTTGGCAAGTAAACACTTATGCCAAACTTGGTAAAACGCCTTTGAGATATCTAAAGCGACTACAACTGTTTCACCGGACTGCTCTACTGTATTGTTCCAAACTTGGGTCACATATGAAAGAAGATCGCCTGTTGAACGACTTTGCCTAAACCCATATTGGTGGTCACTAATGAGTTTGTTAGTTTCAAGGAACGTGAGCAGTTGCTGATTGATGGCTTTTTCCATGATTTTAGACAAAATGGAAGTGATGGCAATTGGTCTGTAATTTGAGGAATCGGTCTTATCACCTTTTTGGGAATAGGTTAAACATTTGCTAACTTCCATGACGAAGGAATTCCCCAGAAGATATAGAGATCTTATAGAGCTTAGATAGGACTGGTACTAGTTCGGGGAACATTTCTTTAAGACAATAGCTGGGATACCGTCTGGGCCAGTCGCCTTATTGAGATCAAGCCTACTGATGATCGATTCCAAGAGCTTGTACCGAAAATGAATTGGTTTCATAACGTATGAAGAAGAGTTGACTAGGGGCACATCTTTTCCAGAATCATTGAGACGCGAGTTTGATGCAAACAAATCCACAAAAACGTTGGCTTTGTCTACAGAATCAGCAACTACTGATCCGTCAATAGATGTCAGGGGGGGAAATGAAGATGTTCGAAAGTTTTTACTAATGGCTTTTGCTAAAGACCAAAATTTACGACTGCCTAAAGAAGATGTAGCTATTTCATTGCATTTTCGTTGTTCGAACAACTTTTTAGTTTTAGTGATGACACTTTTGCAGATATTTCTAGCACCAACGTATTCTACATGACTGTCAACCGATTTATTAGATTTCCATTTAATGTAACATTTATTTTTTAAAGATATTGCATCAGAACAAGCCTTATGGAACAAGGGTTGGGAACGTGAATGACCTACACGGTACTGTTTTTTCGGAATGTATAACTCCATTCCCATAAGGATGACTTCAGATACTGAAATATAGATGTCCGAAGAAGAGGACAACTTAATACAATATTCACGCCATGGAAAGGTTGCAAAGAAATCCCGTAAATCACTCCATCGAGCTGACTTAAAACACCATAAGGTTCTATCGGTTTTGCGAACAACAGTGGAATTAGGTACAGTAGAAATGATTTTTATTAGACAATGGTCGGAAAGACCTAAAGGCGAAAGAACGGAAGTTTTATAAACAAGAGGGTTTGATGTAAGAAAGAGATCTAGAAGATGTGGAGTATGGTTAAGGTTATCAGGGATTCTTGTGGGTTCAGAAAAAATTTGTGTGAGACCTCATGAAATAGCAAATGGCTCTGCACTATGAACAGCAGGATTTGTAGTAGATGAAAACTGAAGCCAATTAGAGTTATGAACATTCAAATCGCCTACAATTGAGATATCGCAAGATGGAAACTGAGACAGGAGATGATCAACTTTCATACTAAGGTAATCGAAGAAGTCTTGAAAGTTACTGTCATTAGGAGACCAATACATGCAACAGTAGAATTTCACAAAATTAGGACTAGAATGTTTAAACCAAATCACGTCAAAATTTTTATTTTCTAAGGAAGAAACCCCCTTGCAAGCATACCCTCCTTTATATCGAAAGTTAGAGTGAAGATGGTATTGAGGAAGTTGCAAGTCGGGTGACTCGAAGCTTTCAGAGGAGACTTGTGTTTCAGATAGAAACAATATATCAGGTTGTAATTGTTCAAGATGTTGGTGAATAGCATTAAGATTAGACCTGATACCGCGGATGTTGCAGTAGTGAATCAGAAAGTTGATACTTTCGATGACCGAGGTCGCTTGGGCCCTCCCGGACATCCGAATGGGGCAGGATTTTACGTCCGGAATTTATAACCCTAGAAACCACAGCCGTCTTATTTTTTAATTTGGAACTTTTAATCCGATAGGAAGACAGTGAGGGCGAGAAAGAAGAATAAGGATGAGAATAGATTAAGGATGATGGAAAAGGTAACCGGCAGCCCTTACCGAGCTCAGAAAATCGGAGACCCAATATTAAGGAGCCCATGGTAATGGTGGTGGTACCTCCCCGGCTGGCATGGAGTATACATGCCTACCACCTATAGATACATGCCTACCACCTATAAATACATGCCTACCATCTATAGGCGTATAACATACGTAATCGCAAAAAACAAACGTGATGACAACAATTATATGAGTCGATATATAAATGCAACAAATAATAAGCAGTATGTTTAAAATCAATAGTTAATAAGTAAAAGATCATTGCCCATTTCAAGTTACATTTTGGTTATTTTGTTTTGGAGTGGCGTGCTATGACGCTGTCTGCTCTCTCAGGCAGCGTATGCGCAAAACGTTACGAAAAGGACAAGAGTGACCCTTGCGCGCTATCTCCCTAGCGTCGCGGCTTTTCTATGGCAGACGTCGCCAATGCGCATTATGGTATACGTATATTAAGCTTTATTTGTTTGAGTACATTAATTAAAATAAATAATTTTCATTTTGCCCTTTTAGCTCAGTTGTATTTTGTACTTGCAAAATAAAGATCGGGGTTCGTTATTAAGGCCCTTAACACTCTGAATAAATAGATTAAAAAGTTTATATACATTTATTTCCTATTATTTATAACTGTAAACATCTAGACTTAAACTACCGAAATAAAATAAATAATTTCACTTCAGCAAGATAAAACTGTTATAAACACGTGTGAGATAAGACGCTGAGTTCAGTGCTCTGCTATCACAGAAATAATCAATATTTTGAAGCGGTCGGATTTCGAACGTATAAGAATACTGTAGCTTTATATCTGCTTTTCTTACGAAAATAAACTCATTCACGTTTAAATTCAATTTTGCCCTTTTAAATAAATGAAAGCTTTCCGTTTTGTAGGTAGATTTTGCACGGTAGCTGCGTATTATTTGTTCACCTTCAGACATTAATTATACTATTACACAGGTTTTTATTTAGGTGAAATAATTTTGTTATGTTGGCCGAGTTTAAAATATAAAACCTTTGTTTTCTATTAAACTGAATCATTCGCGTATAACAATAATGATATTAATTATTTAAAGCGAAATAGATCACCGGATGGTTTCTGGTTTACAGGTAACAATCTTACTAATTGCAAACGGTATAACTTACGTTTTTCGGTAGTGGCGGCGGCGGCGGTGTAATTACAGGCGATAATTTAGTACTGATGAACACGTCTAGTTTTTACGGTTACGGTTCGATTTTACTGGATTAACGGCGTAAACTAGGTGTTCAGCTTAATCTCCCGACGAGGGTTTAATTACAGCTACTCTGCGATTTTTGGTACGTTTGTCGATGTGTTTTTTTTAGTGTGAGTGTAAATTTGTGTAGGTGGGTCTCCGTTGTTAGTAATCTGGGTAACTACCCGTTAAACCAAACAAGAGGATCTTCGGCGGTCAATGGAATGTAGGGCAACCACCATCCAAACTCCACAGTGTAGATGTCTAGTAATGAAGGAGTATGTCGGGATTTCAACCCTGCATATCTCGCTCACCAGGTGTATAGTGATTTAGGTATCTCAACTTACGTACGTTCAACGTTCGATCTCTGCAACTCTAACCCTTTGACTTCAGTGATGATATCAAGCCGCAGTGTCGCGTTTTCTGCTCCGGACGGCGGTTACAGGCTGGCGGTTTTAAATAGGTAGCTATCTTCTGGTAGAGAAGTCTTTTTAGCAGCGCGTGCCGCGTTTTTATTAAGCATTTCCGAGGGTGGCTACAAAACCTTGGGGGTGAGGTTCCGTACGCCAGTATTGGCGGAAGATGCTCTGACGTATACAAAACTTTTAAACGTTTTTGAGATTTACGTCTGGGGGGAGAATGCATGATTAATTATTGTTCATCTTTTGCAACGTTATGAAATATGTTTAAACAATACTAAAAATTCTACGAATTTTTATAATTGTTTGCACCTGTGCACTTAGCAAATCACTTTATCTTAATGGATTCCGCGAATTTTGTATCAGTACTGATATATTATTTAGCAAATAATTAATCATGACAGGAAGATGTTGATAAAGGACGGCGTCTTGTTACTAAATATTAGGAAAATAATTAAAAATAGTAGGAAAATGGGATATCTGACGGCGTCCCTTTACATACGTATATTGAGTGGATAATCCACTACAAGGGCATCAAATGAGCACTATACTGCACGTACGCTGAATTACCTTCAACACGCGAGGGTGTCATATAAAGACTTTTGCACTTGCATAAATCAAAATGTTTTGTTCCTAAAACAAAGTATATATGTGAATAAATACACTTACATGTAATGAACTTATTATACTTGTACAAAATCAAACTGTTTTTGTGAATTGTGTAGGTAATCTTGAAATTGTTGGACCTTGCAAATGTGGGAGCCTGAATTGTGTGTTTCAGAATTCTCCAATTTTACATACCGAACTTTCCTCCCTCCTCACCTCCTATTTAGTATTATAGAGATTGACTTAAGAAAATCTATAGCGCCCTTCTGCTAAACAAACTGTTACCATCGCTAAAAGCCAGTCTAGTGCAAATAAGTTAATATTCTTACAACACATCTAAATGTTCCGTACAAGAGTTGATTCACTCCCTAACTACTGGGTAACCTTATTTACATATTTCAATGTTATATCCACCCAGATACAATTAATTCCACGTTCTTTATTATTGACCAGGATGGCTGAAATTTCTGTGTGATCATAATTTATTTAAATCTTTTTATTATTATACGATTAAAAGCTGAATACTTCCATTAAGATTTATGATTATGATAATAGTAAGATACACTTATTTTACATAATTTCGTTTAATAGCATAACACATAACAATACGGGGTGGCCCAAATACCTACGGTCATTATTGCTATCTTTGTAACAGTAAAAAATGCGAGGTCGGTTAAATTAGAAAAAAATTGTCATTTTTAAAGCCTACCAGTATGCTGTTTACAGAGTTGCGAAATTGTGTGTAGTTTCGAAGTGTTAGGGAAAATGCGAAAACGTGCAAAATTTTTCATCGATGCTACTTTGAAAACTATCAATCTGACCAAAAAGTTTTTACATGAATTTGTTGGTATTTCAATATATGCAAGTGTGTTACAAACGCTGAATTACGTTTGACGTTTGGAATATCAATGACAACTTTTTTTTTTAATACGGACCTGGTTTTTAACTCACCGTATTAAAGGCAATTTAATTTTAAATTCAGATGTATATCAGAACTATACATTTTTCGACGTTTTGCTGTGAAAAAATATATCAGTATGGGTATTGGACGTTCAGTACGGTCCCGCATCATAAGTTTAGTGTTGTAGAAACATCTTAAAGCTACGTTTTTCTATGTCTAGAAGTGAAAAAAGTGAATTTGACGTTTGAAAGCGAATTACAATTCGTATTAACAATAGCTAACTGCAACATACAGTTAATATAATAAATCATAAATAATCCAGCGAATCCAAGGAAAGGTTCTTAAAACTAATAACAAAAATACTTATTGCACACTACTATTCATCCAAGGTGCTCAAAATGACCCCCATTACTTCTAAAACAAATCTGAAAATTTTTTATTACACTTTTTTGAATATTATGTAACATCGCTGGAGTAATTTTGCGTTATGACATCCGTACTTTAAAAATTAAATCTTCCAAGTCCCGAGGTGCTATTTCGTACACATTATCTTTAATAAAACTCCATATGTAGAAGTCCGTATAGGTGAGATCCGGCGAACGCGAAGACCATTTTATAGGTCCATTGTTATCAATCCAATAATTCGGCTTTAAATTGTTTAGAAAAAGAATATATCGGCGGTCGCGGTGTACTGGTGCGCCGTCTTGTTGAAAATAAGAAAAAATTCTAAGTATGTCAAGTAGCAGATCGTCTAAAAAATCATGAAAATGATCTGCTAAAAAATGCGCACCGAAGATGAAGGGACCCACCACTTATTCATTTCCCAGCGTCCAACGATAATGAATGTTTCAGTTCAACCAACCATTATTGCTGAAACTACTTTTGTCAGTCCATAACATTTTCCGGCAAACATGAGGATCCACCGAAAGAATATCCTCCTTCGCTGGTCGGTCGCAGATGTTGAACCTTTCGGCAGCGGTAAGGTCTAAATTTATTCCTACGTAAACATTCTTCTAGCCAACGTTTTTGAACCAACTTCTCTTTCAATCTCTCTTAGAGAAGCTTTTTGATTAACACAGTTCTTATAACCATGAATGCTGAAATCAGTATTATTTCGTAGATTGTAAACAGCATACTAAAAGGCTTCAAAAACAAAGATAATAATAGTGACCCATGGGAGTTGGACCACCCCGTACATGCACAGTTCTTGAAAAACCGCAAATAGCCCTAATGTCAATAAAGTATCTTTATTATCGTAAAGTGAATATGGATGCTTTTACTTGTTGTTCATGTACGAAATAATTATTGCAAAGCTTATAACTAGGTTTTAAAACCATTTTTGTTTTTATAATATCTTAAGACGCACTGTACAGTGTGTCCCATTTTCGATGGTATTACGGGGTATCTCACTTACCAGTAAAAATACAGAGTTGAGGTTTTCACAATACCGTGCTACTTTTTTTATGAGAAGAACGCTGGTATAAACAGAACTTTCATAGCCCACCACATTTCTTAGATACAAGGCGAAATTGAAAATATTGCATTTTGTGACCACCCCTGTATCTCCGTTATCCTTTAATGTATGGCAAAAGTAAAAATTGGTTCTTATACAGTTTTTTACATAGAATCCAGTGGCGTAGTCGTATTTTTGCTGGAAGCTGTCAATTTTTAACTATAAATAATACGCATGGTTCTTTAGCGGAATACCTGGCATATTTTTCTTGCGTTTGATTGGAAATTTTGTAAGCTTTACAAAAGTATATAATACATGATGTGCATTTTAAATAATAAACCTAAAATCTATGATTTTATAATATCTGCGTAATCTAATAACATAGTGTGTATTATATAGCATTAGAATTACTAGGTCGTGAGTTAATTATATTAGGATATTACACACATAGATATTTTAAAAAAGCTAAATTAATTTTAAGGCAGAATAAAACTGAAAAACTTGACATAATATTAACTCGATAGTAACGTCTTCGCAAGTTTTGAAATGCCGCATTGGTGCCATTAAGTAGTTCATCTATTTTTCGATGACGGGATCTATAAACCATATTCTGCAAGTAACCTCATAAGAAAAGTCTAATTGGTCAATGAGTACCAATCCAATTTTTGCGGAAAATAATTGTCTAAAATAGGTCGAACAATTACAGCTTTATGTGCGGGCGCGTCATCCTATTGGAAATGTATCCTCTTAAGATGAGCTAAAGGAACATTGTCTAGTAACATAAGGATAACATCTTCCAAAATTTCAAGATATCTGTAACCTGTAAGAATGCCTTCATAAATTCTGTATTCTATTTGTTGCCCCAAAATAAAACAAGCTAAATCCAAATCGACCCTGTTGCTTTCTCTCGAATAGCACATGATAATTTTCTTGGAACCAATGCCTACTATTATGCCCGTTGAAAATACCTGCACTCGAAAAGTAAGCCTCGTCGGAACATATTATAATTCTATCAAAGTTAGTACCAATACGAATTTATTCCAAATACCAGTTACAAAACAGTAAATGATGTTCTGCATCCCCAGGATGCAAATGGTGAACAATTCTAATCTTGTATGGCTTAAATTTATATACCAATCCCCTGCTGAAGAACTCTGCATGATTGTGAAGGCGTTGCCTCTATACATGCTAAAACGTTCACTTCATCCGTATCGCTATTATCCTTATTACACTTTTTTGGTGGGGATAAATGATCCGTGTTCTACCAATTTCTTTTTTATTCGAGAAAACATTAAAAGACAAGGTTGCCTTCTTTCTGGATATCTATAAATCCAAATGATATTTGAATAAAAAACAAATCTTCACACGTCAAAAGATTCAAAGAAACTTATTGAAATACAGTTGGGAAGCCTCACGAGAATTTTCATTGCTCTCTATAAAACAGACTAATATGACATATTTTTCAAAATGTTGATAATTTTCATTTTCAGCCATTGTAACGATTACAATATTACGCAAAGAATATGTTTTACAACTGACAGATCTTGACAGCGTTTTGCATATGAAAAATCATAGACTTTAGGTTTATTAATTAAAATACACATCATGTATTATATATTTTTGTCTAGTTTGCAAAATTTCCAATCAAACACAAGACAAATATACAGGGTGTTCTGTTAAAAAAACCATAAGTTTTATTTATGACTAAAAATTGACAGCTTACAGCAAACATACAACCACTCCACTGGATTCTACGTACAAAAATTGTATAAGAACCAATTTTTACCTTTGCCATACATTAAAGGATAACGGAGATACAAGGGGGGTCACAAAATGCAATATTTTCAATTTCGCCCCGTATCTGAGAGATGTAGCGGGCTGTGTAAAAGTTTTGTTTATACCGCAGCGTTCTTCTCACAAAAACGTAGCACGGTATTGTGAAAACCCCAACTCTGTATCTTTACTCGTAAGTGAGATACCTCGAAATATCATCGAAAATGGGACACACTGTACAATAAAAACCGATGCTAAAAAACTTAAACACTATAAAAAAATAATATGTGTCTTTTGTTTTCCACTAAGCCTGTAGTAAGCTTCAAATGATTTGAGTACATCTGTTAAACAACATATTAAATCACTGTCAAACAGACTTGTTTTGTAAGAGTCTGTGATAAATATTGTATTAGACAGAATATCAATATAATGCAGTACTAACCTTTATAAACTACTTCTTAGTTATAGCTCTATTAGAACCATTATCGGCTATCCTGAAAATTCTACTATCATTATTATGTTTATTGTTAGGAGATCCTTATATGTAGGTATAGTTGAAAATTTAGATGTTTCAGCTACTACTGCTTAATTTACTCGTGTCTGGTTGTGTGCGTGTGTGCGCGTATGCGTGTGAGCGTGTGTGCGTGTGTGCGTGTGTTCGTGTGTGCGTGCATGCGTGTGTGCGTGTGGGCGTGTGTGCGTGTGTGCGTGTGTACGTGTGTGCGTGTGTGCGTGTGTGCGAATGTGCGTGCGTGTGTGCGTATGTGACTGTGTGTGCGTGTGTGCGTGTGTGCGTATGTGCGTGTGTGTGTCTGAGTGCGTGATTGCGTGAGTTCGTGAGTTCGTGAGGATGATTGCGTGAATGTACGATAACTCCAGAACGAAAATACCTACGTACTTAAAATTTTGTACTTAAGCTTACCCTCATTTAGCCTAGAGCTGATTAGATTTTGGGTGAAATCCAGAGGCGGCGAGGGGGAGGGTTGTTAGAGGTGGTTTTGGGTTTTTATCAAATATTTCTAAAACTAGATATAAAAATACCTGGATATGGATCTTAAACATATCGATTAATGATTCTATATGTTTTTTTTTTTGATATGACGAGTAATGTAGCAGCAAAAAAATTCCTAAGGTAGAATTTAAGTGCTAGTTCAAATTTTTCCATTATCTGAATAACGATTAATTTTATAAGACAAAGTGTAGACGTATTTTTAAGGAAAATTTAATTTTACATAAATTTTCTTTACAAAGTTTTTCAATGTAAAGCGTAATAAATGTTAAAAATTAAATAAATATGATTGATAATGTTGAAGCTGTATTACCGATATTTTTATAGAAGAGGGCGGGTTTGGAATTTTTACGTTAACATCTATTTATGACTATGAATCTTTATCTGACATGTAGTTTTAAACGTTATTCTGACATAGATTACTGTTTTTGTTTTTACAATGTTGACTGTTTTCGTTATGAACGTATGAAGGAGAGGTTGCATAGTTATCCTAAAAAATTTTAAATTGAAATTATTTCATTTCTTTGAATTTAAGTTAGCATCTGGATGTCTATTAACCTCTGTCTGTCATAAAGTTTTAACCGTCTGACATAGATGATTGTTTTTATATTTACAATGTTGCCTATTTTTGTAATGACCTTCTTATAAAAAATGATAGTTATCCTAATAGTATATTATGTTATTAGGAGTAAAAGTGATACTTTATGTGGCGAAGCTGAATGTTTATTTTGCCGAACGAAGTGAGGCAAATAATTCAGCTGAGCTACATAAAGTCACTTTTACTCCGAATAACATAATTTTTTATCCGCATACCTAAAAATAATTGGTAAAGATCGAAAGGAAAGATCAAACATAATTAGTAGGTAAAAGAATAAATTAATCAGGACGCTTTGCAAGTAAACGCTTTGCAAGTAATGAAACCATAACAACGCACACTTAATAAGCACATTTGGTAAAAATAAAAATGTCTGAACAAAAGTACAACTTTTACTCCATGTCTGAAAAGTAAAACTTTTACCTTTGACATTGAGTCATAAAAGTGTCTCTTTTGTGACGTTTGCGGATAAAAAAATTGTATTAAAATTATTTCATTTATTTTAATTTCCATTTTGTAGGTTGGAAGGTTGTGTGGTGTTCCACATCAGACACTTACTAATAATAATGAGGCATGATGTTTATGCACCAAATTAATAATACACTGACTAAATAATTGGAGTTATTAGTGCTTTAAGGTGTTAACTCACTTTTTGCCAAAATGCCGAAAATGGTATGAGTGAAGGTGTTATCTCATTTTCATTCTATTAGTACAGACTCCGGTTCATAGATGTCCCCAGGGATCTTAAAAATTGAAGTTTAAAACACATTAACTCAAGTTTTGTTGAACATATTTGGAGTAGGAAGGTGATAACTCTTGATAATTGTACAAGAAGGTGTTAGTTGCTTACTTAGCGCCTTCTTCCATTATAAACTAGTACGATATTGACTGTTTACATTACATACATATTATTTCGGTGATGCTGTACAGTTATATTAGAAATAATAAATAAGAGATAGTTTTTTGTATTTACTATGATCGGCACAACGAAGTGAGTCTTTCAGTTACAAAGTCCATTTAATATTATCGCCAATTTAAACTATTTAAACTAAATTGATAATAAAACTCATACGTGAAACACTTTTTTAACAACCGTAAAGAATAACCTTAAAATATATAAAAAATCCCAGGATTTTAAATTTTAGTTTTGAAAATACTCTATACTCTATTGGAAGAAGCGATAAAATTCTTAAATTATCTAAATCTGATTTTACCAACGAAGATAGAGCTGAAAATTATTCGCCTAAGAGAAAAATTAACATAAACATCAGTCTGCTATGAACATGTTGATAGGCTGATGTTTATGTTTTAATTTTTCAACTTTGACAAAATTGTCTACATCTTTAACAATTTTAACAGATATTACTACTGACGAAGATAATTGTAAGTGTTATTGAAACGTTTAGATTCTATAATTTAGAATACACCATTAAAAAAAAGGATAAGTATTTTATAAAATAAAGAAAATTCTAAACGGAAATAAAATAAACAAACCTGATGCAACTAAAGTTAATTCTAGTGGCTCCGGTGTATAAACACTATGGGACGTCGTTGCCTTGCGAATTAGGGTCACCCTCCGTGGATAAAACTGTAAAATATGAAATTAAACAAATGTTTTGAATACACGTGAAATCTTCATTAAGCGAAATATTAATTATAATGAACAGGTGATATAAGTGTAATTGAGTAATTGTAATGTGAATTCAGAATTTATTATGACCGATTTACTCACGGGTGAGCATTGAATTTGTATTTATTGTTATATAGGAAAGTTAACGTATGATAAGAAACACCTGTTCTATAATAAGTGCGCGTTTTAATTGGATGATTTGAAATAAGTGTGTGTGTGTGTGTATGTAAATGTATGAAACAGAACTGGAAGATGTATATAGGGTGAAGGAATATATGTGGACGAATGCTATTTGTGGTCCTGGTATCAATACTGTGGTTTTATATAGTGAAATTAGGTAAATAGGAGATATGTAATTCTGAGGACTGGTAACTGGGTAAATGCAAACTATATTAACTGGGAATTCTGATTAGAATTTGAGGAACTATAGTATGGTATTCGGAGTCAAAACTATCGGCAACGGTTAGAGGATTGATATCGCTAGGTTAGGTGTATCTATAGTAGAAGTAGTTAATTATTCAGAGCCTAACATCCGCCTAATTAAGTGCTTCTTTTACTAACCATTCAGTACCTGTCTGAGCGTTTCACCACCAAGAAGATAGTAAAAATGATCGTGCCTTACTATTTTGTGAAGGGGTCTTATACCGATAAAGGGATGATTATTGGCTTCGAAATATCTAGCTCTCAGGCCATAACCTCGAGAAAACTAAGTACTTCCTACTCTCGACACTTTTATGCACCTTTCTAGGGGTTTTCAACCACCAAGAATGTTATACACATGTGTATCTAAATGGATTGTGCTGGTTCGGTCAGGTTATTAACACAGGCTACAAGGTAATGGTAAAGGGATACTGGTCAGGGATACTTGGTCAGGCTACTGGTTGCTGGACGGGATACTGGTCAGTATAATAGTACACGTGCAGGATAAATTGATACGAGATACTGGTCAGGCTACTAGTATCTGGTCAGGATACTGGTTAGGCTAGCCTAGCTGAGGGACAGGATAATACTAGAGATACAGTATAAAATATATTATAGGAAGTGGGTGAAGGAAGAAGTGTTGAGTGTGAGTCTTAGTGTCTAGGATGCTACGGGATCTGGTATTTATAGATAAATTTAATGGAGTGGGAAAGGAGTGGACAACTGATAGCATTTATTAACAATGATAAAACAGTTGTGGAAGGAAATAGGAAATAAGTTTCGATAGGAATTATTTACTAGGATAGGAAAATTTATAGTAAGGATTTTCAGAATCATTACACATTCAAAAAATAAATGGTTGTGCGTGAAAGTGCTAACTCAGCTTTTTTGTAAAAAAAAATTACAAAATACATCTGTCACTACAACACGATAAAATTACTTTTATTGTCTGTATATTGACGCAATTTTATTAGGTTTTTAGTTTATAAACAGAAAAAGTTCCAACAAACTTATTTTGACCCTTAATGTATTAAAAAGTGAGTTAACACCTTCATGCACTAATCGCTTCAATTAACAACAGGTGAGTATAGTTGTCTGCATTATCTTTAAGCAAACTTTAATCGGTTTAAAACCTAATTTCAAAGAAAACATTATTTGAAGATTAATCACAACCAAAAACTTCTTTATTGCGTGAATGTCCTAATCCTAAATTAATTTCTATTTGATTTACTTATAAACGGTTACTTTGTTAACGAGAGACATTATTTTTCGTGCTCCAGTGTTAAAGTTCGAAACAATTTCAAAACTTTCTAATAAACGGTGAATGCCGAGAAAATATGAAATATTTATGTTTAGTTTATTAAAGCAAAATATAAATTCTCATATTTGTTACATAAAATCAATTTCAAATAACGCTAAGGTACGTAATATATCAAATAGGAGTTTGTTTTGGTAATTATAATATCGTTATTATTACATAAATGAAATGTTAAAAGTAACGTTAATTTTAAGGTAGAATCTAATAAAGTCAACTATAAATTAAGTAAGATTACCGAAGTTCCCTTAAAAGCGAACTTTTAAGGAAATTAAAACACGAAGCACGACAGAAGTGGAAATTTTACGTCGAAAATCAATAATATTAAATAAGAATTCATATTAAATTGTCTAGACTTGTTGAAGGAAATCTGTAAGATATGATACATTAACAATCATTAAATATTTCTAGATTACCTGCAACTTTAAAATGTAAGGAGTATGAGGTTGTAATAAATAAAGGATTTGCGGTTTTGTAGTCATTATAAAGACTATCAAAATGAAAGGGATTTATAAAATTGCTTCCATTATTTGTAAAATACTATCTAGGTATATGCACTGTGTCTAAAATAAGGATTTTCATTATGAGGATCTCGGAAATGGTAATAGATACAAATCCGGTTTAATGGGAAAAAGGTATGTAATTGGGGACCAATAAAATGACACAAAAAATCGATGGTGTGATTTTTTGTTTTTGAGATTTTTAAAAATATTTGAATTTTTGAAATTTCTCTTTCATTTTTTTCTGGCGTTATTATAAATGTTACAGCAAAAATACAAAAACTTCTTTATGACAACTTGTTACGGACTTTAACACGACATAGTCAGTTTTTCAGACAGACGTTTCCTATTTTTATAGCCATCATCAACTGATTTTTTTAAATACGGTCCTGATATTTTGAAAACTGATTTTGAAAGGTTTTTTATTAAAAATTCAGTAATGTATCACCTTTGATGGTCTGATCGCGTTTAAACATCATATGGACCAAAATCACGAAATTTTTGAACACAAACTTGCATTTTCACAAAAAGTGTATTTACCTAACTTTCCTTTGTGTTTAACATTTTATAAAATATGGAAACGTACTAAAATAAAATATTCTTAATTATAGAACTTAATATACAAAACTAAAATGCTTGTAAAATGCTTGTAAAATTAACATTAAAGTTACCTATTGAAATGATCATTATCAAATACTGCTAAAATACATATGTATAATATCAAAAAAAAAATTGATTTTTCCAATCTGATAAAGAGTTTTTCATGAATCTCCAAAGATAATTACTATTTTATAGTTCCATATGTGGCATAATAACAACGATGTGATGTTCTAAAAAAGAATAAATAAAAACAGGCGGCTTTGAAAAAAATAAAATTAGACGGCTTTGAAGTATTTGAGTATCTGTCATAATTTTGCATTTAGCTGCATCCGGTATTTAACTATTTTAGTTAATTTGTGGTAGTTATTATGATACACTGCACATTGAACAAACAATTGAAGTGGCCCATTCTAGTGCTCATTTTATTTTATAAAAAGAGAAAATACGTCTATTTAAATTTTGAATTTATCAGGGACTTCGACCAGAGTATTCAGCGAGGCGAAGAGAGTTCTGTGAACGGTATACTAGACAATGTGCAGATCATGACCAATAATGGAACTTTCAACGGAAGAAATGCTCACTATTGTGCGAAAGAAAATCCTAGAGTTTATAAAGTGCGTAGACACCAACACTTTTTCGATGTTAATACGAGGGGCACTGTTAATACTTGCCTTGGAAACACTGATTGCAGGCGCCGTTTTACCTTTCCATAGAAACGTCTGACATTGTTGACAATAACATACTTCAAAATTTTTGTCAATAGCGTTATTTGTGTTGTTTACTGTTACTTGAAGATTGCGTGTCATCAAAGAAATGAAATTAAGTCGAGAAAATTTTCGTGCTATTCTTTACTATGATTTTCGACGTGGATTATCAAGACTAGAGTGCATCGATCAACTTGCTTCCACCTTTCGCGATGAAGCTCCATCCTTTGCCACTGTAAAACGCTGGTATAATATACGAGCCGGAACGTAAACAGCAGTCGACTCTGTGGGTGTTTCAAGATGAATAAAATCCAACAAAAGTTGTTCGCACTCGAAGCACATCGAAACAAATGGTCCCCTGTTTTTTCGAAAAAACTAGTGAAGTGGCAACTGTGCCTTTAGAGAAACGTAGAACGATCAATCATAAATGGTACACAACCATTTGCTTACCGGAAGTCTTCGATGAAATGCGGAAAACAAAGATCCTCGTGCTTCTTTAGATTGGCAGTACGAACCAATTGTGATTCGGATTCGTACTACATAATTAAAATAAGTTAAATATTATTACTAACTCAATGCTTCTATTTTGAACAACAATAATATAATATGTTTTACTTATACTTGTACATACCTGACATGTTGACTTACTCTGCCACCTCTTGCCATGATTTCTCTGTTATATCTTTCCTTGAATATTGCGGAAGTCTATAATTATACAAACATTCATGTTTTTCAACCTCTCAGACAAAGATGATATTCGTTTTTTAGTCACTCATTTTCCATGATGTTCACTAGCAACCATGCAACTCAACAGCTCTGCGACCTAGAAATACGGTCTCTCACAACCAGTTGCAGACTGGTTTGAAATTCGTTTAGTTTCACTCGACCTATGTGAGTCCCCCACTACTATACAAAGGCAAGGTCACAAGACAGTTGCATGCTTATCCGGTTTGGGACGCGCCTTGAAAACCAGTCGACCTGTGTGCAGACGGCCTATTTGTGCACAGACATAAAACAGCAACCTATAGCCTTATAACATGCCTACGCGCGAAATTAGATCAGCACATTCAAGACGAATCAAAGGATACATTGATGTATTGACGAATTTGTCACCTAAGCACCCTCAAATTATACTCGAAAATTATACTCATGTGAATCCAGGTTTATTAATATAATTAATATAAATGAACGTTTTGAAGATTATTTCATCTTAACATTTAATCAGTCGCGTGGTGACGTACGACGCCAACACAAACTTAAGGTCCTGTATTTCTTTTGATTTTTTTTACAATTATCTTACCCAATTATTCCTCAAACATGGTATTTATTTATTTATTTACTAACCATGTAAAATTATATATTTGGGTTTTTCCAGTTATAAAAGCAATAAACTAATGCGGTTGGTTTGAGACGCTCCGTTTGGTGCCACGCGACTGGTCACGTAGGTCTAAATATTACATCGGGTAATGAATATTTTGTTGTCTAGACGACGTTTTTGTTACATTCTCCCCAGAAATAATATTATTATGTTGATTTGTAAATAGGGGAAATAAAAAAGCCCATTCTTCAAGATCGAACCTTAGATGTTGAGAGTTTTTACATGTAAAGACCAGGCATATTGTATCTTCTAGTAAAAATTGTGTGGAACTAAGAGTACGTTATACGTACGAATTATAAAATTCATACCGTAGTGGTTAGATATTCATTCATATTTGTGTTTTATTTTATTTTATTAAAAATGGCCAGTTCAAGTAAAGATATCAGTGAAAGTTACAGTGCAAAAGCATGGCCCAGTTTGCGAAATAAACTCCTGATAACTCAAAGTGGACTAGAACGATTGATAAATAATGTCTCTGAAAATGCATTGGACCTAGATTCAGAAAGTGATGACAGTGCAGCAGAAGATTTTGTGCAATATAGTGAACATGATACAGACTCTTGCCAAGAGGATGAATCCTACGAAGACGCTTCTATAACAACTCCACCGAGATGGCGATTATTATGTAGGTAAGAACAAAGTTACGAAATGCACAAAAGTAGCACCGCCTAAAAACAAAACGCGAAAATATAATATAATAACACATTTGCCTGCAAGAAATGTTACCACGCCTTCAGAGGCTTTTTACCTATTTTTTGATTACTATGTGATGCAACTTCTGGTGACAAACATTAATAATTTTATTATTTCTGTTCCGAGCTTTTTACACCTAGTGAATATCTTACAGTTGATGAACAATTGGTGCCGTTTCGTGGACATTGCAGTTTCCGCCAGTATATTCCTTCAAAACCAAATAAATATGAATTAAAAATACTTGCATTGGTGGATGTCAAACTTTTTTTATAACCTAAAGATTGAAGTTTACATAGGAATGCAACCAGATGGCCCTTTTAAAGTAAGCAATCTGCGTTAGATGTAGTTAGCCGGATAATCTCTCGTACAAGTAAATCTGGAAGGTTTACTGGATATCATAAACTAATACTAGTTGAAACGCTAAGAAAAAGTAAAACAGAAATTCCTCCTGAATTCCAGTCTAACATAACATGCCCAGAAAAAAACACTATATTTGGATTTACAAAAACCATTACAATGATGTCGTATGTGCCAAAAAAAAAAGAAAATCGGTCATCCTTATCTCAACTTTGCATAAAGGTGCTGCTATAGATAACGATTCGCGAGATTTTGGAAAACCGGAACAGTTGACATTTTATAATAGTACGAAAGGTAGAGTAGATACCAACTACACATCATGTGACACATACAATGTTGAAAGAAGAACAAGGAGATGGCCCATGGCGATTTTTTTCCATCTTATCAATGTGTGTGCTATAAATGCTTTGGTGATCTATAACTCCGCAAACAACGACGAGTCTATGAAAGTAAGAAATTTTTTGAAAAAATTTGGTCGCGAATTAGCGCAACCCTATCAGATAGAAAGAAAAAATTATTCGCACTTTCCACGAAAAATTAGAAAACGGCTGCATAGTTACTTTCAGGGAGAGGCAGAAGAAGAAGTCCGAATCTCTCATTCCGTTGGTCCAAAACCCAAAAAAAGGTGCCATACTTGCCCGCGTTCAAGAAACAAATCGAGTAGGATTATTTGTATAGTTTGCCATAAACATATGTGTCAAGATCACCAAAGAAACGTTTGTTCCTGCTGATATAATGATGAATAAAATATTTGCACTTTTCGTAGTACAATTTATTATTTATACTTGATTTAGAATGCTTTTATTTTCGTGATAATAGGTTTGTAACAGTTTGAGAAGTATACAAAGTTTATTTACCCTCATAAAAAAGGCGATTAAAAAACAGACATGCCTCTATTGCACATTATCGGCAAATGTTTCAATTTACCCCATCACAATTTTACGTAAGTAGTGCGTAAATCTCAAAATAATTCACACATGAATTGCGACTGGGACTGAATTTTAACCCATGACTGCGTGCAAGACTGGAGAAATAATAAATACTCACGCTGGGTACTCGACATATGACGGATCATTGTAATAACTTAGATAAAAATACGTCTCTTATACATGCCCGTGCGATGATGTACAAACAGAACGACGGAAAGAATAAATGATTAACTGTTATTTTAGTTGCCATATTTTTATTAAATCATTCCAAGTTCGAAATGGGATATTTGGTGTTTATAGATACGCGAGAAAAAAACGCGACTAACATAATTTATTGGGATACTTGAGGTAGCCAGACTAGAAACCTGGGCTCAGACAAGACTTTGATTGTCCACTTGGTCTAGCTTATAATACAAGTAAACAACTATGGGTCCACCTATACTATGACGATCGAGGTGCTGGCATCTGGTCTGGTTGTTTCATGTGCCCCAACAACTCACACTACCGGTAAATTTTGACTATGCCGCCTTTAAACAAAAATTACTGCGAGAATATCACAGTAAAAGTCGTTCTATAAAAAAATTGGAATTAAAAGCATCTTTAGATAGCTAGCTAAACTTCCATCTTATATTACATAACACTTTTGGGGTCATTTTCGAAATATCCCAACGAAAATCTAGCGATTGAAATACGTCAGAGACAATTCACAGATGGTAATTAAAAAATAAAGGCTTAAAGGGTGGTGAAATCAAAGTAATAAAGTCATTTAGATTTTATTTTACTTTCTTCCATGTTAACTGAACCATTTATGTTAATCAACCAACATATAAAACAAAATTAACGTCCATGAAAGAAAAATCTGTTATTAATGTTACGTCACGCAAATCATACAGTCACAAATTAGACATAAATTCATATAAACCTAATTTAGACGGCCTTTCAATTTACAAATTACCGGTTTCAGTTATATATCCCGTATCATGACGAAGCAATTAATTATTATTGAAGGGAGGTCATCAACGTCAGCTAACGTAGAAACTCAGTGAAACCCCAATATGTATATACAGAATGAATGGTAACTAGTATTAAAGGCTATAGATTTATTCAGTCTGATAAATATATTTAAAAAAAAGAGAAAGATGTGACGTTATCGAAATGATTGTTATTCTCTGACGCAATGACTGTTGTAAAGTTTTTGAAAAAATAATGGTCTCAGTGGAATTTAGAGAAAAGTTCAATTATGCCTGGAAACTTAAATTTTATACATCTAGTAATATGAGAAACTAAATGTCTTTTGTTAAACTTGTTTTTGGCTTGTGGTTAGTCCAATCGACCATTAATACACTTTTTGTGTATTTTAAAGATACTATTCATTTGTGTGTGCTCCTACATTTTCGGGTACCGGAATTATTTTTCTATCATTTAATCTGTGTTTACCTTGTGAATTGTCACGGTTAAGCGATTGTTTGAACTTTCTCATTAGGTGAATGTGTGTAATCTGCAGCGTTTGGATTGATCTACCTTAAACTTAGCTTGTGGCTTTGTAGTTTGAACTAAAAATCTAAAAATTGTTTGTTTATAAAAAATTTATGAGCGTGAGAACGTGTGGTGAAAAATTTCAGTTAGTTGCTGTAAAGCAAGTAATTAATTACATTTGTTCTGATGAGATGTAAAGTGTACGATTTATGAAGGAGGAGGAGACATT
>JARFJB010000524.1:2625000-2667500 GCA_036346205.1 Vesta saturnalis
TGATTCTGAATAACTTTCATTAATCGTATTCCTTTCTGTACTACTAACAAATATTTTTCTGCAGAGTACAGTTTTTTTGAATCAAAATCTCTCATATCTTCTGTTATGCCGATTCCTATACTAAAGAAATGTATTTGTAACAAAGATTGCTATGGAAAAACAAATTGTCTCCATAACAAAACTTATCTGTCAATCTTATCAATCAAACACTTCTGTATTAAATTGAAACATATTTTTAAAGACAATGTTAACATTAGATGAAAAAGTTTACTTGATTCAGTGTTACGGAATCGGTGAAAGATCGATAAATATGGTTATTGCTTTATTTAATGAAAAATATCCAAATACTGCAATTAACAAAGTTGCTGCTTGGCGTTTAATCAAGAGAACAGGAAGCGTTCACTATAAGAGGAGAGAGAAAAAAGCTTAGGATGAAACTGATGCAGG
Source organism: Vesta saturnalis (assembly GCA_036346205.1). Taxonomy (NCBI): domain Eukaryota; kingdom Metazoa; phylum Arthropoda; class Insecta; order Coleoptera; family Lampyridae; genus Vesta; species Vesta saturnalis. The sequence goes on from JARFJB010000524.1 coordinate 2,625,448, forward strand.
TACTTTAGTTGCTTTAAATTCCGTAGATGCATATCCTAAAATGTCTCTAAGAAATCGAAGCGTAAATACAAACATAAGTAAAACACATTTACTGAGAATTTATAAAACTAACAAAATTTATCCATATAAAGCCAAATTTTGCCACACTTTGGAAGAAGGTGATGAAGCAAGGTGATTGCAGTTCTGTTTGTCTTTAGGGGAGCTAATTTTAGAAAACAGAAATTTCCATAAACTAATAATTTTTTCTGACGAATGTACTTTCACAACAAATGGTGTTCCATCTTCGCAAAACTGTCGATATTGGAGCAGAGTCAATCCCCCTTACGTAGTTAACTCAAGAAGGCAGTATTTTGGAAAACTAAATGTTTGGTGTGCCGTCTCATACGAGTTAGGAATTATTGGACCCTTTTTTATTGAAGGAAGATTAAATCAGCAAACTTACTTACAAATTCTGCAAAGTTTTGTTGACGAACTTCCATTAAATATTCGTCGTTCGCATTACTTTCAACAAGATGGCTGCCCTGCCCATTCCACCCAAATGATTACTGATTGGCTTAATAATCAGTTTGTTGAAAGATGGTTCGGGAGAATGAGCGTGACATCTTGGCCGGCTAGATCTCCAGACCTATCGATAATGGATTTTTTTGTATGGGGATGGGTAAAACAAATAGTTTACAAAGAACACATTCTGAATGACACTGAAATATTAAAACGCTGGATAACAGTTGCAGTTCGATCAATTCCTAGAGAACAAATACAGGCAGCTTTTGGAGAATTCCGGAATCGTATTGAAAACTGCGCAAATTTAGGAGGAGGCTTAGTAGAGCCTTATTTTTAATCTGAATATTAACTCACTATTTCATTATAACTTATCAGTGTTAAGCCGGTAGCTTGTAATAGCTAATAATTTAAGTGTTATCTTTTAATATTCATAGTAATAAACTGTGTTAAAGAAATTCTTTTATTTATTTTGTTTATTTAGAATTTTTTTGCTTTTCAAGAGTCATATCACCTATCCGGGGATAAACAATATTAAACTACCAGATAAAAATTATTGTAAATTGCCAAAACACCAACGTTGGCCTAGGTGCTTGAAATTCTAGAAGTAGGACTCTTTCATGATTCTAAACAACTTTTGTTAATCAAATTTTGTTATATCCTCACTAACAAAGGCAGTTTACTAGAACCAAAAATCAAATTTTTGAAAAGATTCAAGGCATACATGATTTTAGAAAACTAAAATTATGCCAGAAATTAGTCTTTAACTAAGCAGGGCTGAACCCCAAACAATGAAATTTTATATCGAAAATTTTTTATCTTTTACAAGAGTCGTTTCACCTATCCGGGGACATACCTTATCGCTTGTTTTATGCCCCTTAATTAATAGACATTATCCCCCCAACATGAAAAAAATCTAAGCATTCGTTTATGAGTAATAATGAAAATCTGAGAAAAAAAATTATATTCAACACCCTGTATCTCGGAAACGAAGCCTTCTACGACATATGTTTATAGGAACTTTTCTTTTTAAAAACGTGTTCTATCTCCTGTTAAAGTTTGTCTACAAAAAACTGACTCACCCTGTATATATATATATATATATATATATATATATATATATATATATATATATATATATATATATATATATATATATATATATATATATATATATACAATAACAATCATTCATGCGCATCTGGTAGTTTTTTAATCTTTCTGATAGTTATTCTGCTATTCCGGACATAGACACATCCTACATATCAAAAATCATGAAAATCCGTCCTGCCGTTCTTGAGTTATAAATGGTGTAACACGATTTTGCGACTGTGTTATATTTTATTGATTAAATATCCTAAGGTTAATTGATCTTTACGCAAACTTCATTAACGACAAATTTTAAACCAGAAACCATACTCTACGGTCACTCCTTCGTCTGGTTGGTGAATGTTATATATATATATATATATATATATATATATATATATATATATATATATATATATATATATATATATAAATTATTAATAAACTAAAGGACTATAAGACCATAAAAGAAATGATAGTTTGAGTGACCTTATTTCTGTACTGATTACATTTTATTTTTGAATTTAGTTTGCAGTATTAAACATTAATAGTGATCGTAAAGTTAGATTAATGGGTTTATAACTAAAGTTGTTTTATAAAGTAATATCGAAATAGTTTGATTGATAGTTTGATTAGAAAAATCTTATAGTGACAATTATTAAATTGAATTTCCATTCATAAATCAGTATCGATACTCAGTATCGGAGATAAGTTTTGACTCGCTGAATATAAATTCGTGACCATTGCCTAATTGTTGTTTGTCAAAGTTTAACGTTTTTTATTGAACTCAAATCATACCTATGTGACTTCCGTACAGTAAAGGGCTAATCTGGGAATACAAGTATTAAAATTTGTTGCTGTAAAAAATTGCCGTATAAATCACTTATTTCAATTTAGTTTCTAAGACGATACGTTACTTTAAAATACTTTCATTTAGCAAGGAAGTACCAAAGCACCCATCCGGTGGGGCTCGAATGCCCAAAGTTGGCACCCATCGTGTGAGCACAATTTCATCATTTATTGAATATTTGTTCTTGAACATGCATCAAATTTTCCATTATGCCACATCACGACATTTATGCAAGCAGAAATATATACATATATTCTTTTTCTTCACTTTAATACAATATCAACATATCATAAATTCACACGCTATCCATTTACAACAATTTTAAATTCGCATTCCTTAACATACACTGGCTAAATACGGTATCATTTAAATTTAAACGTTATCGTCTCAATAGGAATGTTACTAACACTTTATTACTCATTCAAATGTAATACTTTCAACTTATTAATCTTTATATAACATTTAAACACTGCTTTACATGATAACCAACGCTGTACTAAAATTCCAGTGGCGTAGGAATTACACCATTCTGTACGCACAAAAAAAATATTCTCGTGTAAACTCACTTTCATTTACCATCCAAAACACATTATACTCACAACAGAAGATTGCATACACCCATTGCGTCGAAACAATATCATGTTTTGTTGCTTTTAAAGTTAAATTTGACTTATTTGATTTATGATCCTTATGGTTTCTTTTGTATATCTTACAACGTAAAAACAGGTAACGAGTTTGATTACCTTTTGTTGCGGAACTGGATACTCTCAAGTTTTATTATTTTTGGCGAAATCCCTTGGCGTTTCCCTTGTACGATGCATATAGTACCTTAAGCGGGCACAATTCAAAATTAGAGCACGCCCAGTTTTTCAGATTTAAAACCATTATTGGCAGAGTACCTACGGATTTGCGATTGATTAAGTGAAATATATGATTATTTATTTTTGCTTTGAGTTTGAATAAGAGATCCTTATTTCATTTTAACGTGGTTTTATAGAAATTTGAAACTAAATTAAGGTTACATTTTTAAATTTTCTGAACGATTAGGTTGAAATTCTTAGTGAAGATAAATTTTATTTTCTTGATGAAATTTTTGAAGTTTCGAGGTTTCCAAAGTGATTATTGATTAACATAATTTTATGTTGTAAAGATTTTGAACTTAAATCTTTAAGTTTAGGTAAATAAGTTTCAAGATATTAACGAGAACTTTTCAAGGTGGAAAAAGTTGTTATTGCAAATTAAAAGAGCGTTTAACAACTGATTTTAACAGAGAATTTTGTAGTCAAATTACAGATTGAGCCTAAATATTAAGGTGTGTTTCGATGGCTCGACCACTGTACGTGAGGTGTTCTTGCAGGTTAGGTAGGTTTGTCAAGTTTTGAGTGAACAGTTCACACTCCTGACTTATGCGGACGTTGCGATCTAGTTCATGACGTGATAAATTTAAAAATTGAGTATGCTGTGGCACTTTTGTGACATTTTATTACCGATTGTTACCTTGTTGAGTTGTAACGGGAGCCTTTTTTCGTAGATTGAGTGAGAACCGTGACTCTACCACTGACCTATGTCGGTGTCGGTAACATGCACTTTACCTGTACGGCTGAGGTTCTAGTGAGTGTCATGTCCGTAACAAAATATCAAATTTTATCGTGTCACTATGTTTCAATTTTACATTGTGTCATATTTATACTATTCTAATTTGTAATAAATTGAATTTGTTTAAATTTTCTTTGTAAATAATTAGTTCGGTATTTGGTGCATTCCTTTTTTTTTGTTTGAATAAACTAAAGAACGTCTGGGTAAATTAGAATTGATCTAGGTTGATTGTACAGAATGGTAGCTGTAAATAACAGATCTTAGATTGAATGTAGCTCGATTAATTTAGTACGTGACTCGTTAATTGCTATTAACGTTTTCCTGTCAAGAATGGAGACATATCAAGACTGTGTAAATACTCTACTCTCAAAACATCCTTATGCCAGTATCTTCCGCAGCCAGGGGCCAGCAACGTACATTTTAGTTCATTTATGCACGTGTATTGTGTTTCTGAGAAAGATGAATTCCGATGCAGATTAGAAAACAGCAGAGAATAGTACTTTTTAATCTGGTCAGTACTTCCGTTTTATTTGAATATCAGGACCACATCCGGTCATAACGTTTATGACACATTTATTTGTTTCCAGTTTTTAAATTGTGTCCCCGGACCTTTTCCTTCCCACTTTAACAAAATTGCTTTCACTAGCATTTACATTCCACCACTGTGTATTGTTAAAATTTGAATTACGTTTCGTATCAATTGCTTGATAATGGATTCTGAACATTATTAACTCCCCCTTCAATTTACTGAAGGTTTTTATAGTTATGAACAGATTATATGTTCGGACCCTACCTTTCCTTGTTCGCACTTGCATAACATTAAGTATATTTTTTTCTGTCGTCTACTACAACTGTACTACTGGACACCACTCAAATTTTGAATTGCCTTTTCCACAGATGTCAGAAAAGTGATTCCGCAACCCTTTGATAAAGCCGGTTGATTGCATCAATTTTTACTTTTATAAAAACTAAAATTTTAGATCACATTTCGTACAAAATATATAAGAATCCATTCAAAGATTCAAAGCTATACCTTACAATATTATCTTTTACTTTAACTGGTCCTTTGCACACCGTTCTACTCCGCTAAAACCTCCAATTAATGATTTTCTGCATTATAGAGGTATGCAAGGGGATGTTGAGCGTCTGGGAAATCTTCTGAACCTGCTACTTCAGTATAATTTAAAGTTCTTGTATGACATTTGTTTAACATTCTGGTATCGTTGTATATCTTGCATAAACAATTACACATTTGAGAAAACACAATAACTGTATTTAGTCCTTTTACGGGCGAAAATTGCAGTAGATCAGAAGTAACTGTAAATGAATGGGTCGGCAGCTCAATGGATAAAGGGCGTGGGCGGGTTACTAATTTTACTAATAGGATATCCCGTAATACGTAAGCCACAATAGGGGTAGATCACATCATATGGGCGCCAGGATGTTTATAAATGTCAATAAAGGGGTCGTACTATCTAAATGATTATGGTTCACAGCTAAGTTTAAACAAACAAAAAATTTCTTACATTTTTGTCGAAATCCAGGTAAACCAGTGAATTAACAGCCGGTACGGTCGTTCTTACAAAACTTCGAAACTTCAGGATGACCGACAAAGGATTTCCCACGGTAAATTCCAAATAATCCCGGTAGATGGTAAGCAAACTCAGTACGTCCAAACTCACATCGCACGTTCAACCTTTTCGTTTAACAGCTAAACTGCGATTACTTTACGAATTTAATAGATTTCGTCACCACAAATTTCACTTAAATTTGTTAGTGGTTTTCAAAGAAAACCACTTCTTCAAATCGTAAGCGCGGTAAAAACAAGATGGGTTTCGGGAATCAAATTAAAAAAATTACGTCATTAGCATCACTCTACCTCGAGAAAAATATCATGTAATATGATCTGTTTTCGTTACTTGAAAACTTTATAAAATCCCCTCTAGGCCAGCGTACTATAAAAACCACACTCTTTGACTTTTTTTAAATAAATTATCAAACTGCCTACTGACATGCCGTCGCCAATGTTTTAAATCTGCAAGCTACGTTTCCTGAAGTAATTTTAATTGCAAAGCAACAATGTTCAATGACGTAATTTTAACTTAACCAAACTATAATTAACGATATTTAAAAATAGCATTATCCATTATTCGTCAGAAAATATTAAACTCCCATGTAAACTTTCTTTTACTAATATACAATTGTCAACGCGTGGAACCTAATCGTGTTTTGAAAACTCCAATCAATTAACAACAAACAAACCGAAAAATCTATACCTCGTTCACAAGCATGGGCCTCTAATTTGTAATATATGCAGATATCATCAAAGTAAAAATTTGTAACTAAATTAGTACTTCCTAAAATTTGTACTTGAATATCCAAATGTTGAATATTCTGAAACGACAAGGTACAGCATTTCCTCCTGCGACTCCTACATAAACATTTGAAATATTCTGAAGATAAGAAAATAATCTAAGGTAGATTATAAGCACACGTGGCATTTCTTACTTGAAGTACTACAGCAAGTATGCCATAATACTTTGGGATAGTTTGGTTGTCACATTGAATTTTGATTGTTTATTTGTTGGTTATTATGTTTGTATCGTAATACAGTATTAATTGTTAAACTAATGAAGCTATCTCTCACTCTTATTTCAAGAACTTTAATGATTAGAATAAAACGTCTTGAATTTGTGTATAATACCAGTGTTGCCTAATAATCAAATAAAAATATCCCTACATGAAGTATTTCATACTGATTTTATTTGCAAGTGATTTGCCATTAATTTTGTATGAACCAAAAACTACATTCGTGCATATCCAATAAATAATAATCTAATAAAAATTTAGAATCCCTGATTAATTTGGTGTACGCTTGTGTGAAAAGTTGGAATATAATAATATAAGGACTGGTAGTATTGCCAAAATAAAAAAAAAAACTAACATAAATTGTAGATTTTGCATTTTCACTTGAGAATATTGGTAAAATAGTCTAAAATTAAAATATATTTTAAGTAAATACATTTAATAAACAAAAAAAAAATATGGCAAAATGCATATAATGCGTTTTTTTTTTCATAAGTATCCTCTATATTTTTCATTAGTACCACCTATGGGTGTAACGGTAAAAGTCCGCTCATACCGCCATCTTGGTCAAAAATTGCATTAATGTCCTCAAAGTGCCTACAGCTATTAGTCTCTACTGACTGAGTTATACTGTGGCCAAAGGGCCACGTTTGTTTCCGTGGGGGTTAAAAGTGACAATAGACAAACGTTGCGGTAATGCACTACGCATACGTCAAAGTCGAAAATAACATTTAATGAAACTTAGTCAAAATTGCGACGTATCAATACATTATATAAGTATAAATATAAATTTTAAAGTGAAGTATTAAGAAATGCAAAATTATAAATAATTATTTTCGGTTAGTATACTGGGTGTCCAAAGCGTCACGCGACGGAAGATTGTGGTTTCGCTGTTGATTTTTCATTAAAACCATTTATATAAAGATTATATGGTTCCAATACGTGCACAACTTAAAATTATTTTAGCACCTTCAGGGTGATTTTTTATTTTAAATGTAACACCCTGTACATCATTACATTTTTGGATAGCCTAATGAATAAGATTTTCAACGATGTATACATTTGTACATATAAAATGCAACGTTGCCAAGTTATTTAACAAAAATGCATTTTTTTCCTGAATGTAGGTTAGCAATAAAAATTAATTCTTGGTTTATTATCTAAGTTGAGACAAACTGGTTCGGGGATATAATTAAGCTAGGTATAGGTTTTGAAAAGATATAAACGTTTTATTGATATATTGAATAAGTGAAAGAACGCACCTTGAGAAACTTTAGCATGTTCAACGTACATCAATTCTCTTATTTCAAATGAAACACCCTGTATATTTTGATATGGGCGAATAGTACTCTTAATTTTTCTATAATTATTTTATAATGTAACGATTTAATAGAGTGCCATGATTTAAAAACAATAAAACGAAATTATAATATGTCACTTAGGTGTATTTTAACTTGATTTCTTTCGAAGTTATTTTTTCACTACACTTGTATTTAGAAGAAAACTTGAAGAGAAGTTAACTCTAAATTTTAAAATGAAATATACGAAGAACGTATTAATTCAAATGATTTGCATAATAAGAGAAGCCCAAGGTAATTGTTTACTTGCTTCTAGAATTTATAAACAAAAATTTCCCGATGCTCATTGTCCAGATGAACGAGTTCTTGAAAATTTAAAAAGTGGATTTGAGGAAACAGGGTCGATTGCGTATAAAAAGAACAATTGTCCAAAACCTGTAAACAATGAGAAAACTCAACAAGTTGTGCTTCAAGCTATACAAGAAAGCCTTCAAATAAGTATTCGAAAAATTGCAGTGGAATATGATTTACAGAAATCAACAATACACAATATAATTAATGAATATAAATACCATCCATACAAGATCCAACTCCACCAGGGATTGGATAAACATGATTTTGAAGAGAGATTAAATTACTGTCGTCGGGGATTGCAACAACCACATAATTTTTTAATACAGTTATCATGACAGACGAATCTACTTTTCATAACAGTTATTTTATAAATAGACATAATTGTTATTATTACGCCATGTAAAATCCACATATAATTAGATACAGAAACAATCAGCATCGATGGAATCTCAATGTTTGGGCTGGTATTATTTGGTAACAGATTATTCGGACCCTATTTTTTGGAAAACAATTTAAATGCAGTAAATTATTTAAATTTATTGCGAATCAACGAGCTACCATGAATTGAAGAGAACATCCCATTCGCTAATGAGGAAATATGGTTCCAACAAAATGGCGCTCCTGCTCATTTAGCTCGTGATGTAACCAAGTTATTAAACCAGCAATTTCCTGATCGTTAAGTAGGTCGTTATGGGCCTATCAGGTGGCCAGCTAGATCACCCGATCTGACTTTTATGGGGATACATTAAAAATGAAGTTTATAGAACATCGCCGACTAATGCAGAAAATATGAAGGGAACAATTCAACAAGCGTTTAGTAATGTAACCCAACAAATGTTGCATAATTTACAACACTCCTACAGACAACGATTGACTCAGTGCATTGAGAAAATAGGAGGCGTGTTTGAACCTTATTTATAATTTTTTAAGTGCACATTTGAATGTGTTATAAAATAATTATGGAAAAATAAAAAAAACGGAAATGTGTTAAAAACTATACATTTTAGCGGTATCAATGTATTTAGATAAAAGGTAGGACTTTAAAAGTACTATTCGCCCATATCAAAATGTACAGGGTGTTCTATTTGAGATAAGAGAATTGATGTACGTTGAACATGCTCAAGTTTCACACGGAACCTTCTCTCCCCTATTCAATATATCGATAAAACGTTTGCATCTTTTCAAAGCCTATACCTCGCTTAATTATATCCCTGAACTAGTTTGTCTCAATTTGGATAATAAACCAAGAATTAATTTTTATTGCTAACCTTACATTCAGGAAAAAAATGCACTCTTGTTAAATAACTTGGCAACGTTACATTATATATTATACAAATGTATACATCGTTGAAAAGCTTATTCATTAGGCTATCCAAAAATGTTATCATATACAGGGTGTTCCATTTAAAACAAAAATGTTGATACCTCTACTACTTTTACGAATCACCCTGTAGGTACTAAAATATTTTTAAGTTGTGCACGTATTGTAACCATATAACTTTTGTATAAATGATTTTAATGAAAAATCAACAGCGAAACCACAATCTTCCGTCGCGTGACGCTTTGGACACCCGGTATAGTGCGAACGTTTGAGTTCAAATAAAAAAATATCTAATCATTCACAGCGAAAATCCTCGGACACATCAACTTTATTTTTTGAATGCGCATATTTTCTAGTAATGTTTGAAAAAGTTACCTCTGTGCCCAACGACGTCATCGACATTTTTTTTAAATGGCAACCTCTATTTTTTCGGATATTCTTATTCTTCATTAAATTCTCTGTACGAAAATGTGCAGCTTGTGGTATTTGTATGATAACATACTGAAATTGTGGCATGTCAAAGTGAGAATATCCTAAAATAAGCAGAATGAGGTAATTGCGGCATTTTTGGGTTCTAGTTCAAATAAATTAATAGTTTAATTAAAAACGTAAATAAATAAATAAACAGTATAAAATATTAAATTAAATGTTCAAATTTGGTACCATGAATTAATTCCTATCTAATATTTTGGAGCGTCTCGGGAAATATTATAACCTGCACATTGCCGGAAAGGGAACTTGAACATGAATAAGAATTCCCGAAAAAAAAATAGGTTGCCATTTAAAAAAAATGTCTATGACCTCATTGCCCAAAGGGGTGGGGGTAATTGTTTTCAAAAAATACTAAAATAGATGCGCATTAAAAAAATAAAGTTGACCAGTTCAACGATTTTCACCGTAGATGATGAGACATTTTTTTATTTCTAGCTTTCCAACTCTAACGTTCGCATTGTATAATAAAGTATGGCAGTGCTGAACATTAGGATAAGTATATTTCCATTCACAAAAGCTTATAGGTAATATTTAACTTATCTTTGGAATAGTCCTGTCATCTGATCTAATAATAGATCGTCGTCAATGTGACAGTTCAAAATAGTGAGAAGTAGTTTACAAGTTTATCGAATTGTATTTACAGTTATCGGACCCAGAGGAGAAATAAAGTTTCTTAGTAATTATTATATTTATCCGACCCCCAGGATTGGAAGATCTGTAACTTCTTTCGTAAGATACGAGCAAGCATTTGAATAAAATCGTACCTTAACGAGGTGTACAATAAGGCCAATTCACAAAGTAGAATTTCCAGAGAAACGGTTCTGTTCTTAATCCAAATTTATGAGGATTATTTATAGATATCTGAATGTGTATGTATCTTCCCTAAAGTTAGTAATTATAATGAAACAACTGTGGTGTTGATGGCTAAAAGTAAAGAAAGTTTTATAAAATAAAAAAAGAATCGAGGAATACCTAATATTTTAACCTTTAAATCCGCATGTTGCATAGGAAATAATTAACACTACTTAATCATTACAAGTCATGAGGAATAAATATACATCCTACACAAGTCGATCGATTAATTGTAGCCAGAAAATGATTAATTCTTCTAGGAACCGAAACGTGGCCTGCGCCCACTTCTGGGGAAAAAAAGGAAGAGAAAGCGTTGTCTTTTTTGAACTTACTAACCTTGTCATTATTACCTACCGTAATCCAGTGGTTCTCAATCGTGAAAACTGCATGTTAAGTACGAATGACTATCAACCATAAACATAATTTATATATGAAAATGTAAACTTTCACCATTGCTACACATAATAAAATACCTATCTAACTAACTAAAAGAAGGTGAACCTTAAAAGAGAGGTCAACGTAAAAGAATTGTGCTAGATCTTACTTATGGTCTAAAAGGCCACAACGTAACGTGTGATAATTTTTTCACCTTGTACGATCTGGGGAATATTGTATTGAAAAGAAAAATAACCATGCTATTCGCAAAAATAAGCCTGAATTGCCAGCTGCATTGGTCTGCAACGATAACCGAGTATGTAACCAAGATAATAAAAAGCAGACGGCAAACCCCCGATCGGAAGTTGTGAAGCCCTACACCTGTCTTACAAGTTACCATTAGGGCCCCTTATTAGAATACAATTTCAAATTCCCCGCCATAACCAAACAGAATGCAGAGACTTAAATACAAATTTAGATTTTCCATCACGGGTCCCAGCTTATTAAAATACAGATTCAAATTTACCGCCTTAACCTACAGAGGTTTAAATACAAATTCAAATTTTACACGTAGCGGTCAGGACAATGTGTTGAAGCCCCTAGAGTAAGTTGTGAAGCCCTGCACTTGTCTTACAAGTTAGCATTAGGTCCCTATCTCTTATTAGAACACTAACTCAAATTTCCCGCCAAGGGACCTGGGGGCTAAGACCCGAATGCAAGTTGCGAAGCCCTATGTCTGCCTTATAAGTTAGCATTAGGTCCCCTTATTATAACTCAAGTTCACATATTCCCTCATAGATGGCGCACAGACAAATTCAAGCTTTTGGTCGAGGGCCTGAGACTGAGTAGCTAAGCTCTGCATATGTCTTACAAGTTAGCATCATACCCCTTATTACAATACAAATTCATATTTCTAGCCATAACCCGCAGAGACTTAAATACAAATCCAAATTTTCCGCCAATGGGGCCTCGACAAGGGGGCAAAGCCCCGATAGCAAGTTGCGCAACCCTACACCTGACTTACAAGTTAGCAATAGGGCCCTTATTATAATACAAATTCACATTCTCCGCCAAGGGTATCACGACAATACAGGAAAGTCCACGAACAAGTTCCGACCACGACAAGGGGCGAAGACCCGGGAACAAGTTGCTAAACACATCTATAACCGCTAGTATGTAGCAGTACCCATTACAGTGATTACTTAAAGGTCACATATCACAAGGATCGGTCCATCATAGCTCGAAAAATGTAACTCTACCTAGAGTAAATTCCTCGCTGTAGATTTTTGCTTGGTGTACCCTTTTTTGTTTTATGCAGCAACACTCTAATATCTCTCCTGGGCGTACATTTTGTAAATCTAAAAGTCTTTTTTCGACAAGATGTATTTCAGCCGAGACATAACCTGTACGTCAAGCAGTCTTATGTAGTATCATGGCATAGCAGACTCTTATCGGTATAAATTCGAGGATTAAAAAAATAGTGTTCTAGTAAGAGGCCGGTATACTTAACTTGATTATAACCCCTTTTTTGACAGAGGTAATTCTGCTAAGATAGGACTTGTTTGCTGAATAGAGGCAAGACATTTCTTCAGCGTATACACCGCTATATTGAAGATGCTGTGTTTTGTATTAGAAAACATGCTAATGATACGGAATTGTATAATCTCAACAAAGATGTATGCGGTAGTTTCAGGGATGAAGAAGGATTAAAAGCCTATGTAGTATTTCAAGGTAGTGTGGGGAAATCAGCTAATTTTAAGAATAGTCACATATCTGTGTGTAATAATAATAATAGCGGCAAATAAAGATTTTATATTATCCGCTGCATGTATTTTTTAAAGCGTAATTACAGTCAAATGAGTATTATTATGAAGCAGTATCAGGGGTATTAGCTGTTTTTACTTGTTAAGGAGCTGTTACAATATAATCGCTCAAGATGGAAACAGAGAAGTTGATCCTGGTAGTGCTGTTCTCTATGAAGATCCAAATAAGTTAAATTATGCTGCCCTTAATTTTGAACATAAGGAGAAGCGCACCCATCCCGAAAGTCTTGACTACCGAAAAGGACTTCAAACTAATATTTAACATAGGAAATTATAGATTACCTCGATTTGAGGATGTTTTAGATAATTTACTGTTAGACGTAGCACCTTTTTGCGACCCTGATCTACATAAATAAAGAGGAGTTACTTTTTACATGTATTACAAGCTTTATGGCTATGAATATATTTTACTGTTTTTTAAAGAAAGTATGACATCCCATATCAATAATCAATTTTACGTAATTTAATTTAGGTGTTAAAAGTAATGCAATTGATTTTGAAAAAGTCATCCCTAAACTAAAGCACACAATGTAGTGTAAAACCAACAACTGTAATGCATATGTGTAACCAGTTAATGCATTTATTTTCTGTTTAGACTTTGTACACATAATTTTAATTGTCAACTTTCAATATTTACTTTTAATTAATAACACTATTAAAAGGAGCACGCAGAGAAACGTAGAACAGCCTGTAATGCATATGTGTATTAATTAACGTATTAATGCAATTTTATTTTCCACTTAAACCTTGAGCATATAATTTAGCAGTTGCCCCTTAATATTTTACCTTTAATTGATGGGTAGTACACAATGAAGCGTAAAACAGCGTATAATGCATATGTGTAACCATTTGTAGTATTAATCCATTTTATTTCTGCTTAAACCTTGTACATATAATTTAACGTTCTCAAGGTGGAAAATCGTTTAAAGCATGACAACTTAATTACTAATTTTTAATTATGTATACTGTTGAAGGTGACTTTCTCATTGCAAAATAAATATATTGTAAAATAAAATAGGTCTTAAAGAAATGTAATAATAATTTTAAAAACAATTATGCACTCTCCTTTATAATAAATCCTATCACGAAAACACATTGTAAAACAGTTATCTAGATCAGAATGATATTTAAAACACACGTAGGAATTAATTAATAGTCATATTGATATTGAAAAATTTGAGCTAGCGGTTAAATGCAGTCTTAAAGATTGCATAGACCATAATCGTTTAAGGACTAGGTTTTTACATCCTTGAAGAAATCGGAACAACCTTGATAAATATTAATAATAATAAACACAGATTAAATAACATCTTTTTATTATGAAAACACTTGTCATCTTTACATGTCTTATCCATTCATTTTTCCCCATTATTAGAATACAATTTTTATGACAGGGGCGTAACCCGCGAACAGATTCCTGTATTACGAGACAAGACTAGGACCCCTTATTAGAATACAACCCCTAATGTATAAACACGCTTTTCGTATAGGTAAAAGGTCACAATCTGTAGATGAGCATTAAAAGAAATATAATAATAATTTTACTAACAATAATGCAGTCTCCTTTGATAAAAACGGGCCCTAATAAATATTAATAATAATAAACACAGATTAAATAAAATCTTATTATTCTCAGGTGAAAAAAAATACGATCTCCACGTAGGCATATATAAAAAGTAAAAGTTAAGGTGTCTCAAGGGTGACGTCACAAAAAACAAAATGGAGGCCGAAGGTGCCCCGGTTCTACTGTTAACATTGTTATGTCTAACTTCATTAGCAGCATCAAAAGGTAATGATTTAATGGAGTTTTCGATATTGGAAATTATATCTTCAACAGGTACTACTCTTGGTGTTATCGCAAAATCTCCTCCTTTAGAAAGCACATCAATACCATACTCTGAAACAACATTATCAGAAAGGTCTATAACTGTTTCTTTTTATAATCAATAGATGGTCTATTATTTTGTTTGTATAATTTATTAAGTTTTTCTTTTTGACGTTGACATTAAATATCGAAACTTGTTTCCATAGATTTAAACGTTATAAAATCAATTCTATCCCAATGTTCTCTACTCAATACAGATGAAATTTCTTAATGTAGTAAAGGATCTCTATCGGTGTTGTCCAATAACTTCCTAGTAATATGTATTTGATTACGCAGAAGAGCATTTTTAGTTCTTCTATACATATTATTAGCTTGTTTGTTATTAAAATTTCTTTTAATATAGAGAAACTTTGATATAATTTTTTTTTGTCTCGGCATCGTAATAAAAAAGTAAGTGACGATAATAATTGTGCTTTACGTTTCCTTAATTTTTCAAATTGTCTGATAGAATGGTTAGTTTCCTCCCCATAAACGGTTGAAATATGAAAATGTAAATGTAAAACCATTGTTACACACAATAAAGTACTTATCTTTTTTTGGGTTTTTTAATGGTGCGTCTTAATTCATACAATCTATATGTTTCGATAATCCTTACAGTTATGTTCGTCAGTAGTAATATTATCTATTAGAATTTAACATGAATAGTTGAAATTACAATTAAAATTAAAAATTACAAAAAACGTTATGCATTATGCATTTCATTGTTAATAACACTTGAATTTATTGAGTAAGCTATTTCTTCGTTAGATTTAACCGGATTATTTTAATTGATGTCACGTTTATATTTGTGAATGCTTCTAACAATTTCAAATTCAAGTTTTTCACAGCTTTACGCATACATCATGACTTGATTAAATTTTGTTAAATGTTTAACAATATTTAATTTCTAATGACCTAGTTACTTTTTACTCAAATTTAATTCTATAGCTGGCTTTATACGGTTCTCAAACTGTTATATTAATGGTAGGCTAATGTTTTTGTTTTACTTTTTCGACTTTGACAAAATTGTTTCAACATCTATAAAAACGTTAATAGATAATATTACTACTGACGAAGATAAGATAACTGTAAGTATTAGCGAAACGTAAAGATTGCATGATTTAACACACACCATTAAAAACCAAAAAAGGTAAATATTTTATAATTTATGTAATTTGGGAAAATGGTATATCCAGGAGAATGTTAAATGAGAAAATAATAGAAACAGCATTAACCAAATGCTTTGATTAGCTATCTGCTATATAATATAACATCAATAATAATGGATGTTACAGTGTGATGTAACATTGGTAATGGACTATAGAAGATATGAAAGGAATAGAATAGGGAGAAGATAGATTTTGAGGGATAGATGATGGATGGCAAGATGTACATGATAGAGAACTGATGACGGAGGATAGAAATTAGAGTATAGCTGGCGGAAATGGAAGACAGATGATAGAACATTGGTGGTAGAAGGTGGAAAATACATGATACAGCATAGAACTTAGATGGTGGATGTTATATGATAGAACATAGATGTTTGAGCATTTATGGTAGAGGATAGAGGATACATGATAACGCATACAGCATAGATGTCGGATGATAGACGATAGAATATAGTTGATAGTGAGTTGATGATGGATGATAGAAGATATATGATCAAGCATGAAGCATAGATGATGGATGATAGAACATAGACGACAAAGAATGAATGATAGAGTACAGAAGATATATAATAAAGCGTAGATCATTGATGACGGATGATAGAACATATATGGTAGAGAAATGATGATAGGGGATAGAAGGTATGTGATAAGTCGTAGAGCATAGATGATGGGTGGTGGAACACAGGTGATAGGAAATTTATGATAGATGATAAAAGATTTGATGAATGATAGGATGCAGATGATAGGGAATTGATGCTGGAGGATATAAAGTATATAATAAAGTATAGGACAGAGGTTATGAATGATATATTATATTGCATTGATGGTAGAGAATCGATAATGGAGGATACAAGACATATGAAAAGCATAAATCATAGATGATGAATGGCGAATGATAGAACATGAAGTCATGATTGAAAGTAGAAGATAGATGACAAAGAGTAGAGCATACGTGATGTATTCCGGAATATAGGTCATAAAAAATTGATGATAAAGGATAGAGAATAGACGATAAAGTATATGGCATAGATGATAATTGATAGCTGATAGAACATAGATGCTAAAGAATTGATGATAGAGGTTAGAGTATAGATGATGTGTGGCGGATGATAAAGGATAGAGCATGAATCATGGATGTCTGATGATAGAACATAGATGATAGACATCATGGATGTTAGAACATACGTAGTAGAGGTTAGAGTATAGATGATGGTTGATAGATAATAGAACACGAATGATAAATAATAGAGGATGTATGATATAGCATAGAGCATGGATGATGGATTACTGATGATAGAACATAGATGACAAAATAGATGATAGCGGAAAAATGATGTATGGTAAAGCGTATAGCAGGCGGATGGTAGCACATGCAAAATGATAGAGAATAGAGGATATATGATAAGATAAAGAACATAGAGGATGGGTGACGGATGATAGAGAATTGTTGATGGAAAATAGAACACAGTCAGTAAAGCATAGATAATGGAGAATAGAACGATAGATGGTAAAGCATAGATGAAAGATAGATCACAGAAGATAGAGAATGGATGGCAGAGGTTAGAAAAGATATGATAAGACATAGAGCTTTTATGATGGATGATAGGTAATAGAACATAGATGATGGAGAATTGATAATGGAGGATGGACTAAATGTGATACAGCATAGAACATAGAGGATTGGTGAAGTAATGTTGAAGAATAAATGATATATGGTAACGCATAGAGCAGAGATGATTGATGATGGATGATGTAACATACGTGTTAGAGAACCGATGATGGAGGATATGAAATAGATGTCAAAGCATAAAGCATATATAATGTGCGACAGAAGATAGAGCATAGACGAGAGAGCATACGTGATAGAGAATGATGGTGAAGAATAGAAGATACATGATAAAGCATAGAGAATAGGTCACGGATGCCTTACGATAAAACATAGATGATGGAGAGTTGATGAAGTACGATAGAAGTTATTTGATAAAGCATAGAGCACGTATGATCTGGAATGGCTTCTTCAGGTATCTGGTGGGTTCTTCGTCGTTGCTGTTGTTGATGAAAAGAAGGCCAACACCGGAAGTAGGCGCAACAACTTTCCCCATTAACAACACCAACAAGGTCTTTCCCGCATGCACAACCCAATATCATAAAGACGGCCGCTTACATCGCTCATTGGATACCTAACATAAAATTTTGTGTGTATTAATCTAACCGAATATTGTGTATGTATTAACCTAACCTGAAGCTTTGCGTGTATAAATACAACCAAATGTGGTGCCTGGATTCACCTAATCTAAAATTTTGGGTATATTAATCAAGTCTAATGTTGTTCATGTGTTGACCTAGCCTAAATTGTGCGTGTATTGACAGCAATGCCGAAGGAACTACCAATCACGAGAAGACGATTTTTTGCAATAGTTATGAACCTATTTGGTTGCAGAGGAAAGATGGTAAGGATAAGTGCGCGGATTGAAGATGGTTAACGAACACAAGAATATTCAATATCTTAACTAAAACCTATGGAACATCGAAATCATCCTTTTCAATCCCATCATCTATGCTGTAAGCTTTATAATCTATATTCTGTCTTCCGTCATTAATTCTCTATCCTATATCATCCATTCCTGATCATATATGCTCTATGCTTTAGCATAAATCTCCTATCCTCCTTCATCAAATATCCATCATCTATGTTCTATCATGGGGAATTCCTGGCCAATGCTCTATTTTTCATTATCTACATTCTATTCTACATCATTAATTCTCTATCATTTGTGCTCTATCATGTTATCGCTTCACGGTATGCTCTCCTTTCACTTTTGTTTTCTTTTCTCTCTATTTTCTCCTAGTACCGGTCGAATGCCGAAGGGCTCACGTGGGAGTTTGGAGCCAGGTTGTTCTTTCGTGGAATGCTTGAGTTGTATGCTTTATGGGTGTCTCTGGTGGTATATGCGTCATTGTCGTCCGCACCTAACTTTCTTCCTCTGTCTTCTCATTTCTTCTTATTTTGGGTTGGGTTTCTTCGTTTGCTTTGGGGTTGGGTAATGGCTTAGGGTTGCTTACTTCCTCGCAGGGGTTCGGTTTTTTACGGTCTATATATGTGGGGTTGGGCGAAAATATATGGGGTTGGGTCATTATGGATTTTAGGGCTTTTTGTCCTGGGGTTTAACCCAAACTTCTCTCTTCCTCCTACCTTCCTTCTTTCCTACCATACATCGTTATAAATCCTCTTCCGAGGTTTTAGTCTTGCTGGGGGGGAATTTGTAACCTACAAAAATTCATTGGTGCATAATTCTGTTAATTTCCAGAAAATTATCTATTTTTAACTTCTTTTCGATATGTACTAAACGCACAATTCGTACAATCAGTGTTGAAAAACACTGCAGTAGTTTACATGTCTTCAGTTGTGTAATTTAACAAAAATCCTGTTAATGTTAATAATTCTATCAAAAGTAAATAAGTATGACATCTGTAGGCGTGTAGCCAAACTCTGTACTATACAATGGTTGTGAACACCAATACTTTAAGTTAGTTTACGAAATTCTCGTAAGAGGGCGAGGTTTAATGTATCAAATAACCAATGGGAACTCGTTTTATTGAACATAAATCTAATAGATCACAAATTCGATTTTGATAACAAAAAAAAATTTTCACTTTCTTCTCCGCCATGTTGTAGACGCTACGAAAATTTTGTGATTTCTTTTACACTTTCTCTACTAAACGAAATTATTTCGGATTCTGGTAAAAGATTTCAAAACAATAGGAATTCCTACTAAATTTTCTAGTCCTATTGATCGCAACGTTTGCGGATTGTAAACAAAATTTAATAGTGTCCAATAAAGGGTAAGAATTACAGTTTTTCTCATTTGGTACTAATTTAAAATCTTCCTTCTTAGGGAACGGAACCCATACACTCTACAAGCATAAAATTTTAGATTCGAACTTAACAGGCTCATGGTTTTTATACATTTATCGCACGTCTTACAACATAGTGGTAAGCTCGTAAACTTCTCTTATCTTCGTGCTTACCTACCTTTTCCTTTTTTAGCGAAAATAGAAACCGAAAAATAAAAGTAACAGGAAACCTTATTAATCGTCACATATTTTGAAACTGGCTTCTCGGATATTACTGTAAATTGGGTTATATGTAGCTACATCTACTTCATGCGTGCTGTTTAACTATTTGCAGGATAGTGGTTATATTTTCCATTTATGGAACTGGTGTGAGGTAACCAGCGTAATCTGTTGGTGTTAACAGGTCAGATTAGTGCATGTTTTATTTCGTATACATCTATGACTTCCTCATTATACTATAACTCATTTGGAGTGATACGAAGGTACTAAAACAACAATTGATTAGTTATTGACTAGAAGTACACACTATAAACATACATACCTACGCTTAGTAGTTGCAAATGCAAATCTCAACGTATTATTAATATTCAATGCAGACAAAATATTTTAGTGCTCCATATAACGTTACTGGCAACATTACTCTTGCGGGTTTCAATATTCTTTTTGGAATGCAAACCTCATCGTTGATGTGGGTTAAGTTGGCGGCCATTTGCATATCTACTACTGTTTAGAGGCCGACTCCTCACGTGATAAAGATATAAATATTTAACACTGTTATGCAGCTGTTATTGTAGAACTGCTATCAACTTGTTATTTGCTATTTTTCATTTTGAATATAATTTGACTTTAGGATAACATTCACTACTTGCTACTTCTCATTGTAAATGTTTAACACTGTTAAGAACTGCTATCAACTTGTTATTTGCTATTTTTCATTTTGAATATAATTTGACTGTATGATAAAACTCACTATTTGCTACTTCTCATTGTAAAGATACTTGGACTTTTGTATTCAATATAAGTTACTAGGGTGACAATTTAACTGCTATTTCATACTTCAAGATAAAACTCGCTATTTGCTATCTTAACGCACTGTAAATTGGTATGACTATAGGTATATCATTCCCGTATAAAAGTTACTTAACGATTATTTTGATTTTGGGTGTAAATCTCTTTCAGGGGTAATTGAGTGGAAGGCCTTTCATCGTGAAAAGAGAAACATATTATAAATATTATAAATGTTTTTATCTCTATTTTATTTTTTTGGTAAAGCGGTTATGAGCTGGATTAAATCCGCTCTGAGTACTTGCAAAAGTTAATTAAATTAATATTTTTCTGTGGTGTGTACACATATAGTATATAGTATATCTATTATTTGGAAATGTTCTGGGTTATAATTTTGGGAAACATTAACGGGTTAATGATTTTGTAATTATATTTATAAACTTTCTCAAGGCGTTGTTTATACTACGCAGATAGCCGAGTTATTATTTTTTGTTGTTCACTGCTACCATTAAACCAAATTATTTTTTTTACTTCGAAATATAACGATACGTTCGAGAGACTCATTATCTCATTCTTCCCGTCCCTTTGTGAATGTTATTCTTTCCTTCCTGTACTTACCTGCACATACCTTACTATCCCGGGGTTGGGATAGTACTGCGTTCGACTTCCGGGGAAACAACCCCTGGCGCCTGTTAAATAAATACTTCTGACCCCGCCCGCCTCCTATGAGCTAGACGGTGTATTTCTAACAGCAGATAAGTGTAGGACTTACCGTCTGTTGTACTTGCTAACTTCTTTTTGTTTCTTTGTCTACGTTCTAATATCTTACGTCATATGCTGTATCATTCGTTACCCATCCTATTTGTTCTAAGCTCTATCATATACCCTCTGTTCTCTTACATCAATTCTTTATCATGCCTGTTCCACCCTCCATCTGTTCTACAGTTTACTTTACAGAGACATTTTTTAACTCTGAATAAAGACCATGTTCAGTTTTAAAACGACAGTGCCAAAGCAATGCTAAAATTCGATCGTCAAGGCAATTTGATCCTTTCAAAATGTAATAAACGCATTGAAGCGTTATTTAGAAAATGTCAGAAACTGTTGATATGAAAGTGTTCTATTTTGATATTCTTCTGTGAGGTTTCTAAATTTATACTGTTTGAATCTAAATTCATTTTAATCTTTCCAGACTGAAAATCGGGGAATTTTGAAATGGAAAATATTCGTTCTTCACCATAAAAATATATTGCTTCATTTGATCAGCATTTGGTAAATTATGCTCGTCCTGCGCACCTATTGACATGATTTTTTCAAGCCTTGCTGGGGATTATATCCCATGGATCCCATTGCAAGTAAATAAGCTATTCTGGGGTATCTGCCTACCTTATTATGTAAATTCAAGTGTGCTCTTCCAGTTCCCTTCTTTGCTATGATTTTAATCAGGCCTTACAAGGTGGATTACACCCCGTGTTGACCATTCCAGGTAAATAAGGCTTTTGTAAGTGTATCTGCTTAGGGTTAGTATTTGGCCGGGTAAATCTGATTATGCTCTTCTGTGCACTTCTCTGCTATGATTTTCTCAAGTCTTTCGGGGTGTATTTCACCCCTGAAACCCCATTGCAAAACAATAAGGCTTTTGTGGATGTATATGGTTAGGATGAGTAATTTATTGTCTAAATCTGACTATACTCTTCCTGTGCACTTCCTTGCTGTGATTTTATCAAGCTTTACGGGATATATTACATCCCGAGAACCCCATCGCAAGTCAATGATGCTTTGGTTGGTGAATATACTTAGGGTGAGATATTTATTGTGTAAATCTGATTATGCTCTCCTTGTGCACTTGCTTGATGATTTTTTCAAGTTTTACGGGGTGGATTACATCCCGTAAATTCCATTGCAAGTCAAAGTGGCTTTTGTATCTGCTTAGGATAGGTATTTTGCTAGTACTGTGCATCTGTTTTCATTAGAATATTTACGCTTATAGGGTTAACCGCTGCATCCCATTTTATACAATAAATATTTGTAATTTTATAATTTGGTGGTTGATGAAGTTACTAGAAGCATTTCATATTTAAATGCGAACGTTTATGTATTGACGGATGCCTATGGTCATTCGGTTAAACTCCACATTTTTAGAGGCTATGGTCTTGTTCTATTTTGAGGTAAATAATATTGCGCGCAGATTATTTACAATTTAGTTCTTTATGCGTGAGCTATATTAGCTGTATTTTCTGTTTCAATGTTATATTTAAACATTTCTAATTTCCTTTAATTATGACCTGGTTCTGAATTTTTTTAGTCTGAAAGATTACATAGTTGTTTTTCTTTAATAAACCGCACTATTACACTTTGTTGTAAACGGATATGAAGTGTAATTTGACAGAATGATATTACGCAATTAATAGTTCTCTTATGAATATTAAAAAGAGGCACGTGAGAATAATTAAAAACGTTTTTGTAATCGTTACTTTTAATACATAAAGAGAAAAGTGGTATATAACTAAATATATAAACTTTTTATTTATGTATTTAATTTGACATTTGTCAACAAATACTTCAAAATTTAATTTTTTTCTAATTTTATGTGAACGATTACAAAAAAAATGTATTCGCAACACGTGCGCTGTCACCTTTTTGGTGCTCGGCCATATATTTTATCCCTCGGCTACGCCTCGGGTAAAAAAGAACAGCCTCGCACCAAGAAATGTGTAAACAGCGCACTAGTTGCGAAATCTACTATTTTGTAATCGTTACTTTTAATACATAAAGAGAAAAATGGTATATAACTAAATATATAAACTTTTTTGTTTATGTATTTAATTTGACATTTGTCAACAAATATTTCAAAATTTAATTTTTTCTAATTTTATGTGAACGATTACAAAAAAATGTATTCGCAACACGTGCGCTGTCACCTTTTTGGTGCTCGGCCATATATTTTATCCCTCGGCTACGCCTCGGGTAAAAAAGAACAGCCTCGCACCAAGAAATGTGTAAACAGCGTACTAGTTGCGAAATCTACTATTTCATTTGTGCACTCGGTAAAAAACATTTTCATGTAATAGACAGATCTCATTTTAATAAAATGCACAGGTTTTGTTGAATTATACTTAAAAAAGGTTTTCCAAGTTCAGTGCACACACCAATCTAATCAAGCATGAAGGTACAGTTCGTTACGATTAGCAAATCCAGCAATTTTCTATGTATCTCTCACTATAGTAGTACACACGAAAGAGTAGAAAAAATGTATCTAAGTAAAATGTATATCTGTAAATACAGCAAATTTCGTTTTACTCAATTTCTATATTTCTGCTGAATATGATAAAACAAACTCTCGAGAGACATATGAGGTAGTAAGTTAGCATACGACCAAAGGGAAAACTATATATTGATATAAATGAACAAGGATAACTGAGATTTATGACTGTAAGTTGCAAGTGCGGTATCCCATCAGTGCATACGTGTTACACGTTTCCCATTTCTATTGATCACTCTATAAGAGAAAAATTCACATCTCATTAGCTTGAAGAAAATTCTATGTTATATTTAATGGTGTGGAAAGAATTTTCTAGATGAGCAAAACTGGATTTTGCATTAATGAACATTTTATTTAAAACAATCATCCCATAATTTTGAAATTAATAAATTACAAAGCGGAAATGAATAATAATAATTAAAAATTTCAGTATTTACAGAGTAAATATAAAAACTGATATTTTGTAGGGGCTATTCAGATTCGCATCAAGTTATTTTGCACACATTTTCACCCTAACAAGGCTCAATGGCGATTAGATTTTTCATTCATCACGAGTTTGATTTTACACTGAAGTATTCATGTTTTGAATTGTAAAAATCGAGGAAAAAAGGATTAAATTCTATTTTACTAATTTATACATAGTTTAAGTAATGGAAATTTTTAATTAAATTAATAACCTTTCATTTAAATTTTAGTCAGAGAATAAGCTTTAAATTTTGTTTATCGTGGTCTAATCTGCAAATCATTTTATTTGACCTCTAACTTCAGTTATATGGGCGGAGTTGAGTAGCAAACATTAATAAATCGAATGGCATAAATTTCCGTAATGACCTTAGTGATGTTGAAATAAATAATAACCTTTTGATTAACGCTGTAGTTAATATATATATATATATATATATATATATATATATATATATATATATATATATATATATATATATATATATATATATATGCAGTGACCGGCATAAAGTTGGCTACAAGTGAAAAAAATTTGTATTGATCACTTCTCAGCAAATTTTATTCTTGATAACAGTACCTGCTCTATCGCAAACCTAAAATGGACTTGCAAAAATTTGAATATCTCGTTTCTTGTATATGGGTGATTCGAAAATGTTAATGCGGCTCAAGAGTACAGTACCCTTGCTTTTCAAAATACAGAAAAATGTCATTTTCAAAGGTTGTTTAGAATGGAAAATATGCCCAATATGTAATTTCAGCCAGCTTCTCTAAAAAATGTCTACGACGTTTTTCCTTTGTTTTTTTCTACCATCCCTGTATTTTTCGGGAAACAAAATATTTCGGAGGTAAGTTATTTTCTAATGGAACAACAGTGCGCTAAAAAGCATAAGTTTTATTTGCCCCATAAGTGGTAATTAGGGTTATTCACAATTAACTCTAAAAATACCTCAATTTTTGTATCCAATGAGGATACAAGATTACACCTAGCAAATGTGAGGCGTTTATAGAGAACGTCAAAACATTTAAATTTTAACATTTTGGAATAACTGTATTGGAATAACCTACATTAATTGATAATAGAACACAAACATAAAACAAAAGTGTGAAAAAAGTTACCTATACTAATATCATCCAATGTGGTGCCCACCGTTCTCTATGCAAAGTATTGTAGGTTTGTGCATTTTTTGTTGTACATTTCTCAACATTTGCGGGGTTACAGTTCGAATACAATTTATAATTGTATTTTCCAAACGTTAAATATCTCTGAATGTTTATAAATTTTCTCTTTTAAATATCCCCATAAGAAAAAGTCCATTGTGGTGATATCGGGCGATCTTGCAGGACATGGATTGTTGGAATATCTTCCTATTCAGAGATTATGTAATTTTAGGTCCAGTCATGGCTTTACTGCCACCGTTGAATGAATAGGTGCGCCATCTTGTTGGAAAAACACGTTGATTCTGGTTCTCAGAGGAAAATTATCCAAATAATTTGATAAATATGTGAAGCATATTTAAATATCTCGCAGAATTTAAATTTTCTCTAAGAAATACTGATCCCAAAATTTCATCATTTCACCATACGTTGATTTTAAACGAATATTGATCCCGGCATTCGATCTTAAACTTACGGTTTCCATCTACCCACCATCTACAGTTTTGTGAACTTACGATACCATTTGATGTAACACTGGATTCGTCAGAATAACGAATTCTTCTCGAAAAATATTCATCTTTCTCTAAATTCTCTTTGGAACCAAAGATAAAATTGTAACCTTGCGTCTGGGTCTCTTCCCTGAATGGTACGAATAAATTTGGGTTTGTATGGCTTGAATTGATTTCATCTCATAATTCTAATTGATCGCTCAGAAACATCGATAATTTCATGCCGCTGTGATAACGATGTCCTCGGATTCTCCACAGCATATAGAACAACATTCATAACATTGTCATCATCACCAGTTACATTTCTTGTGTGTTCTGTTTCATATTTATTTTCAACAGATCCATTTTCTTTAATTTTTTTTATTATCTTTGCAACTGTTGCATGACTAATATTCTCATCTGTGGGTCTTGCATTAAAAATATCTGCAGTCTCGCGAGAAGTATGAGAATTATCACCATACACTAAAACAATCTCAACTTTTTCTTGGTCACTTAGACGTGCAGTCATTACAGTGAATAATTGGTTTTCAGACACCAGTGAAAATTAGACTAACAGCGATATCGGAAATGTCAAAATGATATTGTTGGCTATTATCAATTTTTTTTCAAAGCCTACTTTGAAAAATATCAAAGCGAAATAAGGAATAATGAATACTTGTGCGACATAGTTGTGGTTGTAAATAAAGAAATCAATTTCTATTCATTTGCGGACAAGGATTTATTGATAAAATTTAAGGGTTTTGATGTTCATTTTAAGTTTGCGATCAAGCAGGCACTTTTATCAAAAATAAATTTTTTTGAGAAATGAACAATAATTTTTTTTTCCACTTGTATTCAACTTTATGCCTGTCACTGTACACACACACACGCACGCACGCACGCGCTCACGCACGCACACACGCAGGCACGCGCGCACGCACGCACGCACGAATGCACGCACGCACGCACAAACACACACACACACACACACACACACACACACACACACACACACACACACACACACACACACACACACACAGACACAGACAGACGCAGACGCAGACGCAGACGCAGACGCAGACGCAGACGCAGACGCAGACGCAGACGCAGACGCAGACGCAGACGCAGACTCGCCCTGTATATGTATATATATATATATATATATATATATATATATATATATATATACATATACAGGGCGAGTCATGAGGAACTGTACATATTCCTACCACGTATGGAGACCTCTAAAGTGAACATAAAATAACCATTTAAAAATGTCTACTCCTCTGGCTTAATAATCTACAGGGTGATTTATGAGTTTTGACTAAAACTACTCTACGCCATAACTTTGTTAATGTTGATTTCAGACTATGATGCAAAGTTATGCAAATCCTACCTAATTGTCACATACGATCAATACTGAAATTAGCCGGATTGGATTCTAGAAATTTACGCAGCCTGTGTATGGATTTTGGAGAAC
This sequence comes from Vesta saturnalis, assembly GCA_036346205.1. NCBI lineage: Eukaryota > Metazoa > Arthropoda > Insecta > Coleoptera > Lampyridae > Vesta > Vesta saturnalis. Next base: position 2,653,328 of record JARFJB010000524.1, read on the forward strand.
TTTTGATGGTTCCCTGAAAGTACAGAGATGGGTAACATAACTAATGTAGTTCACATTTACCCCACATGTCATTCCGTTTTTACTAAAAAAAGATAAATTTTAAAGGCTTGCAAAACATATGAAATTATTTTATAAATGTTAAATAAGAAACATTTAATCTATAAAATTAACTCAAAATAAGTACTAAGTATGTTTCCATTTTGATAATAAACATTTTATTCAATTTGACCAGTAGCATCAGGCCACCCTGTATATAAATGTAGCACATAACGTTTATTTTATCTAATTCACTTCTTTGTCGAACCATTAAATGTCTAATTGACTTCCTGATTGTTAACCGGTCCTTTCTAATAATGGGACAATTTATAATTATTTCAATTAATTGTTACCATGTATTGATAGTTTCTTCGTATACCATAAGTTTTATTCGACCCCAAGTTGAATAGTCTACGGGATTGAAATCAGGAGACATGGGTGGCCATGTATGGGGTCCACCACGTCCAACCCACCTGTTCCCGTAAGTGGCGTTGAAATGTTGTCGGACAGCAACTATGGAATGGGGTGATGCCCCATGGTGCTGAAAGTACATCCCACGGATATTAACATGGCCAGGACGATTTGTCAAAATATTTTGTAGAAAATCTAAGTACACTGCACCTGTTAATGAACCATCAATGAAATGGGGATGAATCAGATACCCGTCTACTACCCCAATCTACACATTTACTGAGAGTCTACAACAGTTTTGAGAAACGTAAAAAGTCAACTCTAAAAATTAAATTTTAAATTTTAGTAAAGAATAACTAGAGGTCATTAAAAATTAAATATTGTTAAACTGCCTTAAAGATGACAAACCAGAACACTCCCTACGTCGTAGAGATGACAAACCAGAACACTCTTGAAATTTAATTTCTAGAGTTGACTTTTACGTTTTTCAAACTATTGTATTAATAGCAGGCTGATGTTTATGTTTTAATTTTTCAACTTTGACAAAATTGTTTACAACATCTTTAACTATTCTTACAAATATTACTACTGACGAAGATAACTGTAAGTGTTATCGAAACGTTTAGATTGTATAATTTAAATACACCATTAAAAATCCCAAAAAAGATAAGTAACTTATTTTGTAGTTCAGCCATGGAACACACAATGCACGTATTTAACATCATTATTTACAAACAGATATCCACATGCGTGCAGTGTGTTGTATAATTGCTTATAATACAAGGTGTTTGAATAAAACAATTTAAGTTGAATTAAAATTTAATTGAAAGACAGTAATAGAGTTACCTTATAAAAATTTTAATATGAAAGTTTACTTAATATCATCACGAAACTAATTCTTTAAACTCTATCCCCTGGATTGCTAGCCGACGCAATATTCATTTATTAATCACAATTCTATTATATATATATATATATATATATATATATATATATATATATATATATATATATACACACATATAATAAACGTAGCTACATTAATCCAGAATTTAATTTTCTTAAAATTGGCTAATTGTACTTAAAGTTATCACAAGTAAAGCTTGAAAAATGTGGAATAGTGGTAGGATCTGTCATAGACTTACGTACCACACAAAGACTAAAAAACACCGAACGGTCGACTGGGACGAACTAAAGAAATGTCTAATATGTACACTATCAGCAAGTAACGCATCGTTGCTTATTTGGTAAAAGTTATGAAAGTGTAATGAGTATTAATCTAAAGGTATTTAATCGCCGTTATTCATTAAAATTTGTTCAGAAAATCTCTAAACCTTCATTGCAATAAAGTTCGTACTTACTTACTAACATATTTGATACCTTATCTACTACATGACTTTATCAAACATATGTAGGGCTACTACAGACTTGTGCCAACGTATGCATTTGACATGATCTAAATGTTCTTTAAAGCGTATTTTGATAGGTCGTTTAATTCGACGTATATATATTTTTTCCCAATTTTTACAACTAATTTTATAAATTGCTCACTTATCTTGCTTATCCACGTGGTCTTTTTCAAATAAATTTTAGAAACGACTGTTTCTATTTGTTCTCTAGCGTTATCTAGTGTAGTTACATTCCTAACTATCATCCTTTGTGCTTGTTTCATATGGTACGGTCGACAATGGTACTATAACGAGAAGAACAGATAAAATATGGGGTGTCTATAGCTCAGTGGTTAGGGGTGGGTGTGTAACTGAACTTTTCGTTTAAGATAGCTTATCACACGAGAGACACCATTGAGGACTTTTCACAAATCGGTAGGCTAGGCGCCAACGTATTTATAACTAAATAAACGCATAAGGTTAACAGCTAGCACCAAATAATCAAAAAGAAACCCGCTTACGTGGATCCATGAGTCACCTCAGGTAACTTGGTACCTATACACTTAAACAAATTATATGTGCACGTGCTTACAAGGTAATGACGTACTGCAAAGGAAACAGCTGATTGGATAACGATCGTATTTACTTTAGCTTAAGATACATTATAGTTTAAACTGCGTCACTAAATAAAATCATATCAACCAAATAAAACAACTAATTGCTTAATAAGAATCTTAATGAAATTATTACGTTAAGGTTTGTACCGAAATAATAAAAAGTAATCGAACGTCATCTCTTTTAAAATTGCATGAATTCTAGTCCTCATAAGATAAGTAACCTATTTGGTAGCACAAACAAATAAAATATTTAATGTTTCAACTTCAGTCATACGTAAATGCCACTAACGCAACAGTAAAAGGGTCGGAATCGCAAAAATACCACCCATTGAAGTGAAAATAATAACACTCAGATACATAAATATTATTCACATATTATTATGATTTCACATGAACATGATACATGTTACAGAAAAACATTCAATTTCAAATATGTAAACAATGACTGGGTTCGTCCCTTAACACAAATTGTGAATACCAAAGCTGCACTAAGTTTTTATTACTCAAATCTAGAATCAACTTTAAGGTATGGCATTATTTTTTGGGGTAACTGTACTTCGGCCTACCGATTATTTCTATTACAAAAAAAGAGCAGTACGATGTATATTTGGTTTAAGAAATATGGATTCATGTATGCCATCGTTTATTAAGCACAAAATACTCACGCTTCTGTCCCGGTATATTTTAGAAATGTTATCATATGTAAATGTTAATATTGACCAATTTACTTCTTAAATTCTGTACATACCTACAACACTCGTTTTAACCATCACTTACTAGGCAGTCCACATAATCTAAAGCTATATAAGCAAAACCCATACTATATTGGTGCAACATTGTATAACAAACTATCAGACAATCTTAAAAGTCTTGTATTTCACAAGCAATTCTAAAAATTGGTTAACGAAATGTTAATCAAAAATATTATTTACTCAGTACATGAATACTATAAATGTATTAGTTGACTTTAGGAAGGTTTGAAGTATCAATATATTATTGTTAAATTAGACATCATATGTCTTTCTGAAGATCTTTCGATTAATAAATGACTATTATTATAGTTCAGATTTCCAGATTAATTGATTGTATCTTAATTTTACCTATTACTAGAATAACTCTTTCCTAAATATTATGAACGTCGAACATTTAAAGTTTAACAAATTTTATCATACGTAATTTTGTAAAGCATAACTGGGTGGGTGTCTACTGGGTGGACGGAGGATTTCTCCGTAACTATTAGAGCTATCAAAACCAATTTTGGTGTGGAAATACGCGATCAATGGTACTACCTTCTAAAAATATTTAAGTATATACAGGGTGATTTACAAAAATATTCCCTCTCAAACCTGTGTTTTTTAACGAAACACCCTGTATATTTCTGCATTTTTGGATTCAATATTACATTTAAAACAAAAGTATAAGAATTTGTATCTGTATCACTAACCGTTCTGCAGATGTCACTTTAGTACCAAAATAGAGTTAACTTTCGAACTGCGATGCGAGCGTTGTCACCACGATTTTGTAAATCTGTTTATACCACCGACTATTAATAATAGTTTACTAACAAGCAAGCTGGGAAATTTTTCGAAAACATGTAAAACAATACAGAATGATCAACATACGCGAAATGTAATTTTTCTCAATTTTTTCAAATGAAACACCCTGTATATTTTTTCACATTTCGATTCCCCGTGAAAAAGTAGATACTAATTGATAACAGGTGTCATATCCATAAGACGGACCCTTTATTTGAAAATATTGACAGAAGAACAAATAAAACAAAATCCAGGCCAAATAAGAAAATACGAATGGCAAATAAATTCTTTAACTCATAGGAAAACTTAATTAATAACTGAATCCAAAAATTCAAAAATATACAGGGTGTTCCACTTAAAAAACACAAGTTTGGGTTGGAATATTTTTGTCAATCACCCTGTATATACCTAAATCTTTTTATAATTTAGGTCCAATGAACGTGTAATACCACACCAAAATTGGTTTTGATATCTCTAATAGTTAAGGAGAAATCCTCCGTCCACGCAGTGACCACCCACCCCGTATAAAACACAATTTGAAATATATATATATATATATATATATATATATATATATATATATATATATATATATATATATATATAGTATATATATACGGGCGAATACACGTATAAAAAGAGAAGATCTAATTAGTCGTCCTAAAGACTACCGAGAAGTATATTCATCCGCTCGACAAAGTCAATAAAAGAACCGAAACATACTTTATTCAAATTGTAAACAAAACCAAATGAAGCCTATACATTACCTTGATTTGTACACTTGTACACAGTAGTCGACCCCTCTAGGTTCTCCACCCCTTTTATGTTGCGGTAAAGGTAGACTTCCTTGGATGACCCCTAGCTATTTGACCGGTAAGTGATCACCTGCAGAAACTCCGGTTATCGTTCTTCAATTTCGTAACTAACAACCGACTGCTTTTCAATTGATAATTTCGTATGAGTTGATTAATGACAGTTAGTAAACCACAACAAGACCGTTGATTAATCTATTATTTGATTTCATGTAACTGCACATAAATCTTTTTTTACTCTGCACATTATGGTCTTTAAGTTTAAGTTATAGTTACACAAAACTTAATTATGAGATCTATTTACGACGAGTTTCTGTTTATTGAACTATCGGTGAATATAAAGGTACTGAGGTTTGTGAATTAGCCATTTGTATTTCCGAAATACTGCGACCAGAGTAGGACTATTTTTCTAACACTAATCCCTTTTCTAAGGATCCGAAACGATGTCACTAAGGACAGATGATACTCCACACTATTATGTTACCGAGGTTGTTGAATATTCTTCAATTATCCCCCTAAAGGTTAATAGAAAACCTTCCCAAACGAAATTTTACCAACACCGGTAATGAAACGCAGCAATTCACCACTTCGACCTTAACGCGCTCAACTGAATACTTTGAAGGCTATGACTAGACTACTGTATGCATCTTTTAGTTTTCATCATCATGAATTTTATTTCTTTTAAGCAGTCATAAAAACATTACTTTAAAATGGTCAGCGCAGTAAACACGATAGGCATCTCGGATAACGAAAGCGACAAAAATTACCTAGCAGAAACATTCCACTTGGACACAAATCTTACAGTAACAAGATATATTTTTGACAACTACAGCTTCAAAAAGTCAACTATCGTATAATGACAGCCAACTTCTTTGTATTTTGAAAATTCATTCTTGTGAAAATACACCGACAAACAACCGCCAAATGCTTTTAAATCTGCGACTATGTTTTCTGTAATAATTTTAATACCAAATATAATTTTCCAATGACGAAATTTTTTATTCAACTAACTATAATTACCAATACTTAAATAACTAGGAATAACCGTTATTTACAAAAAACCAATTAAAACCCGCCTAAAATAGCAAATGTTATCGTGTGGAGATGAAATGTAATTAAGAAAAGCTTCAATATACAGGGCGTCCCAAACATAGTGGGAAATCCCCGGATTTAGGTGGAATGAGTGAAAATAAGGTCACAAGTTTTTATAAAAATATTTCCTCCGAGGTTTCCCTACGTTGATATTCGCTCTTGAAGGCGAGTGTTAAAAAGTGAATTTTCGTTATAACTTTTTACTGCTCAATAAATTTAAATACTTTTTAGGTAAAAAGGTATACTAGCTTAATTTCGGAGATAAACACAACTAATGATGACGATGATGGTTTTAGTTCGGCTGTGTTTAAATAAAACATTATCTATTAGTTTAAGAACTTCATTTAATTTAGTAATTAGTGAAAAACAACCTACACGAATACTGAGTATGCGGATAATCCATTAAATGTATAGAATGGCTTCTTGTAATGCACTAAGAGCAAAAAGACTGTACCAGAAAAGGTTCCCTAATCGAAGGGTTCGTAATAGTAAAACTTTTAAGTAGGTCGACGACTGAGGGAAACTGGTATGATCAGCTTGATTAAAAATTTGTGCGCTATTCTAGGCCAGTTTGCACCAAATAATGCAAGTAGGGGTGCTCCGTGGACAACACGTTCCCCAGAAGTGGAGGAAGACGTTTTGAATGCAGTCGCTGCTGATCAAACGATCAGCATAAGACCACTGTCTTTAGGAATCAACGTTTCTAAATCAATCATTGAAAGGATTTTTAAGGAACAACTGCTTCATCCGTACCATATTCAAAAAGTACATGCCCTTAGTCCAGCCGATTTTTGCACTGGTTTTTAGAACAATTTGATCGAAATCCGGTATTTACTCGATTAATATTGTACACGAATCAAGCAGGTTTTGTAAGAAACGAAGTAATAAATTTACATAATTTACACGTTTGGGATGAAGAGAATCCACATGCGACGATTCAAAGAGGTCATCAAAAACACTTCCAGATTAATGTATGGGCTAGAATTATTGGCCCGCATTTAGTAGGTCCATTAGTTTTGTCACCTTCACTAAATGGACAATATTACTGTGATTTTCTTCAAAATTAGTTTCCCGAGCTCCTAGAAGATGTGGATATCAGAACCAGGCAAAATATGTGGTTCGTGCACGGCAGAGCGCCCCCACATTTTAGTCTGTTGGTCAGGGAGAATTTAAATGATGTCAACCTAAACCGGTAGATAGGTCATGCAACACCGATAGAAGAGCTCCTTGACCGAATAATATTTCATTTCGGTCAAATCAGAGAAGATCAACAAATGCATTGGAGAGTCCAACAATCTTCAGTTCGTCGTGCACGAATGTACATTAGGAAAGGGGGTGCTCATTTTATGTTCTAAAGTTTTAGAATCAGTTTCTCATATTTATTGCTTTAGTTTCAGGTATCGATATGTTCCAGATTTTTGTTTTTGTAGGCAATGTTTTGATATTTAGCAATATTTAATATAGATTCAATAGAACAAATATTCTGCCTTTCTTGTTTGATGTTGGTTTTATCTAGTTTTAGGTTTAGATTCATTCCAAATCATTGTTTCTATAATAAATGTGTTGTCTTAAACAGACAACTCGATTTATGTACTACTGTTGTTAATGGGACGAATTCAAATAACCATCGTCATATTAATTACGGCTATCTACAAAACGCTAGTATTAGCGAAATTAAACTAGTATACCTTTTTGATGTAAAAAGGCCAAAGATCAGGAAGTTAACTTAGAAAAATTGAGCTGCTCAAAAAATTTTTTGAGGTTATAAATCCAGAGGGTGCTGTGCCCCCTGCCTCCTAAAGCGTCAATGAACATTTAAATAGACGGCTCTAAAGAGCTTCAAATGGCGTGGATTTAGCCTAAAAATTATTAAAAATTATTGAGCAGTAAAAAACTTGTAGCGAAAATTCCATTTTTAACTCTCAACTTCAAGAGTAAACATCTTCGTAAGCAGGCATCGGAGTACATTTTTTTTACAGAAACTTGTGACCTTATTTTTATCAGGTCTACCTAGATGGGGAAGATTACCCACCATTTCTGGGACACCCTGTATAAATGACAAACAACCAAAACAAAAAGCATGTGCATCATTTTCAGGATTGGGATTCTAAATTTTAATTTATAACAAATCCAGATATCGTCAAACAACCTAAAAGAACTGTAATTAAATTAACGCTTTCAAAATGTATAGTCCAACTCGACAAAACACATTAAAATCAATTTCTATCCGACGAACAAACCAACTTAAATAAGTATTTTACGCCAATTCCTTAAGATTTTCACACAACGTGACACATGACTGTATTCATAACTACTTCAACTGAAAACCCATTTCCTTTAACAGTGCATAATTTTTTATTCTAATTTTGAACTAAAGAGGGAAAATCAACCAAAAAATTAAAAGCTGGGAATTTCTGCTGCCTACCGTGGGTGGAGTCAGTGGTTATGAACCTTTTAGTACGATAAATATGTATCTAGTCTACCACAATTTTTTTTTGTTACCAGATTATCAAGAAACGGGAGACGGCCATTTGTCTCTATCTCATAGGTAAATTTGATTGTCGAAAATTTATTTTCTAGTACTCAACACTACAAATTTTAATACTAAGGATGGCACATCATCCACGTATCTAATCCATATTGCCCATTAATTGTAAAAACTGTGAACAAGTATATGTAGGTAAAACTAAACGACCTATCAAGGTTTTGCTTTAAAAAGAATTTAGCTCATATCAAATACAAATGTTTGGGACATGCCTGCTGTAGCCCTACAAATGTTTGACTAAAATCATGCAAGGTACATGTTAAAATACTTATCTTTTTTGGTTTTTTAATGGTATATTTTAAATTATACAATCTGTACGTTTCGATAACACTTACACTCACCTTCGTCAGTAGTAATATTTGTTAAAGATTGTTAAAGATGTTGTAAACAATTTTGTCAAAGTTGAAAAATTAAAACATAAACATCAGCCTGCTATTAATATAACAGTTTGAGAAACGTATAAAGCCAACTATACAATTAAATTTTAGTAAAGAATAAGTAGGTCATTAAAAATTAAATATTGTTAAACTGCCTTAAAGATGACAAATCAATATACTCTCTGCGGCGAAAGCTAACAATAAAATTTGTCAGCCAAAAAACACATTTAAGAAGATTTAATCAAGTTATGATGTAAGTGTAAAGTTGTAAAAAACTTCAATTTGAAAATGATGGAAGCATTCACAAATTTAAACATCACATCAAATAAAATAACCCAGTTAAATCTAACAAAGAGATGTCATTATCAGTAAGTACAAGTGTGATTAACAATGAAAAGCATAATGCAGAACGTTTTTTGTAATTTTTAATTAATCTTAATTTCAACTACTTATGTTAAATTATAGTGCTGTGGTAATTTAACATATAATTGGTAAAGCATTTGCTTCAAGGTCTAGGAAAAACACAGCAAGAAACTTAGACATACCAATCATTATGATTTTTTTTTGTGAATTATAAGACGCCACATCCTATTTAAACGGAGATTTTCTTCTTATGTATTAAAATTATTAGGGTGTTTATATACTTCAATAGCTTCACGTTGTAAACGAACATAATAATGAGTTTGTCTTGACAATATTTCCATATCATCAAATTGAATGTCATGATTTAGACTATTCAGGGCATGGTCAGCCACAGCAGACGTCTCTGGTTGACCTGATCTATAAAATCTCATATGTTCTTTACGTCTTGTATCAAAGCTACGTTTTGTGGTTCCGATGTATACTTTTGCAGATGAACAAGATAACTTATACACTCCGGAAGATGATAAAGGGTTTGACACATCTTTAGGTACATGTTGATTTCTATGAAATGCTGAGGAATTCAAGAACAAACAAACTCTAATGAACCATTTACTTTCACTTTCACTTTTACCAAATAAGTAGCGAAGCGTTACTCGCTGACAGTGTATATATATATATATATATATATATATATATATATATATATATATATATATATATATATATATATATATATATACACAGTGTTCCAGATTTTTCAAATGAGGTAGCTTCCCGATCAAGGTTGAGGAACAGGTATTTGAACTCAAGAGTAAGATTTTTTAGTTAATACTGACAACAAAATTCTAAAAGATTGCCGTATGTTACATGTTTTTCCGAATGTTATTAATGTAGCTAGTAATTCAAATTCATATTCAGGTAGAGACTTACTTGAATCTGCAAAGCGGAAATGGCTAGATTTAGAAATTCATTGTCATTATTTATCACTCACAAACTAGAATTAGAGGCTGATGGAATGGATTACTTACTTGCATCAATTGGATAGTCATTGGTCATAAAGTTATTAGTAAAAAATGTATTCATCAACACAAATTGTCAAAATTGTGTAAGCTCAACGAACAAATCAAGCAGAAAGGTAATGTCACAAACGAAATTATTGTTATTAACAAATCTTTTGAGACGTTTAAGAAAGAAGAAATAAATTTGTTTGAAATATATTCTTAATTTTAACAAACCTCCGTTAGATAGAATCACTGTTGGCATAAAAGGTTCGATTAAATCATTGGAGAAAAATTTCAAAAAGTACGTTAGACAAACCAGTAAAATTCAAATTTCTGAAAATATCTAACAGGAGTCAAAATTTGATTTAAAATATTCATATCTTCGGATTGCTAAATATGTCAAAAGCAAAAATTGCTTTTATCTCAAACAGATAAAGGTGTAAAGATCCCAGTATCCTTTCGTAAATCCTTAAACTAATTATTTAATTTGCCCATTTTCCGTAGATAGAAATCATGTCAGATTTCGACGCAATACCCCACCAAAGTATCATCTCCATTATCTCACCCAATCACGCATAGGCCTCTTGCTACATAATCGTAGGTGCAACGCGATCTTATTATAAATTAATATAAAACTAATTTTTTTTTTCTTTTTTTTGTAACACCAAAACAACCACAACTCATGAGCGATCTCAGCAAGCTTAATTACTTCTATCCTAACTTCTTTTCTGAGTTTTTTACCTACCTATAATCCGACCCAATTGTAATTAGAAGCCGTTCTTTCTACCTGCCGACCCACTCATCATATTCACCAGACCAGTTTTGCGTTATAATATTTCTTTCCTGCTTTGGCAGATTATTAATCTATCCTGTCTGCAGAACATCACCACACTTGTACACTATACCCTTACTCGGGTGTATGCCCTTGTACACTATACCCTTACTCGGGTGTATGCCCAGCGTAAACGAATACCCCCTAGTACACGAAACGCTACTGTTAGCTTTTAGGGTGCCTCTTTATATTAAATTATGGAGAACTTCTCGGGGGCTGTCCTGAAGGTGTTTGCCTGTGCAAATATTTTCTTACCTTGCTAGTATCGAAGGTGTATGTCTATTCAGTATAGCTTCCTTCTGATTAACCAAAGGGGGTATACCCGTTTGATTAATCAACCTATCCCGGCGCAACGTACCTAGCATATACACAAACGAGCTGGAAGGCCAGCCAAACTTCTGCAGACAGACAATCGCATAATAGTCTCCAGAAAATCCGGTTCCCGTGAAGATAACCCTGTTAAAATAGATATTTCCGTAACCGTAATTAAATGCTGAATTACAGTCATGAAAATCATATTTTCGTTTCCAGATAAAGAATAAAACTAGTTACGGTCCTTTGTGCGAAACTCCTGCGTTTAGTATTCAGAATACTTAATCAAGTATTACAACCCGCTTCCAGGAGAGATAAATAATTTATAACGCCACCAGACACATCCGTCCGGTCTAATTCTTAAATGTATTCCCGTTCGTTTTACATTTCCTTAGAAGCGATAAAAACAAATCGTAATTGTAAATAAAATATAAACCACTACTATACGTTTTTAGAGAAATACTTATCTCATTTCTTATAAGTGGCGAATAAAGCCACCAACATCTCATTTTGTTTACGTTATTTATACTTTATAGTCTTGAAATTCACCGAACAAGTGTATATGAATTCGTAAAAATCTGTGTACCTGTGTGTGTGTGTGTCTGAGTGTGTGGGAGTGTGTGTGTGTGTGTGTGTGTGTGTGTGTGTCTGTGTGTGTGTGTGTGTGTGTGTGTGTGTGTGTGTGTGTGTGTGTGTGCGTGTGTGTGCGCATGTGTGCACGTATAGCTTTTTTGTGTTAAGGAATATTGAAAATCTGAACCTTCAAATTTAGAAAGAGGATCAAAAAGTAATAGGGGTCACCATTTGTATCAACTTTATATCTCATAGGAAACATGGTCAAATCGAGTCCTGTGTGTGCGTGTGTGTGTGTGTGTGTGTGTGTGTGTGTGCGCATGTGTGCACGTATAGCTTTTGTGTTAAGGAATATTGAAAATCTGAACCATCAAATTTAGAAAGAGGATCAAAAAGTAATAGGGGTCACCATTTGTATCAACTTTATATCTCATCGGAAACATGGTCAAATCGAGTTTAGGTAGATCTGAACAAATATTTATAGGAAATATATAACAGTTAAAACAAATTAGCGTGGTTGTCAAAGTCAGGTAGTCACAAGTATTCTTCAAACCTTACCCTCCACTGGCTAAGCTATAGCCGGGTAAAGTCAAATTAGTTAACTATACAAAGGAAAGTAGTTATTTTAAACAAGGAAGATTATTTTACTTCAGTCATTGCCAAAGATACTCCTAAAATTATTACTTCATTCAGGACGGTTTTAGTACAATACAAAAGAGTTGTTGATGACTCTCTTATGTTGCGGCTAACGGTAACCAATCCGGTACTACTAGAACGTATTGCTATGAGATCCACTGTTTTTAACTACAATGCCTAAATGGTTGTCTAGTAAACTTCATAATCACTTAGTTTAAATAGGTTTTGCATGTTATTATTAAAACGAAGCACAATGATAAGTCCTAATCTTAATTTTAGCTTTTGATATGTCTAGGTTTTTGCTGTTTTTCCTAGATCATGATGTAAATGTTTTACCAACTATATCTTAAATTTTCACAGCACTACAGTTTAACGCATGTAGTTGAAATTAGAATTTAAAATTTTATTAAACGTACTCCATTGTGTTTTTACTGTAAAATAACAATGTCAGCTATTAACACAACATTTCTTTGTTAGATTTGACTAAGTAGGTCCCCTTTTCGCGGTTTCAAATTTCCAAGGTTACACAATATCAAGGTCATTCGTTTCCAACACTTTTCAAGGTATCACACTCCCAAGGCCTCTATAAACGAAGAGCTAGATTTCTACAAATGTAATAAGTTTATTACTGGGATACATAGTTTGCTTTAGGAATAAAACATTTTGATTTAGTACAAGCGCAAAAGGTCCTTTCCACTTCTATTTCATTGCACTTGCCTGAACGTGGTGCGAGTGATTGAGGGTACGTGGAGTGTGGCGCCCTTCGTAGATGTTCCTGTAACGGATTGTCAGATGGATGCCATCGGTTTATTCTCCACACATGAAGTATTCAACTGTGTCGAGAAATATGGAAGTGGACCCTGCAGCAGCAAGCGATGAAGGGAAGCGAACTAAAGACCATGTTCCATGCGTTAGTAAACGTTTATCGAAGCAATTATAATACTCAAGATAATAAAAGTTTGGTGGCATGTCGCACATGTTCTCACCGTAGAATACAGTAATCTACCAACAGGAAGTAATTTTTTATGTAATGCACCAGTATTCTTAGTGTGACATGTGGTAAAGTGCAATCCAACTATCCATATATGTATGGTAGTCAATAATTCGGTAGTCACTTCGTTTCAATGCTTTGTAACATTCATAGCATAGATACATATGGCCAACAAGATGATATGGAGTATGAAGGGAAAATGTGTGTGAATAATAGCCCAAATTACCCATGAAGTAATGATGGTGGAAGTATCAAATTCGTTGGTCCACGTTTGCTAACAATTCAGAATTCTACTACACACCCTCATATATATCTCTTAGCGCTTCTATTGTGGTAGAAGGTAGTAGTCCCTTTTTTTCAAACTGAACTCAGTTTGGTATTAGTTCACATGTTCGCCGTCCTCTTATAGTAAACTGTGATAATGGTTGGTAGCATTCACTAGACCCCCAATCGTCTTGTACCGGTGTATCCGACTACTGAAGCTCATGGAAATTGCACGTTGGTATACAGGGTGATTCATAAGTAATGGGCCAAATTATAACTACACGTTCAGAAGTCAAAAATTATAATATTTTGTTTACAACAGTTGGTCTAAGTCTGCTTCTTACTAAGATGCAAGATGTTAAACTGAAAAAAATAAATTAGATTATAG
>JARFJB010000524.1:2675000-2765000 GCA_036346205.1 Vesta saturnalis
TGATTGTTTTTTTTTGTTCTTAATGTGTAATATAAAGTAATTCACCCGTTATTTAATGGGGGCAAAAGTAACCCATTAATTTTTTTTAAGATCAAAGCAGGCGTTTATTTAAATTAAAATATTAATTAAATACTTATCTTTTTTGGGATTTTTTAATGGTGTACTTTAAATTATACAATCTAAACGTTTCGATAACACTTACAGTTATCTTCGTCAGTAGTAATGTTTCTTAAAAATTGTTAAAGATGTAGTAAACAATTTTGTCGTATTTGAAAAATTCAAACATAAACATAAGCCTGCTATTAATATAACAGTTTGAGAAACGTATAAGCCAACTATAAAATTGTAGTAAAGAATATGGAAATAAATTTTGACATCTCATGTCAACGTCAAAAAGAAAAATTTAATAAATTATACAAACAACAAAATAATAGACCATCTATTGATTGTAGAAAAACACTTATAAACCTTTCTGATAATGTTGTTTCAGATTATGCTATTGAAGCGCTTTCTAAAGGAGGAAATTTTGCGATAACACCAAGAGTAATACCTTTTGAAGATATAATTTCCAACATCGAAAACTCCATTAGATTATTACCTTTTGATGCTGCTAATGAAGTTAGATATAACACCGTTAACATATTACGTAAAACAAAACCTCCAAAGAGCAACTTATCCTTTCGTCAACGACATGCTTTACTTGATCTTAAACGCAATAAAAGTATTATAATATTAAAATCAGATAAAGGTAATGCAACTGTTATATTAAATATGAACGATTATAACACTAAGATGGAACAATTGTTGGGACCAGAAACTTATCGTGAAATACCAAAAGATCCAACAAAAAGTTTCTTTTAAAAACTAAAGAGCTGATTAAATTATCATCTATTCCTGAAGAAATAAAAAGAAACTATCTAACTCTGAAGCTATTTCACCAAAACTATATGGTTTACCAAAATTCATAAACCTAATATTCCTTTAAGGCCTATTGTTAGTGCAATTGGTTCTCCTACATATCACCTTGCAAAACATCTTACATTCTTATTACAACCTCATATAGGAAAAACACCCCATTACATTAAAAATTCTGCCGACTTTGTTGAAAAAATGCATACTTTCAAAATTGAAGAGGGTGATATAATGGTTAGTTTTGATGTTATTTCACTTTTTACAAAAGTACCTCTAAAAGAAACTATTGAATACATAGATCATCTTTTTCCAAAGGACATAACCATTCTTTTTCAGCACTGTCTTGCTACAACTTATTTTCAGTGGAATAGTAAATTTTATGAACAGATTGAAGGTGTAGCAATGGGTAGTCCCCTTAGTCCTGTTATAGCTAATTTTTATATGGAAAAATTTGAAACATTAACGTTACAAAATACACCTAAAAAAAACCTTCAGTTTGGTATAAATATGTAGATGACACATTTGTTATTTGGAGACATGGAGAAGAAGCACTGCATGAGTTTTTGGTTTTTATAAATGGTATACATCCTAGTATTCAGTTTACCATGGAAAAAGAAACTAATGGAAGTTTACCATTTCTTGACATATTAATATCTAAAATAATAATTCACTATCTTTTAAGGTTTACAGAAAGCCGACACACACTGATAGATACCTTCATAAATTATCCAACCACCATCCACGTCAAAAAATTAGTGTAATTAAATCTTTAGTAGATCGAGCAAAACGAATTTGTGACCTTGAATTTTGAATGATGAATATAAATATTTAAGAAAATCCTTACAAGATAATGGATATTCACTTACAGATATTAATAATGTTATTACACCTTCTAGGCGTAACCTTAAAGAAAAACCAGTTCTTAATGTTGGTACTGCTTTTCTTCCTTTTATAGCTAATGTTACAAATAGAATTGAAAAATCCTAATCAAATATGGCATTAGGACTATTTTTAAACCTACAAGAAAAATTAAAGAACATTTAAGATCACCTAAAGATGTGTCAAACCCTTTATCATCTTCCGGAGTGTATAAGTTATCTGTTCATGTGGAAAAGTATACATCGGGACCACAAAACGCAGCTTTGATACAAGACGCAAAGAAGATATGAGATTTTGTAGATTGGGTCAGCCAGAGAGGTCTGCTGTGGCTGACCATGCCCTGAATAATCTAAATCATGACATTCAATTTGACAATATGAAAATATTGTCAAGACAAACCCATTATTATGTTCGTTTGCAACGTGAAGCTATTGAAATATATAAACACCCGAATAATTTTAATAGACAAGAAGAAAATCTCCGTTTAAATAGGTTTTGGCATCTTATAATTAAAAAAGAGCATAA
Organism: Vesta saturnalis; assembly: GCA_036346205.1. Lineage (NCBI taxonomy): Eukaryota > Metazoa > Arthropoda > Insecta > Coleoptera > Lampyridae > Vesta > Vesta saturnalis. The sequence continues at coordinate 2,677,317 of JARFJB010000524.1, forward strand.
TGATACGCCTTGATTTCAATTTGTTTTCAACTTTTGGTATTTCTAGGTTTTTTGCTGTGTTTTTCCTAGACCTTGAAGCAAATGCTTTACCAATTATATGTTAAATTTCCACAGCACTATAATTTAACATAAATAGTTGAAATTAAATTGAAATTAAAAATTACAAAGAACGTTCTGCATTGTGCTTTTCATTGTTAATAACACTTCCAATTATTGATAAAGATATCTCTTTGTTAGATTTAACTGGGTTATTTTTTGATGTAATGTTTGGATTTGTGAATGCTTCTATCATTTTAAAATTGAAGTTTTTCACTACTTTACACTTACATCATAACTCGATTAAATTTTGTTAAATGTGTTTTTTGGCTGGCAAATTTCATTGTTAGCTTTCGTCGTAGAGAGTGTTCTGGTTTGTCATCTTTGAGGCAGTTTAACAATATTTAATTTTAATGACCTAGTTATTCTTTACTACAATTTTATAGTTGGCTTATACATTTCTCAAACTGTTATATTAATAGCAGGCTTATGTTTATGTTTGAATTTTTCAAATACGACAAAATTGTTTACTACATCTTTAACAATTTTTAAGAAACATTACTACTGACGAAGATAACTGTAAGTGTTATCGAAACGTTTAGATTGTATAATTTAAAGTACACCATTAAAAAATCCCAAAAAAGATAAGTATTTTATTATGAGTGTTAATGGTGAAAGTTTACATTTTCATAAAATATTAATTATTTGGTTTATTTGTGTAAACTCGAGATCTCGGGGAAGGTACCTTTAGTTTTTTTGTTAATACATATTGTTTTTGTTACGCCAATCAACCTACCGCTTATTTAATTATTGACATAACTTTCACCTTTTTGTTATCTATTACCTTTTTTTTTTAAATAAATAATTTTCTATTCATATATTTCCTTCCTTTCACGGTCCTCCTTTAACATCTAGGAATTTTTCTGACTTGGAATTACGGCAGATAAGTGCAACAAGTTAGTGGCGCCTCCTGACCTTACCTTATGAAATGGTCTACCTGTTATGAACTCACTCCCATTCCACCGTGAGCAGCTGGTTTGCCGTAGGACCCTCTTCCTCTTTTCGACCGTAACAAATAAAAACAAATAAATTCAATTTTTGTGGATACTGGGTATGTACTTCCTCCATCTAGTGTGGATTGTTTGGAGCCCAGTATCGATAATTTTTCCGATTAACTGTTCCATTCAAATGAAACGTAGCTCTTACATGGTTCTATAATAATAATAGTAATAATCGACACTCTTGATTTTGGGGGGAAGTGGTAATATGATGTGAAAATTAATTGCATGAGATTTGTGGAGTTTTAAATTATACTTAAGAATCCGTACAATACAGTTACGAACTCGATAGTCCGTAAAACTGAACAGTAATTAAGAAAAAATGGGAAATTTAAAGAATCGTCCTAGAGGTCGTAGGGAACGTTATTCAGAATTTCCAGTACATACTTCTTATGTGTCAAAAGTTCGTGGATTTCAAGTTCGAACACCTCCTTTAAATGCTGTTTTGTTACTTTTGTCGAATTAAATGTTCAGGTTTTAATGTTTATCGACGTGTTTTGTTGTAATAATAGTAATTTTGTTGCAAGAGTAGCGCAATTTTCAGACTAGAATCTTTAACTCTTGATACCGCTTTTTCTGGAAATTATCAACTGCAGTGCAATACTTTTACTCATCGTCATTTTTAGAATTTCACCGCCTATCCAAATATGATGAAAAAACATATGGTGGATATTTAAAAAAAAATTGCGATGACGTCAAAGCTCTTTTTACAAAAAGTTTCCGATGGGTCAAAATGTGCCCATTAAAGAATAAGAATCGACGGGTCTTAGGATTTTTCGGAAAAATTATCAAAGAAATTAGTATTTCAAAGTGTCCATATTAAATGACTGCACTGTATATCTGTCATCATAACTACTGCTCCTGCGAGCCAATAAATGCAAAATTGAAAAGAATTTCCAGCCTTGTTGCCCATGTAGCGGTTTTCTGAAGATTTGTGTAGTAAAACAGTGCAAAAGCCGTTTATGAGCCAATGTATCGTGTGAATGCGCTAAATTACCAATCAAATGAGTTCTTTGTCTAGAGAATTTCATTTTATTACAAGTTTTTTTTTAATTGCTGTTCGTTAAATTACTTTAAACATTTCTTAGTTAGTTACTTAGTGTAGGTTTCTTTATTTCTTTCTGCATTTTAAATTACCTTAACTACATAACTGTTTCTACCCACTAGTTGCGCTGATGTACCCTTCTTATTACAAGCATATCATGCAAACTGTACGTAAAACGTATGCTGCCTGCGGAGACGTTGTTTAGGCAACTTTGTTACGTTCATAATTAAAATAACTATTCTTATTTCATTTACTCTTTGGTTCATTAGGGAGCCTGTGTAATTGATATCAGACTGTAAGCAGATACAGAAATCATTAAAATCAAATTATTATTTGTAGCCAGCGTTAAAGTAGCACTTTTAAGTAAACACTCCTGGTATTTATATTTCTCGTCTGTATTAATCCGTTAAAAATATAAACACAAAATGTAATTAATGAAACACTGCAAAACAGATTTAATGTTAAAGTATACGTTTTAGCTTTATAAAAATTACATTGAGTCCTTTTTATTTAACGTTGATAAATTTTGTTGAAAATGTCGATAACTTTGAAAAGCATGCTTGAGTAAGTAAGCTTTTGTATAATAAATAGACAGCTAGACGTCAACTTCATGCTATTCAAACCTTTTCTGATGCAGACATTTTTACATAATAATAACCTGCTGATAAAGAAATAATTCAACAGTTTTTCTTCAAATGAAATGAAAAAAACAAGAAACTAACTGTATATTGCACATGCACAACTAGTGATAAAAATACATAGCTCAACGCTAAATTGTTTTTACAAATGAATTGAAATATGTAACTAATATATTTTAAAACTTCTATTACATTACTAAACTTTCGCACAAACTTAAAGATACTTACGTATGGCGTATTTAGGCATAATTATTACCATTAAGTCAATACCTGTCACTGCGTAGTGAGTCGATACCGAATATGTCTCTAAAGCACAAGAAATATAATGATTATATAAAAGGTTGTAGAGCTCAGATTTAAGGTTAGTACATAGTTTATGTTGGTCCTGGTTGACGTAATTCAAAACTAAGTCCGGTATATTTATAGCTGTTAAGTCTTTGCATAATGTTATTACAAAAGTAAGAGATCACACAGAGGTTTATTCCTAGAATGCATTCGGAATAGCTTTTAAAAAATGTGTAAAAGCTGATATAATAATAGTAAAAAGTGTACATTTAATGTAAATATTATAAAACTCTATGGATGGAGGTGGAAAACGAAGATGAAGACGTGATTGAATCAGATGGGAAGGTAGGACAGGTAATATAACAATAAACAGTTACCATCCAGAAGTTGGACAAATAGCAAGTGATTTTGAAAATGAACATGACCTTATTAACCGTACGGAACTTACAGCTGCTATGGTAAACATGGATGACAATGATGTCATCAAAAGTATGCTTGTGATAGCGCAAGATCAAGGCAAGTACTTTTTAGGCAAAAAAGAAAATAAGTGGAGAAGAAATTATTATAACAAAAAATTTGAGAATACGAAGTGGGAATATCGTCACTCAATTTCCTGGAGTCCAGCGATCTACTAGAGATAAAGTCCCCTTTGAGTGTTTTCTCATCTTCATCAATGCAGAAATGATAGATTATATTGTGAGGTGGACGAACCAACGAATTGAGCAAAAAACACGTGAATGGGAGAAGTATTCTGCCAACCTACAAAGAATATTTAATTGAGAGTTGTATTCGGACTTCTGTATTTAGAAACAACCATAGTTTATTCAAGGATTTTTTGAATACTGAGATACTTCGAGTAACTATGGCACAAAGACTGTTCGAATTCTTACTCACATGTTTGTGATTTAACAACAAACAAAGCCACGTACAAAGACGTGAAATTGATAAGTTGGCACCCATCAGAGACATAACAGAAAAATTCACTGAGAATTACAAAATTCTTATTCACTATGTTGACGAAAAATTAGAGGCATTTAGAGGCAGATGTCCATTTCGGTAATACATGACAAATAAACCGGCCAGGTACGGCATGAAGGTACAAGTCTTGGTAGATGCTCGGACTCCTTATTTGACAAACATGATGTTCTATGTGAGTAAAACCTAATAGTCCGTGTGCTTTGAGTGATAGTCCTACTGCTATTGTGTCCATATTATGGCACCCACAGGAACATCTCCTGTGCAACTAGTACACAAGTTATGACTTCTTTGAAACGATAAACGATTATCAAAAGGCAAGGATGGCCAATTTTAGAGTACCTCGCGAAATGGCTTTGTATAAGATTAGAGGAAAGCCCGAAGAACCTCCTGCAATGAAACCAAGACTCAATCAGCATCGAAGATGTGACTTTTGTTCCCATAATCGTGATCGCAATACCAAATAATATGCTGTGAAGTGTGTGAAAAAATGTTGTTTAGAACACGGGTTCCCGTACTGCGAAAACTGTGAACAGTTTACACATGAATAACCTTTTTTATGGTTTTATTTTGTGATGATTTTGGTTTTATAGTAATAAGTGAACGTATTGCTTTAAAATAATGAAAAACTTAGTTATAATTTGACAACAGTAATATGTCATTTATTTTACTGAGGTAACTAGTTGAGTACAGCCAGCTATGATTAATTTTCCTTTAATATTAACATTTAGGTATTGCAACAGTGATATAATTATAGGAATCATCTGTTTTACTGATAATTCAGAAGTAATTTGTATAAAATATTTTATGGTCAAATACAAGGTGTTGTAAAAGAGTAGCATCTTAACCTAATTTTTTAAGGATGTCTTTTGATTTGTTTATTGATAGATAAAGCTTTCATGTAACTGTTTTCATTAAAAAATACGTCGGAAAGGTAAGAGAGACGTTTTATAATAAGTTCAATACGAAAATAAGCAATAACGTAAAAACAGAAACATTGAGCCATGTCAAACAGACGTTTAAAACTGCATTTAAATGAAATAATTATTATTTTCTTTGTGTAACTATGCAACCCCTTTCACACTTTCATAACGAAAACAGGCAACATTGTATAAACAAAAATTTCATTTCAGAAACAGATTAATAGACATAAATACATGACAACAAAAATTCCAAAGTCTTCTGATTCCATAAGATATCAATAGTTTAAACATTTTCATTCATATATAATTATTTTTTAGATTTACCTTGCGTTATATTCAGCAACTTTATAAAGAAAAGTTATGTAAAATTAAATCTTCTTTAAAAAATATGTCTACACTTCTTCTTAAAAAATTAATCGTTATTCAGATATTGAAAAAATTCGAACTAATACTTAAATTCTACATTAGGAATTTGTTTGTCGCTAGATTACGCGTTGTATCAAAAAATTGCATTGAACATAATCAATTGATAAGGTATATGTTTGGGCATTTTTATGTCTTTGAAATATGTATCTGTTTTAATAATATTTGATAAAAACCAAAAACTCACACTAACAAATCCCCCCTCACCGCCGCTGGATTTCTCCCAACATAATCAGATCTAAGTCTAGTGAAAACAAGCTTAAATACAACATTTTAAGTCCGTAGGTATTTTCGTTCTCAAAAACTAACAGCCTTAACTTGTTAAAGAAAATGCAATCAAAAGTGCAAAAAATCTTAGGTTTACAAGTTAACATTGCGGAAATAATCGTAACTTGCCAAACTTTGGCTATCATCACCTGAATTGAAGGATTGGATTCGTATCGTTTGTAATGTGCAAAATTCGAATTGTATCTTTTCGTATCGACTATAAAATTCTATCTGATTACAACAAAACTAAATAGGTATCTGAATTGAACATTTAGGATTGTTATTTATTTTTTACTCGTTACCTATTTCTCAACCATAATGATCTAAATTTTCGGTATTAACTGCCTTTACCATTTACGTTATAAATCATAATAGATTAAAATAACTACTTTTATCGTATTTACCTTTTTTCTACTACATAAAAGCTCTATATAAACCTACTAGCGCCATCTATGCCTTGTTCGTGGGTTCTGGTTAGTTTTACATCATCTACTATCAGACATCTGTTACCTTGCTGAATTACCACTAGATGAAATACGCCTGGTTAACTTTTCTAAGGCGTGGTTCTTTCTAAAACGGCAATTTTGTGTCATGTGAATTCATTTTAGAAAAATTTCTCTTATTGCTGTTTATTCGGTGTAATCACCAGTTTTATATAAGAATTTTTCATGGACAATATTTCTTTACTTTGTAAATTAATACAATCTCTGCTTCTCGCAACTTCATTGTAATTCGAATCTCTCTTTCAGGATTACTATACGATAATGCAATGCTGTTTTCTTAAAAGAATTATAATTTAACCAGATCGTGTTAAATCATCACATAAAGCTCGTCTTCGATCTACAGAGGTAAAACAGCGTCATATGAATAAATTGCTATTATGTACTTTACCTTATTTCTAGCTTTCTTTTCTCCTTTCGTTCTCTTCGTTTTCTTTACGTATTCGTGGAATATCCGTTAGTATACCTTTCGTCTCACTTTTGGGTTTGCTGCGTTGTGCTCTTAAATGGGACTGCTCGTAAATGACTGGGAGATGTGCCTCAATTGGTTTGATCTCGTCATCGTTGATGTTACCTTGTCACTGGAGATTATGATGATAAAAGTTAAGCTATACTAAGGCTCAAATATTCGTCACCAGGTAAGATTAATCTATTATCGCATGTACTAATAAATATTGTATTGCTGAGTTTATTTTCGAACCTATCATATGTTATACACATGCCATCAGCAGGAATCACTACTGAATCTACACAAAAGTGCCTTTAACTTAACCATGTTAAAGAACCTCAGTGTCATATTGATATCCGAATACATTTAACTTTCGTAAAGATTTCACTAATGTAGAACTTTTATAATTGAATTAAATCATTAGCTAATATTTTGTGCACATACTTTAACCAAATTTAGAGTAATTATTGCTGAACTTTTATATAAAACACCCAGTGATGTTTTAGCACTTATCGTCCATTTTTGACATTATTTTATTAGTTACTGTTTACGGTACCTTGCGCAGTAGCAGAAACTCAAAGCATAAGTTGTGGGTGTACCGGTTGTATATGTCGTATTATTTATACTATGAGTAGTAATGAGGCACCTTCCGCCGCCATCTTGGATTTTGACGTCACAAGCCCGCCCACGTGGGGACCGGTTTTCCACCCTTATTTTTACCCTCTTACGTGTGAGACCGGATTTTCCACCCTATTTTGCATATCCACGTGTGAGACCGGATTTTCCACCCTTATTTTTACACATCCACGTGTGAGACCGTATTTTCATCCCTATTTTTATATACCCTCGTGTGAGACCGGATTTTCAACCCTAATTATTTTTGCGCGCTTACGTATAGGACGTGTTTTTCACCCCTATTTTTGTACATCCACGTGTGAGACCATATTTTCAACCCTAATTATTTTTTATATACCTCGTGTGAGACCGGATTTTCCACCCTTATTTTTACACGGTTACGTGTAGGGCGTGTATTTTCACCCTATTTTTGCACATCCACGTGTGAGACCGTATTTTCAATCCTTTTTATCCCTAATTATTTTTACTCGCTTACATGAAGGACCGTATTACCCTTATTTTTATGATTTCAATTGGGGTTAAACCTTATGGCTGTATTAAGGACCTTTTGACAACCAGGACTGTTGCTAACGTGAGGGCTGGTCCTGGTCTTGGCTTAGGCGGGACTGGAGCTTAGGGTTGGTCTAAGGATAAGTCTTAGAGTTTGGTCTTGGTGGTGGAGCTAGGGTTGGAGTCAGGCCTTGGTGGTGGAGCTAGGGTTTAGAACTGTATTTAGGGGTGGGGCTGTATGTAGAGCTGAGGATAAGTCTTAGGGTTATTTCTGATGGTGTTAAGGTCCTTTTGGCTGTAACCCTGGAGGCTGCACACGCATACAATAATTACATAATTAATAAGATATTATTATTTAGTCTATTTAAACGAAACTGCTGATGGAGTATCTGTTAGTATCGTTTAGCGGTTCAAGATGGAAGGTCAGTTTAAGCACCCCTTTTCGGCGATAGTTGCAGGTCCGTCGGGGTGTGGGAAATCGTATTTTATCGTTGATTTTCTAAAAAATATCGAAACAGCTTGCGATACAGGTTTTGAAAAAATTATCTGGTTTTACAGTGAGTGGCAGCCTTTATTCAAAGATCTCTCTGTGGAGTTTCAAAAGGGTTTACCTGATATGGATCAGTTTGACGGGGAAAAACCTGTCTTAATAATAATTGACGATCTAATGCGGGAAACTAACGGCTCTGTGGTTGATATTTTTACAAAGGGCTGTCATCATCGAAATTTAAGTGTGTTTTTCTTAACGCAGAACATATTTCACCAAGGACGAGGACAGCGAGATATTTCTCTCAACGCACATTACATAATTTTGTTTAAGAACCCACGTGACAGAGCACAGATACAGCATTTAGCAAGACAGATTTCGCCGGACAATCCAAAATTTTTAGAAGCCGCGTACCAAGATGCTACTTCAAGCCCACACGGGTATTTATTGTTCGATTTAAAACAGAATACACCGGATGTGCTACGTTATAGAACAAACATATTCGGGCCTCAGGGTATCTGTCAGGTATATATAGCGAAAAAGGATTTAAGTCTCACAGTCATAAAGATTACATCATATACGATGGCTGACGTTTTAATCGAAAACACTGATATCCTACATGCATTAGCCCGATTAAGTAAAAGTCAACGTGACGCTTTATTGAAGTGTTTGGATAGTAAACAGGTAGAGTGTATTTGTGAGTGTGCACATAACATTTTAAAAGGTCGTGTACCTCTGTCAGCTGATCAGAAGCAGCGACTCTCTCAACATAAGCACACTTTAAGACGCCTGGCACAGAGAGGCGAATCTATAAAAAAGAAGAAACAGTTTCTTGTACAGAAAGGTGGGGCATTTCTACCACTCCTGTTAGGACCATTACTTGGTGGAATTCTGGGTAATCTGTTTCAATGACCATGGACCACATTGTGAAGAAGATGATTATTCTACCGTTGGATTTTATACAGCGCTTACAGGCACCAGATGTTACACAAAACAGCATTTTAACGCAGTTGGGTAACGATATGGATAAAGTTTTAAAAACTAAAATGACCGATCATGACAAATGGCAGCAGTACAACCAAGTTCTTCAAAGGTATCTACACTTTTCCAACCAGTTACGTCAGCCCACCAGTATAACAATTAGCGGTGACGCTGCTGCTGATGATATTAGAGATTTACAGCAACGCAAAGGTCTGACAGACGACGAGATAGTATCAACGCTTCCGCCTTCATATAAGAGAAAAGGCACGAATTTGTTACATATACTGAATACGAACAGCGATGTTTTTTGGGATAAAAGGGGTACTGTCACAATAAAAGGCGAGATCATACCACATTCCAACATTATCGATCTGGTTCACGAGACGTTAAGAAAACGAAAACCACAAACCCGCGCGGTTGGCGTCAGTTTGCGACGTACATTAAAGAGATAAATATACCTCGAGCGTTCATCGGAGCCTCACAACTATAGGTGAGAATTACGATGCTGATAGTGAAACGCGAGAAACACCAAGAAGAATCTCTCAAAGAAGAAGAGGACTTTCCTAGATTGGGATTCGTGGCGGCCATAACATGGATGCTGTATACTATGATCCCTCTCACCCAGCAGGGTTCGCTGGTATAACACCTTTAACTAATGCTGTAAAGGGTAGATATGGTGATGTGAAAAACTGGCTGCAGGCACAGGAAGCTTATACGGTACATAAACCGGTCAGAAAAAGGTTTCCACGAAACAAATATATAGTGAGTAACCTCTACGAATTGTGGCAAGCGGATCTTTGTGATATGCGGACTTTAAGTAAACACAATAGCGGATACAACTACATACTAACGGTAATTGATGTATTTAGCAAGAGGGCATGGGCGCGAGCACTTAAAACGAAGACAGCCTCATCTGTAATTGAAGCATTCGCGGATATTCTTAAGGATTGCGACAATACTCCGGCAAATCTACAGACGGATAAAGGCAAAGAGTTTGTGGCGAGCAGTGTACAAAACTTTTCAAGAAACAAAATATCAATTTCTATGTAACAAATAACCCTGATGTAAAAGCATCTGTAGTTGAAAGATTTAATAAAACATTGAAAACAAAGATGTGGCGTTATTTCACTTACAAAAATTCCTACAGATATATTGATGTACTCGAAAGACTTGTGACTGCCTACAACAATAGTCCTCATTCAAGTATAAAGATGGCCCCGCGACAGTAAACGATAAAAACATTTTGGAAGTGTGGAATAACCTGTACGCGAGAGGTTTAGGTCCAGTACGCCATCCTAAATATAAAGTCGGTGAGCATGTCAGAATCGCCAGAACTAAGTACACCTTTGAGAAGGGATATGAAACGAATTGGAGCGAGGAAGTTTTACAATTAGTGCGATGATAAAAGAAGACCACCAGTTTATAGAATAATCGATCTTAATAACGATCCTGTTGAGGGCACCTTTTACGAAGAAGAATTGCAAGTTGTTACGGTTGATAAAGATACGCTATTCAAAGTCGATAAGATTCTAGCGGAGAAGGGCCGTGGGCGAAATAAACAATACCTGGTCAAGTGGCGCGGATACAGTGACAAATTTAATAACTGGGTGTTAGCTTCGCAGCTGAGAGATATATAAAAAATGGAGTTTTATCTTACCTTATTGAGTAATAGCTCTATGACGTATTTTCCAGGTAATATGACGTCAAGTTTTATTACGCAACTGCCAAAACGAATAAGATTAACGGGCTCGTGGGTTGTAGGTATATCGGAAATTCAGTACCCATGTTCTTTTGCCGCTGTAAGTGCAACAGATAATTTAATTTATTATAGAACAGAGCCACCTGACGACGAGAACATGTTAGAAGCGATATTAAAAAAGGCCGCAGAATATTTTCAACTCGACAACGAGAAGATCATTCATATTGAAGATGGCTGGTACGTGATACGATTCGCTTCGGGAAATTACGCCAGCATAGAAGAAATTATCAGCGAGCTAAATGACCATGTACTAATAAGTAAATTGCTAACAATCGAGTATCATAATCTAACTAAACGCGTCACTACGAAATTAAAAACTCGGCTCTCGCTATTCGGATTCTCACAACGTCTAGCCTTACAATTGGGTTATCGACCGTATCAGAACATAGCTATGGAAGCGATACCCCCTCACCCCGCTAGCATATGGATAGGCTTACCAACTCAGATGTTTGTTTATTGCGATATCGTTGAACCGCAAGTTGTGGGTGATGTTTTATCTCCGCTTATGCGTATAATAAATATTACTTCAGAAAACTATGCTTATGGGGGTCATAAAGATGTGGTTTTCTCGCCTGCACACTACATACCGGTAATGACGCGTGAATTTGAAAACATCGAGATTAATATAAAACAGATACGGGTGCAGCAATGCCATTTGAGTTTGGAACGTCGTGCCTGAAGCTACACTTTAAGAAAGTACAATAATGGTTTGCCCTTACCAGCAATATTACATGAATCAGGCCGGTAACGGTATCGGCTCTATTTACAGAGGTGTGCCCTATCAACGCGGTCATGGAATAGGAGCTGGTTAGGCGGTATATTTAGAAGTATAATACCGTTATTTAAGTCTGGCGCTAAGGCTATTGGTAAAGAAGCTCTTAGGACAAGTGCTAATATTCTTGGTGACGTCATAGAGGATCGACCTATTAAGGATTCGTTTCAAGAAAGATTTCACGAGGCAGGTAGAAACCTTAAGCGTAAAGCCGACGAGAAAATCGATAAAATGATGGAGGGTTCGGGTTATAAAAGAGTACGTCTGGCTGATAATAATCAGTCTCAACTGAGAGTTGTTGCTAAGAAGAAGCCTGCTTACGACGATATATTTTCAAGATAATGGCTTTTCTACATGCTCAATCGTGTGAATGCGTCAAGTCCGAATTGGATTTGTTCGCTTTACCAGCGACGCAGACAAGTATCGAGAGTGGTGAATGGGTATTTTATAAGCCCTTATCAGCTCTGAGTGATGATGCCCCAATAGAATTTGTAGTCCCCGGAAATGGAAACGATTATATAGATTTAAGCCAGACTATGCTGTACATTACAGCTAAAGTTCTAAAGCATGATGATACAGCACTTACAGACGCTGATGTTGTAGCACCGGTAAACAATTGGATGCATTCGCTTTTCTCGCAGGTGGAGGTTTACTTAAATCAGAAGATGGTGTCACAACCAAACAACACCTACGCCTACCGTTCATATATCGAAACGCTGCTAAATTATGGAAAGGAGGCCAAGAGTTCACATCTAGGATGTACCTTATGGCACAATGATACAGCCGGACAGATGAATGCTCTGGGAAACGCTAATAACGGTTTCGCGAAACGTCAAGCACTTGCGGCTACCGGGAAACAGATAGAGATGATTGGTCACGTGCACTCGGATTTGTTTAATCAAGAAAAGTTTCTCATAAGTGGTGTTGAGTTAAAAACGAAATTTGTACGATCAAGAGATACCTTTAGTCTAATGGCGGCACACGCTTCAAATTACAAGACGCGAATTATAGACGCTAGTTTATTGGTGAGACGTATGCGGATCAATCCAACTATTCTAATCGCGCACGCTAAAGCTTTAGACTGTTACAAGGACCGACGTAAAAGTGTTAACTATACCTGCAGGCATACAGCGAAAATCATTGGATAATGTTTTCCTGGGTCAGTTACCTAAACGATGCATCGTAGGCTTTGTAGCAAATAAAGCCTTCAACGGTGACTACCCCTCAAATCCGTTCAATTTTCATCACAGCAATATTAACTACATGTCATTATATATTGACGGACAGCAAATTCCTTCGAAGGCCTTACAACCGGACTTTACAGCTAATGGTTTATACGTAAGAGCGTACCACACCTTATTCTCTGGTACGGGTATTCATTTTTTGAATGAAGGTAACGATATATCGAGAAGTGATTATCCCAACGGCTACTGTTTAATGGCCTTTGACCTAACACCTGACCTGTCTGCAAACGCTAGCACGCACTGGAATTTAGTTAGAAACGGGTCCCTTCGGCTGGAAGTCGGGTTTGAAGAAGCGCTCACCGTAACCGTTAACTGCTTGGTGTATGCAGAATTCGATAATGTGGTCGAGATCGATAAACATCGGAATGTCGTTGTGGATTTTAGCTGTTAAAAGTGGTAACTCTAACCTGCAAGCTTCAGTGTACAGCAGCAGCCGATAGAAGATGGACGCATACTTGGACATGCAAGGGTTTAGTGGTGTTAACAACGAATTCATACCGAAAGAAATTGCCGTGGTTACAGATCAGGGTCGTTTATCGTTGATGCTGATAAAACCACCGCGAGGCTACTTTATATCAGGATCCATGTCACGACAGATCAAATTTATGGAAGATAATTATCATGGCTTGAAGTGGTGGTGGGGTCATGTACATTACAACAATTTCGTGAGGAGTTGATGAGAGTGCTGCGGCCATTTAACAAAATTCACGTTAAGGGTAGTGAAAACAACAGTTTTTAAGGTTTCTTAACAAACCAATAGTAAACCTGGAGGAGAGTGGTTGCCCGTCGATTAAACAGTTGAAAAGGAAGCAAAAGCATATAGCTGTTTAAGTCATAACATCACTGATCCTATGTGTGCACTGGAAAACGCATTACTACTACAAGACTGGAAACACACCAATTCCAAAGATGTATGCGGTACAAGTGTTGAGATGCTTGAAATCGATCACCAGCCACAAGAAGAATGTGTTTCGGCTTGTATGTGCTTCTAATCAATTACCGAAACACGCACCTCGACCGAGTGCGATTATCGTAAACACGGACCCTGCAGACAAACCAGACCAGCATTGGACCTCTACCTACATTGACGAGAGTGGTAACAGAGGGTTGTTTGAGTTTCAAACCTACTTGTTTCTCTAGGTTAACAATTTTCTCAAGGTAGAATGAGTATGCTGTTGTGAAATAAAATTTCGTATATAGATAAAACATATAGTCTAAAGGTTAATTAATAGAAAACATTTTTAATAACATTTTTCTTAGAATAATAAAATATTCATAAACCAATATACGTCAACTTAAACTCAGGTGTACATTTTTATAAAAGTTTAAATTCTTTGTGTTTAAAACTGATTCCTTGTCTGAATGTAGATTTATAAACCTTCATGTTAACTATACTAGTACTTTTTGAAATATCATTCGTATATAAGAATAATACAGGGTTTGCTTCAAACGATCTTCATCGTATACTTTAACAGTAAACCTTTTTCAGATAGTTGATCACCCTATTAAAATGGAGCGTTAATAGTTTATAGAAGTACGAGTGTAGATAAAAATACGCTACATTGCGATTGTGTTATAAACTAGTGGAGGTCGTTATTAATTCGTGTATAAGTTGATTTTATGTAAGTAGAAGTAACAATAATACAGGTCCACTTACACATTTTATATATATTGAAAACAATTACTTGAAATAAAACGGCGTATCAACTCTAATAATATTTTTTAGAAAATATATTAACCATTTTATATTGGTTTTTAGACTATTAAATTAAACAAAAGTTATATAATTACACGGTAATTAGTAAATGTGAGCAGTAATTTCTTACTACAAAATGTTATGGAATTTTAAACATTCCAAACACTTAATATGGTTTTTTATAAAAACACGTTGTGTGTCCGTATACGAATATTTTCAAACAATTTATTTTAAGAGAAAGGTAAATGTATGTTGCTGCAAGTGTAATAAAGACAATGAGGTTGTTTGTATATTTTACATTCTAATGATGGAAAATCAATAGCTAGTTTTTACACAACTAGAAAGTTTAGTTGACAAGTAAACACAAAGCGGTGACCATCACTCAGTGCCTTAAAACGTTACAGATCTGGTATGTGTTGTGTTAATCCTTTTATTTATTTACAGATTTTTTAATTACAGTTAACATCTAAGCATTAAGTTTCTTTAAAAAATATTAAGGCGTACAACATTCTTAGCGGACGGATAGATATTATTTCAATGCAGGTAAACTATGTTTTTAATATGCGTTTTAGAAAACACAAACTGTTAATGTGATTAATTAACTTAATAAAAATGTTTTGTTTCATTAGGAATGCCAGTAATTTTTTATAGTTCACTGAGGATAAGTACGCAATTTACAATAAAAATAAGTGTTCTATAATTAAATTTTACTGTCATTCAAATTCCCCCAAGTATGATTAATCCTAATACAACTGCTATTTTACATCATTATTAGAAACGTTTTCTCCAATAATAATCTTTGTACAATTTCTAACATTGTACGCGTGTGCAGCCTCCAGGGGTTACAACCAAAAGGACCTTAATTAAGGTTGAAGATAATTACTAGAAATAACTCTAAGACCAAGTCCAAGTCCTGCCCCAGGTCCAACCCTAAATACAGTTCTAAACCCTAGCTCCACCACCAAGACCTGACTCCAACCCTAGCTCCACCACCAAGGCCAAACTCTAAGACTTATCCCTAGCTCCAGCACCAAGACCAGGACCAGTTCCTCACGTTAACAAAAGTCCTATCCGTCAAAAAGGTCCTTAATACAACCATAAGACTCCCCAAAAGAAATAATAAAAATTAGGGTAATACATGTCCTATACGTAAGCGAGTAAAAATAATTAGGGTTGAAAACACGGTCTCACACGTGGATGTGTAAAAAATAATTAGGGACGAAAATATGGTCTCACACGGGAGTATATAAAAAATAAGGGTGGAAAATCCGGTCTCACACGTGGATGTGCGAAAATAAGGGTGGAAAATCCGGTCTCACACGTGGATGTGTAAAAAATAATTAGGGATGAAAATCCTGTCTCACACGTGAATATATAAAAATAAGGGTGGAAAATCCGGTCTCACACGAGGGTATATAAAAATAAGGGTGGAAAATCCGGTCTCACACGTGGATGTAAAAATAGGGTGGAAAATCCTGTCTCACACGTAAGCGTGTAAAAATAAGGGTGGAAAACCGGTCCCCACGTGGGCGGGCTTGTGACGTCAAAATCCAAGATGGCGGCGGAAGGTGCCTCATTACTACTACTGTATGTAAGCTTTTAAGTACCAATTTGCTTTCATTATGGATAAGATGCTAGAATTAATATAGTTAACTGAACAAGCTTCTCCGATTATTTAGATAAGTAAAGTTGTCATTATTGAGGGGGATTGTGTTTGGATATTGTGGAGCGAAAGGCAAGTTGGATTGTTACCTTTTTGAAGTCAAATATTACTGGTTATATACATATATATGTACAATGTGACCATTTAAATCCGCACCATATGGGAATTTTTTTTAGCCTCGGCTTTAGCATAGATCTGATTATCACACCCATTTTTGCTTCAAATAAAACCAAAATGAAGTATAGAAAGTTGGTTTTACAACCGACGTCATCTGGCAAAAATTACAATTTTAAGAAAAAACTTGAAAAAACGCATAAATTAGCCAAATTTCGGAAAAATTATTATAAAAAGTTGTTAATTTTGTGCTTTAGACTTATGTACTGAATTTCAACGACCTAGTATGATTTTGAATTTTTGGCAGTTTTTTGACATTTTACCAATTATTTTTCATCTTGATTTGATGTAACTTACGTAAAGTTCTTTATCTAATGAAAACTCAACATGCCAAGCCTATTTAAGTTAAAAACAAAATGGCTTTTTAAATTATAAAAATTTATCCATCATCATGAGTCATGTTTGGTGCAAAGTTCGTTTAACTTTTGTTTTGAAGCAAAGAAATATTTTTGCTTTTCTAGTTACATAGAAAACTCAATTCAAATTTGTTGGGGTATGTTAAAACAAGAGTTTTCTTAGCGTTGAATTAAAATTTTTAACAACGTAATGTTTTTATTGCAGACATAAATTTAACAATTTGCTGTTTTATCTCTTTCTTTAATACTTCAGATGAACGTATTTCTCAAAAGGGTAAATTTGATTTATTATGATAAATAACACATTTTACATTCTAATCAGAATCTGTAATGGCAGTTACATAATAATGTATTTCAGTTAAAACAAAGTTAAACGAACTTTGTACCAAAGATGACTTCTGATGATGGATGAAATTATATCATTTTGAAAAATAACAAAAACATTTTGTTTTCGGCTCAAATAGATTAGATATGCTGAGTTTTCATTAGATAAGGGATTTTACGTAGGTTAAATAAAATCAAGATGAAAAACAATTGGTAAAAGTCAAAACTGCCAAAAATCAAAATCATAGTATGCCATTGAAATTTGACAAAAGGTTTAAAATGACAAAATGAACAACTTATTCTAATATATTTTTCGAAATTCGGGCAATTTATGCGTTTTTCCATTTTTCTTAAAATGTAATTTTGACAGGTGACGTCGGTTGTAAAACCAATTTACTATAGTTAATTTTGGTTTTATTTGAAGCAAAATGGATGTGATAATCAGATCTATGCTAAAGTCAAAGTTAAACAAAATCCCATATGGTGCGGACTTAAATGGTCACACTGTATATATATATATATATATATATATATATATATATATATATATATATATATATATATATATATATATATATATATATATATATATATATATATACATATATGTTGGTTTTACAAGTAAAATCTTGCGACTTGCCCTCTTCAGTATTAATATTGAAAATACATGGTAATTACGAAGTTTTATTGTTTCATGTCGTGATATTAGGATAACGCTATACTTAGCTTTATTTTTGGAGAAAATAAATGTATGTTCTGTGTGCATTCATGAATTATCCAGTCTTTGGGGAAACGTAATCAACATCCAATTATAACCAACGTCCAATTATGATAACTATAAAAGTAAATTATATCGCCTGTGTTCGTGTTGCTATTAAATATAGATACCGATTGTTCATTATTGGGAAACTTATCAATAAATTTACGCTTGTTGAGGGAACTGTCGTTTACTTGCTATTCCTGTTGCTTTCTTGGTTCAAGCTTTACAGGGCCTCTCTTTCAAGAAATAGAAATCCTTTCTTTGATGCTTGTGGCGCCTATTTCTTGTCTCTTCTCCCTATCTTTCCGTCTACAATTTTGTTCTTGTTTTATAGCTACCTAACCACCTGTTTACTCTTTATCAACGCTTCAAAACGCCCACGCTATCCGAGTGCTCTGCGGTCTCAGGGACGTTTGTCTGAGTTACTAGTCGAGTATACTACTTTCTCCCAATTTTATGTGACGTCGTAGGTTAGACACGTGTCACGTTATTTGTAAATATATTTAGATTATTTTTGTATATTTACGCATATTGTCGAATTTTCTCTATAAAGAATTAAATTTTAGCAGATATGCTATTTTTTTTTGGTGTGAATAATTACGAATATAATGGTATATGTTTTTATAGTCTCTAATGGGTATTTAGCCACATCAATGCCTTTTTCGTTTGTGTTACGTTCAAATGCACATCACCTTAAGTTTAATTCCCTGCATAAGGTATGCAACTGAAAATTGTGTACAATATGAAAATTGCATAAGAACGGTTCTATATCATGTTGAAGGAAGTGTGGTGGATAACGTTGCTCAAGATGCCGTGCATACAGTACATTAGAGGATGCAATACGTTATCTTAATAAAAGTTTGAGTTGTAGATATTATTTGTTCTTATGTCATTAGGTATGGAAGCAGGACACATTACGCCTGTTGTTCAGTTGTGCCCACTTTGGTAGCTACAACGTATCTGTGTTCCTTTCTTTGGGTCAAGGATACATTACTTTACCTTTATACCATTGAAAAGTGTTGGAAATTACCTTACCATTACATTGATGTTACACCTTATCGTATTGTGAAAGAATGAACTTGTCAAAAGCATATCGTTTTGATACATTATATTAACTTTATGTTGAATGTACAAGTAAGTACATATCATTTTTAGTGCAAAGTACGTTTTTATGACGAGGATAAATTAAACGAATTCATTTACGAACATTAAAGTAAACCTAGCCACATATTGTTTTGGAAGGTTTAATTATGTGGTAGAGAAAGGAAAACAGCTGACTTCTGTTAGCGTTTTCTAAGATAAAGGCATTTGAGTGCATGGGTTTACGGTATATTGTTGACATAGTTCGTAAAAAAAATTTAGATTATACTTTTTTGTTCCATTTTAATTAACTTTCATTTTGAAATAATTCTACGCATAGACAGATTATATTTTATGGATAGTTTTACGTATTGATTAAGAACTACTTTAGTATCGTAACGCTTTGCGAAACGTTTAGTACTATTTTATTTACTTATACGCTGAAATTAATCAGCAGATACGATTATTAAATATACAGAGTGATCAATCTCAAGTGTATACCACGTGATCAGAATATTTAAGTTGGTACCACTGATAGGTTGGTAAGAAGCTGTATTGCTCTAGCTACTCTAGAGCATGGTTCGAGTAAAAACTACGATCAGTTTCAAATCTGTATGAAGGTCATTAACTTTATACATATTACAAAATATTATCTTAATTTAAATAATGACTATTTTGTATTTGATCAGACTGCATCCCTATAAAATACAACAAAATAAGTAAAATATTATTTAATGATTGGATTACATCATTACAAAATAATGAATCTTAAGCATTTAAATGTTATAATTTCATTATAATTAAATTAAATTCTTAGTACATGTTTATGGAATGACAATGTCTTTTACAATTTTTTTTTAACTCCTTAGGTACACACTAGTTATCACACTTTGCTTTACAGCATATGTTCAAAATGACCGCCATTAAATTGTAAACATAAGTTCACCCTACGTTGCATATTCGCAAATACATTTTGTAACATTTCGGCACCAATATTATGAACTCATGAGTTATAGCATCTCGCAATTCTTGAAGAGTATGCAATCTTCTGCTGAACACTTTTTTTTTAATAACCAAAAAGGAAAAAGTCTAACGGTGTCAAGTCTGGTGAATTCAGTGACCAACGATTTACACTAATGATTCTATCTTCAAAGAAGTCTCGTAAATAATTAATTGTAGCCTGTGCAGTATGGGGGGTAGCGGAGTCATGCGGAAAATACCCGCTTCGTAATTCACGATCATACAAATTATTAATAAATGGTTCTAAAAGTATTTCCCTGTATCTTGCCGCAGTAATTGTGCCATCGAAAAATACTGGTCCAAATATCAGTTGTCGCGACATTGCTATCCAGACAATGACCTTGATAGGGTGTAAGGTAGTTTCTCGAAATACATGTGGATTTTCAGCAAACCACGTACGATCATTTTGGCTATTTATGTAACCGGACAGATGAAACCAAGCTTCGTCAGAAAAAAAAGATGGATCCAATAAATCATTGTTCATCGTATTGTTGAACCATTGACAGTAGTTTACTCCAAGCTGAAAATCTCTATCTCGCAACTGTTGTAATACCGACACCTTGAACGGGTACAAATGTAAATTCTTCTTTACTGCAGTGTGGACACTTCCATAGGATACATCTAAAAATTATTTATGTAAAATTATGTTTTTATGGTAAAATTTTTTATACGTGTTTGTGCGGATAATTTTCGCAAAGATTTATTGGGGCTTGCACTCATCCTTGCTTGGATATCTGCTAAGGTGTCCTCTGTTAAAACAGTAGCCGAAGCTTCACGTTTGCGATTTAAAACACTGCCAGTCTCCAAGAATCGAGCCATTAATCGATTACGATGTTGACTAAATGTTTTGTAACTAATATTTTCATTTGGGTACTCAACAGTAAATTGATCGATGCATGATTGCAATGAATAATGCCTTGGCCCATTACCACATTGGAAGCCGCTACGAAAATGAGCCACAACAATGAATGTGTTGTGTTCGATTGAAAACGGCATGACGATTAAATTCGATATCACAATTTGAAATTCAGAATATATAATTTGTCTTGATATAGACAGTTTCTAAATAACTCAATAAAATACAAAAGTGAAAAACTAAGGTATAATATAACATAAACTGACATAAACTAAAACGACTAAAACCACAATAAAAATCCAAAGCAGCCAACTGCAAAACACAACAATATCAACAACTAGGAATTTTTGTCATACCACTACAGTACACTTGAGATTGATCACGTTGTACAAATAAATACAGATGTTGTGTTATTTACTAAGTTTACATGTGGTACTAAAGTACAACTTTCCTTTTGTTGTTGTATTTGAATTACCTAAAGAATGAGTGACGCGTGACGTGCATATCTGGTTTATAGATATGGATATTTTCTCTGCATTCCCTTATGAGCTAATAAAGAAAAGAGCTTTCATTTTAGAGTAAGTATCTTAGCTGATGCAAAATTACCTTTTCATGTGCTATAAGTACAAACTTTATTTGTTATGTTATCGCTTTTTGCCAAAAGAGAAACTGTGTGTGTGTGTGTGTGTGTGTGTGTGTGTGTGTGTGTGTGTGTGTGCGTGCATGCGTGCGTGTGTATGTGTTTATTACCAAAGGGTGCCGATAAAGAAAGGTTGATTATTTCCGCAACACCCCTGTTGTCAGAAATGCTGGAAGAAGAATTACATGCAATAGATTATAAATTAGGTAGCTTGTTTATTTTTGGAATAAAATAAACAAACATGTTAAGGATATGAGGTAAATGTGATAGGTCAAAGGATACCACGAATATAGATATTACAAGTTAATAAATACTTAAAAATGTACCTGTACTAAGTGCTTCGCACAAAATTATTTATTTTCACTAATACGTCCTTACGCGTAATTATTACTCAACTGTTAGTTAATTTTACACTAATCACTATATGTAATAAACTACATTATTAACTCACTATTGATTAAACCCCATATTAAGTACAATTCACAGCAGTACTAAAATAGGTCTGCACTCAACAAAATCGTGTGTGTGTGCGTGTGTGTGTGTGTGTGTGTGTGTGTGTGTGTGTGTGTGTGTGTGTGTGTGTGTGTGTGTGTGTGTGTGTGTTTGTTTCTGTGTGTTTATGTATGTGTGCGTGTGTGTGTGTGCGTGCGTGCGTGCGTATGTGCGTGTGTGCGTACGTGTGTGCGTACTTATGTGCGTGCGTGCGTGCGTGCTAGCGCATGCGTGCGTACATGCATGGATTCGTAAGAAGTTTATATTATATTATAGGTTGAATAATTATCAAAAAAATTGTTATTAAAATTATTTCATTCCTTTTAAATACCATTTTGTAGCTTGGAAGGTCGTGTGTTGTCCTATACTAATTTCTAATTTTTAAAATGAAAGCGTACAGCCCTTCACATAGCATAACTAAAATGGCACGGTTACGTAATTTCTCATTAATGTCACTATACGTACAAAACTAAATTTCAAAAAAAATTTCTCTAAAAAGTTACATAACTATACAAAAAGATAAATTTGGATTTTGTACAGTTGTGTAACTATGATGGTTATGGCTCACAGGGATTTACACAGGCGTGAGAGAGAGAGAATATGTAAAAAAAAAGGTAATAGATAACAAAAAGGTGAAAGTTATGTCAATAATTAAATAAGCGGTAGGTTGATTGGCGTAACAAAAACAATATGTATTAACAAAAAAACTAAAGGTACCTTCCCCGAGATCTCGAGTTTACACAAATAAACCAAATAATTAATATTTTATGAAAATGTAAACTTTCACCATTAACACTCATAATAAAATATTATCTTTATTGGGGTTTTTTAATGGTGTACTTTAAATTATACAATCTAAACGTTTCGATAACACTTACAGTTATCTTCGTCAGTAGTAATGTTAAAAATTGTTAAAGATGTAAACAATTTTGTCAAATTTGAAAAATTAAAACATAAACATAAGCCTGCTATTAATATAACAGTTTGAGAAACGTATAAGCCAACTATAAAATTGTAGTAAAGAATAACTAGGTCATTAAAATTAAATATTGTTAAACTGCCTCAAAGATGACAAACCAGAACACTCTCTACGATGAAAGCTAACAATGAAATTTGTCAGCCATTAAACACATTTAACAAAATTTAATCCAGTTATGATGTAAGTGTAAAGTTGTGAAAAACTTCAATTTGAAAATGATAGAAGCATTGACAAATCCAAATATTACATCAAATAAAATAACCCTGTTAAATCTTTATCAATAATTGGAAGTGTTATTAACGATGAAAAGCACAATGCAGAACGTTATTTGTAATTTTTTTTTAATTTTAATTTAATTTCAACTACTTATGTTAAATTATAGTGCTCTGGTAATTTAACATATAATTGGTAAAGCATTTGCTTCAAGGTCTAGGAAAAACACAGCAAAAAACCTAGACATACCAAAAGCTAAAATTAAAATCAAAATTAAGACGTATCATTATGCTTTTTTTTAATTATATGATGCCAAAACCTGTTTAAACGGAGATTTTCTTCTTGTCTATTAAAATTATTCGGGTGTTTATATTTCCATATTGTCAAATTGAATGTCATGATTTAGATTATTCAGGGCATGGTCAGCCACAGCACACCTCTCTGGTTGACCTAATCTACAAAATCTCGTATATTCTTTGCGTCTTGTATCAAAGCTACGTTTTGTGGTTCCGATGTATACTTTTCCACATGAACAAGATAACGTATACACTCCGGAAGATGACAGAGGGTTTGACACATCTTTAGGTGATCTTAAATGTTGTTTAATTTCTCTTGTCAATGTGATTGACTTAGTCCAAACTTCATTGACTTCTTGAACCTGGATCGTGTCAGGATTCCTAGAAATCGCCTAGTTAACCTCTTGAAGGTTAACACTTTTGGCTTAATATCCAAATTTACGGACCTCCTCAGTGTTACTGATCTGGAAACAAACCGTAATTTGAGCTATAAAACCTAGATCATATTACTATTCCAAGCAAGAGATAGAACTAGTTCCTGGACACAAGATGAGGAGTACCCCAAAGTTTATTCACTTTTTCAGAGTTACTACCTTGGAAACAAGCCCCGAAATTAGTTGTCCTCTTAAACCCGGAAGTTAGTGGACTCTTAGAGATTTAAAAATAGAACCAACCCCTTCGAGCTTATTGATTTATACCAAAGTTGACTGACCTCATCAAGGCCGCTGATTTATCTGGGATATTGATGAATTCCTTCATATCTAAAAATAGCACCACCTACTGGACAAGAGGGTATATAAATGTTCTTATAAATGTGTGACTTATAATAAGTAATTATGCAATCTAGATTTAACAAGTGAAACCTGTTATTGCTCAAGATGTTACTTCTCTCACATACAGAGCAGAAGTTAGTTCATTAGCAAACATGATTCTGTCTAATTTAAATCAAAGCTTATCATAAACGAATTTATAAGATTGCCAAAATGTACGCTTATTCAGTTGGGAAATGATCATAAACAAATCTGAAGGTGCTAATGGAGCCAGTACAAAGCAAATCACCATACAAGATTATAATTTGGTACTGTTTGATTACCAGATTGCAAAACCACGCAAGCATCTAATCATATCCATAAAGCATTTAGTCTTCACCACTAGGCAGAACAAACTGTGCGACAATAAAAGGGTTATAAGTGTTGGGAAAATTGATACACATCAGTGGGAGTACAGAAATATGCATTAATGCTTGTAATACTTAAAGCGTACGTTTACAACAAATAGCTGTCCACTTTTGGCTGACATTTTTGAAAAGGTTGTGATGCCTAACGAATGTTTTCGGTAGTATACCACACACAAATGGATATCTACTTGATTGTACATTTTATTTGTGGACACACAAATGGATATCTACTTGACTGTACATTTTATTGGTGTGATTATTTTAACGCACTGGGTATTGCAGCCTTGTGTTGTGCGTATGACGTATTTTTCATAACATATGCACGTAACTTTGCACGAAAAAATTGTTTATTATATGTACATAATGTAAGTTGGTGTAAATGCTACGCCACTGGAATTTTTGGTATAGTTGAATATTATTTAACACGCTTAATTGTGGGATAAACGTTTATGCGTTGAAAGTATCAAATTTGAATGAGAAATAATGTTTCAACATCACCCCTATTGAGATGATAATGAATAGATACTACTGCATTTGGCTACTGTATTACAAAAATGTGAGTTTCTCTAAATGTCTAGCGTGTGAATTTATGGTATGTTGAGATTGTATGTTGTAGAGCAAGAACCCTCGTATACGCATAAATTAATATTTATAACTGTTATAAAAATTCTGAAATAAATAAACCATTTGGATAAATGATAATTCACTGTAATTTTTAACCACAAAAACTTTAACTAGTATCTTAAAAATTAAAAAGTTTAACGACTAGTGCGTCTTTTGTGAATGACACATATTCTCAAATACCATTTGAGTTTGAATCATTAAAATACATTTAAACGTTCGCAGTGACCAGTATTGTGTTCTCAATGACTCTTAATGAATGTAACGTAATTCAATTTTGTAATCCACCTGACTCAAAGTAAGCAATTTTCAGACTAATGTTCTATCGAAAATGTCAAGAGCTTTATCAGTTGAAGGCGGTTTAATCCTCCTTTTACAAAGGAAAACAATGAAATCTTAGAATATAGTATTGGTTCTTTTTAAAACTGTATAATACAACTGTTGGGAGCTTTTCAATAATTCAAACAGGACAATTAGATAACTAATCGAACCCTGTTAACCAATTTTGTCAAAACATTTGCATATATATATATATATATATATATATATATATATATATATATATATATATATATATATATATATATATATAGTCACAATTAATGATTATTAAATTGAACTTCTGTTCGTTCACTAAACCAATTTCTATAGTTATCTATTACTGTTGCATACAGCAAATAAAAATTAACAATCAGTCACGTGTTGTCATGTGAGAAACCTTAGCGAATTGCGGGCTCACTTGACATTCACAAAAAAGTTGACTGTGATCCTTCATTCTGTGTATAATAATTATAATACATCGTAACTAGGGAAGTACATACAGATCAAGTTTGAATCGATTGTGACTTGTCTCCTCGATAGCTCAGATGGAAGAGCCCCACTCTAGCAAAGTGGAGGTCGTGGGTTCAAGTCCTACTCGAGTTAATCTTTTACTGTAAGTACTTTAAAAGTTAATTTGAAATAAAATACAATTGATAATTATTAAATTGAACTTCTGTTGGTTCACTAAACCAATTTCTATATATATATATATATATATATATATATATATATATATATATATATATATATATATATATACAGGGTGAGTCAGTTTTTTGTAGACAAGCTTTAACAGGAGGTAGAACACATGTTTCTAAAAAGAAAAGTTCCTATAAACATATGTCGTAGAAGGCTTCTTTTCCGAGATACAGGGTGTTGAATATAATTTTTTTTTCCCAAATTTTCATTATAACTCATAAACGAATGCTTAGATTTTTTCATGTTGGGGGGATAATGTCTATTAATTAAGGGGCATAAAACAAGCGATAAGAATGTTCACATACTTGCACAGTGGCGGAGTGGAGGGGGTGCTCAACCCCTTTCATAAACAGAACTTGCTCATATGTTACAGTCCATTTCTTTCTCAATGTTTGCCACCCTTATTTGTGTTCAATTTCTAACATTTATCCTAAAATTGTAATATATTCTTAATATCTGTCCTTTGCTAGTACCCTACCTTCATAACTCTTCGAATTATAAATCCTTTTCCTAAATATCCCTTTTAATCAATACAATATCTAATGATTTTCAATCAAAATTATAGGTTATATTTATGTCTGAATTTTGAATAGTTTAAATGCGTTCACCTTGAATTGCAATTCAGGAATTATCATTGGCCAGTTTTAAATTTTGATCAAATTTCGCCATAGGCGTACCCATTTTACTTTCCGGTGAATACGTAATCCCATATAGTATTTTTGGTGTTTGTCTTTTAATTAATCTCATTTATTTTGTGGTGTTTCATGTTTACATTTTACCCTTTACCTTTTATTAATATTTATACCTATATTTTCTTGTTTTATCTAACTTAAATAAATTCACGCCACTGTTGTGTAAATTTGGTCGGTATTTCCCTATTCTCAAAATGTTGGATAATTTTCCCGCTCATCGAAACCCTTCTTCTTCTTACTTATAATTCTATCCTTGTCGTTCGGCCAACAACCAATTTTTTTATTTACGGAATTTACGTAATTTTTCTATAATTCAGTAAGATATATCAAGTCTAGTTCGAGGGGTATTAGTGGTTTATCGCACCCTTTTCGTCCAATATTTGGGATTTAACTCCACAACCCGCTACCTATATAAGTGGTTCTGTTATCCTATAAGGACCAGAGCTTTCCGCAATTGGGATTTTTATGGTAACGGCGTTGCTAGACCTAATCACGTTGATCATTCAAAACGACTTTTTTGTAAGTAGGTTTAACACAGTGTTTTCCATATTCCCATGTAAATTACCTTTCAGATTTTGCACACCTAGATTTTAACAAAAAAATAAAACCAGAAACAAGCCTATGTGTTGATAAAAATATCTATTTATCTAATTCCTCGTCGTACTCTACGTTGCGATCGCCGCTCATCATCGCCTAATAAAAAAAAGAAACACAATCATCCCTTCACATTTATCATTTCATCAAGTAGTATAATCTATCATCCTCTGATCATTTTTTTGTTAGTAATGTGTAATATAAAGTAACTCACCCGTTATTTAATTGGGGCCAAAAGTAACCCATTAATTTTTTTTTAAGATCTAAGCAGGCGTTTACTTTAGTTAAAATATTAATTAGTTGGTTTATTTGTGTAAACTCGAGATCTCGGGGAAGGTACCTTTAATTTTTTTTTGTTAATACATATTGTTTTTGTTACGCCAATCAACCTTACGATTATTTAATTATTGATAGAACTTTCACCTTTTTTTTTCTATTATTTTTTTAAATAAATAGTAATGTTCTATTCATATACTTCCTTCCTTTCACGGTCCTCCTTTAACATCTGGGAATTTTTCTGACTTGGAATTACGGCAGATAAGTGCCACAAGTTAGTGGCGCCTCCTGACCTTACCTTATGAAATGGTCTACCCATTGTGAACTCACTCCCATTCCACCGTGAGCAGCTGGTTTGCCGTAGGACCCTCATCCTCTTTTCGACCGTAACAATATATATATATATATATATATATATATATATATATATATATATATATATATATATATATATATATCATACATACATACATACATACATATATAGTCGCTGCTTCTGTAAATCAACACACAAAAAAACAATTCTTGTTGATTAATGTCCCTACTACCTACATTCTAACATATACAAACAATAAACCGTGGTGCTGGAAATTGATTGCCCCTTAAATCTAATTAAAATTTACAAATATAACACTGAGGCCCTTATAGGTGAATCAACCGTTCACCACTCAACAAATAACTACGATTATCCTTACATATAATTTCTGATGTCCTTTATCAGATATAATATCCTATCCATTTAGTTAGAAAAGTATAACAAAATGATATACATGACATACAGACAGATAGGGAGAACTGACAAGAAACAGGCGCCACAAGATTTAGAGAACGCTGTACAGACTATGTACTGAATAAGAGAAGTGACACTCAAAATTTAAACATAATTTATTCTAACATACTTTATCTAGATAAACACAGAAATCATAGGATCAACCATTAACGGATTAACCCTTAGTGGCAGAAGGGGATTTATTTTGTGTGGATTTTACCATTTTGTTTAGTGTAAAAGAGTTATCACGAATAGGTCTATTTGGTATTAATCTCCAGAATGTCCCACATAAAAGTAAAAGTCCTATGTAATAATAGACATTCAAATAATCTTAAATAGTCCTATTCATAACACTTTTACACTTATCACACAATCACATTCAACATATTAATCTACTTATACATTGATTTCATAACCATTTTCTTTGTTTTTCCTATAACTATGACAATAATTTTAATTTTTTTGTCAAAGTCCAAAAATTGATTTTGACATCTAATTCAAATTTAAATTGAAATATCTTCTTTCAATGCTGCTTCAATGTTTTTAACTGTATCCACGATCGTAAGTTATTATCTTATCTTAATTTATATGTATTATCAACGCATAACTTCTTGTAGATTGGTTGACAAAGGTAATAAATTTACCGAAAGCTTCCTTTGAACAAAGGATCTTTTCTTTATTTTAAACTAGCCCCACAACCTTGGCTGCACCCACTAAATCTTTCTTATTATATATATATATATATATATATATATATATATATATATATATATATATATATATAGGTATAGATTATAACAAATAAATGAAAGCAGAGCTCTGTATTCCATTGTTGGCAAACAATACTCAATGTTGTTGTTTACCTGATTATTGCTCGAGGTGATGAGACATGCCCAATATTTTTGGTAGGTATGATATATATATATATATATATATATATATATATATATATATATATATATATATATATATATATATATATATATATATATATATATATATATATATATATATATATCTATATATTGATTGTTGTAGTACACGCAACAACTGCATGGAATTTCCCACAAACGGGCTAAACATGTTCCATCTAAATATACAAATTTTATTAATAACACTTATTAATCACAGGTAAATAATAATACTAATATTTTATATTAACTTTTCGCCAAGACGGTTCCACTAATTTGTCACAGCCAAATAAGAATACTATTTTATTTTAACTATTCCCCAAGACGATTACACTAATTTTGTGTATCTGTATCACCATATATTATTTACGGGTAATATTACGAAGGCAAGTTGATAGAGTTGATTAAACGATCTTTCAGAAATTTAACCTGAAAAGGAAAAGTCACAGACAACCAAAATGCATTAATTTAAAATATATGTGGAAACGACTGTTCAGTGTACAATTAACATTAGCAAAAGTTTATAAATAGATAATCTCGACAATTAAAAATTTTTGTGTATATACTGAACATTTTCCACAATATAAAACACATTCTTAAATCTAAAATACCAATGTAAATGGTATGATTTCTCGCTCGGAAGTAACACAATTAATTAAAATACGAACTCAGCCGGTATACCAAGAAAAATAATATTTATGCTCCTGCGCAAATGGTAGCACACTTTGTTAGTGATTCACGAACAAGAAAATGGACGGCAACGTTAATACAGTCCTGGATGTGATTTAAAAGATTATCGTGACAAGTGAAACCAAATTATTTTGTTATAACCAACCCATAAAGCAATTAACGTTACTATAAATTTAGAGCTATTGTACAATATCGAATTATACTCGAGTTCTGACAAACTTTTAACAAGGTAAATATTTCATTATGACTTGAATGGTATCATTAATTAAGGCACACTTATTTTAGAAGAGCTATATTGTCCACTGCAGAAGGCAGCTTCAGAAGCATGAACGTGTAGCGTACCAACTTTGGTATTTATGCAATGGACGTAGTTTATAATACATTATTCTGACCTGGTTTGACGAAAAGATAACCTTTATATCCATAAATCAACAAGCTTCGTTCTGGTTAATGTAGGCGTAGAGGAGTGCAGGTTAGAATGATGTAGCGTCGGTAACCAGTTGAAAACGTGCAGCCATCCACCATAATCGTAATAATTACGAGAGAAACAAAAATCCAAAGGAACGAGAAGACAGAGAAACCGAAGGAACGAAAGAACAGAAATAATGTAACACAAGTAAGTCGAAAGTGGTGTTCTACCGATTGTTTTACCTCTACGACGTAGGTCGGGCCCCAAAAGTTGTAATTACTTTTAACTATTAGCTATTTATTTTTTCCAGCCGCTAAAAGAAATTTTGAAATTACCAAGAATTAGGGAAATATAGATATTTTTCCCACGAATGAAAGGAAGTTTTCTGAAATATTGATCCGCTACCTTCAGCGAACAATAATCACCACTATT
Organism: Vesta saturnalis; assembly: GCA_036346205.1. NCBI lineage: Eukaryota > Metazoa > Arthropoda > Insecta > Coleoptera > Lampyridae > Vesta > Vesta saturnalis. Next base: position 2,708,423 of record JARFJB010000524.1, read on the forward strand.
TCAGTGTAAGTTTTAATACAGCAACCACAGAAAGTTGTAGATCAGGTAATATTGAATTAAATATTGATCCTGCATAGTACACAATTTAAACACTTTACTGTAAATTCTAATGCAGTGACTGCAGAAAATTGTAGCTCAGGTAACATTCAGTTCAATATTGATTTTTGCCCGTTACAGCTGCAACTTTGAACAACGCAGCGAGTAGTTATCAAGTCATAGGAAGCTACCCAGTTGATCGTTTGTTTTTTTCTGAAACTAATTTCATAGCAAATGAAAACTTCAAAACTCCTCATATCCTCCTTGAAATTGAAAAACAAGGGAAAGTATTTGCCAGTACTGACCACTTCAGATAAAGAACTGTGAGAGACGCACTTGGAAGATTACGGAGGTAGTACTCTTTTTCTTTAGTAATTGTGGTCTTGAATAGGCTGTCTGGCCGACCGTGCTAAACCACTGAGGAAGACTTAGCGAGATGGATAAGGGAATATTGAATGGCCAAGAGATGCCTATGTTACGGCTATCTTACAATTTTTTCATATCATAGGTGTGAGGAAAACAGGAACTAGAGAGATCGTTAGATAGCTTAGAAACCGTATAAAGGAAAGTGGATTACGCCCGTTTCGTACGTTAAATTTGTACTGTATATTGATGATCGAACCGAATATTCCTAGCAAAGGTGGTCCGAGATGGTATCAACGAAAGTAATACAGCAGTAATGCCGATAATACAAAGAAATAACTAAAATTATTCCTTTATGCTCAAGGGACTGTATGTCAGAAGTTAAAGGCGGGTTATTTATATGCCTAATTGCTCTTTTTTGAATACGATCAAAGATATCGAGAGCGTATTGGGGAGTACCAACCTAGAGATGGGAATTATTTTCTAGACGAGATCTAATTTTGACGTTATACAACAGAAAGAGCGGTCGGGAGGTAAAGTTCTGCTTAGACCTGTACAAAAATCTTTTTTGCGCGGAACTGCTTTAGTATCTCACACAATATAGTCAACCCACGATAGATTTTAATCATTCCCAACATATTAACAGGGCCTGAAAACATAATATCGAACCGTTCGTGCATACAATAGGAAATGATCGACCTTTTCCGTCGCACAGAGGGTAGCACTGGGTTTTATAAGCATCAAACTTATCCGTCTTTATTAAAGCATACGTTGAATGACTTTGTTGATTGAAGTTGCCATTGCAGCTTTACGGTCTTGATTTGAGATAGAAAGTGGATTACCATTGAGTAAGCCGACGTGAACTACAATGAAAAGTGCTATCGTCAGATAAGCAATGGACCGCATTCGTCGTTGAAGAAATAAGATCGTTCATGTACAGCAGAAAAAGTGTAGGCGCTGATTCCTCTGGCACGTCCGCGTTAATGACTTCTTTTGAAAAGAAACGTATTCATCTTTTGTCAAGGCAACTAATAACCCAATTCATCATCATTTAACTGTTTGACAAGTAAACACTTGCGCTAAACTTAGTGAAATGCTTTTGGGGTAACTATAGGGACTCCAACTGTTTCACCGGTATGTTCTAATGTACTATTACAAACTTGTGCTACGCATGAAAGAAGATCACCTGCTGAATGATTCTGCATAATACCGTATTGGTGGTCACTAATGATTCTAGGAGCTTGTACAGAAAATGGATTGGTTTCATAGTATATGAGGAAGAGGTGACTGGCGACACACCTTTTCCAGAATCTTTAATGCACGAGTTTGATGCAGATTAATCCAGAAGAAATTACCTACCGAACCAGCAATTACAGATCAGTTAAGGAATTTTGGGAGGGAGAATAAAGATGTGCCACATTTTTACTGATGGCTTTAGCTAAAGGTCAGAATTTACGACTTCCCGAAGAATATGTAGTTAGGTCATTACATTTGTTGTGTTCAAACTACTTTTTAGCTTTATTGATAACACTTTTGCATGTATTTCTAGCACAAATGCATCCTGTAAGAGAATCGACCACTTTATTAGGTTTCCATTTTTTTTTTTTTTTTGTGGACCTGAACAGGCTAAATAAGGCCTATCGTGCTAAAGCACTTAGGAACACTTAGGAGGATGGATAGAGGGATAATGAATTGCCAATAGATGCCTATGAACAGCTACCTTAAATTTTCTCATATCATAAGTGAGAGGAAAATAGGAACTAGGGAGATCATTCCAGAGTTTAGAAGCCGTGTAGAAAAATGTGGATTGCGCCCGTTTGGTACGACAAGTGGAGATTTGTACTGCATACTGATGTGAATGATCGAACCAAGTGTCTCTCGCAAAGATAGCCGGAGATGGTATCAAAGAATGTAATCCACAAGCACAATAGCCGTTGTAATAACGATAATACAAAGAAAGAACCGAAACCATCCTTCTATGCTCAAGGGACTGTATGTGAGAAGTTAAGGACGGGTGATTTATAAGCCTAATCGCTCTTTTTTGAATACGATCAACGATATCGAGAGCGCATTGGGGAGCACTAACCCAAAGGTGAGAATTATATTCCAGATGAGACCGAATTTGGGCCTTATACAGCAGAAGGAGTTGTCGAGAGGTAAAGTACTGCTTAGATCTGCTCAAAAAGCCTATTTTACGAGCAGCTGTTTTGGTAGTTGACAGAAGATGGTCAACCCATGAGAGATTTGAAGATACAGTCATACCCAACAGAGTAATGGAGTCTGAAAACTTAAGAACTGAGCAATTCATACTTACAACAGGAAATGATCGATCTTTTTTGGCGGACATAAGGCAACACTGAGTTTCGTTAGCATTAAATTTAACTAGATTATTGCTTCCCCATTCGAGAATACGCTGAATGTCTTTGTTGATTGAATTTGCCATTTCAGCTTTAATTTCTTGATTTGACATAGAAGGTGGATTATCACTATGAGTAGACTGAGATGAACTACAGTGAAGAGTGCTACCGTCAGCAAAGCAATGGATGGGGTTAGTTGTTGAAGAAATAAGGTCGTTTATGTACAGCAGAAAAAGTGAAGGCTCTATAACGGATCCCTGTGGTACGCCCGCGTTAATGCTAACTTCTTTTGAAAAAAAGCCATCAACTACGACACGTATTCGTCTTTTATCAAGGAAACTAGAAACCCAGTTGATGAGCGTATCATTTAACCCAGACGAGGTGACTTTGGCAAGTAAACACTTATGCCAAACTTGGTCAAATGCTTTTGAGATATCTAAAGCGACTACAACTGTTTCACCAGACTGCTCTACTGTATAGTTCCAAACTTGGGTCACATATGAAAGAAGATCGCCTGTTGAACGACTTTGCCTAAACCCATATTGGTGGTCACTAAGGAGTTTGTTAGTTTCAAGGAACGTGAGCAGTTGCTGATTGATGGCTTTTTCCATGATTTTAGACAAAATGGAAGTGATGGCAATTGTCTGTAATTTGAGGGATCGGTCTTATCACCTTTTTTGGGAATAGGTTGAACATTTGCTAACTCCCATGATGAAGGGAATTCCCCAGAAGGTATAGATATCGTATAGAGCTTAGATAGGACTGGTACTAGTTCGGGGAACATTTCTTTAAGACAATAGCTGGGATACCGTCTGGGCCAGTCGCCTTATTGAGATCAAGCCTACTGATGATCGATTCCAAGAGCTTGTACCGAAAATGAATTGGTTTCATAACGTATAAAGAAGAGTTGACTAGGGGCACATCTTTTCAAGAATCATTGAGACACGAGTTTGATGCAAACAAATCCACAAAAACGTTGGCTTTGTCTACAGAATCAGCAACTACCGATCCGTCAATAGATGTCAGGGGGGGAAATGAAGATGTTCGAAAGTTTTTACTAACAAGCCTTATTGAACCAGGGTTGGGAACGTGAATGACCTACACGGTACTGTTTTTTCGGAATGTATAACTCCATTCCCATGAGGATGACTTCAGATACTGAAAGAGCGATGTCCGAAGAAGAGGACGACTTAAAACAATATTCACGCCATGGAAAGGTTGTAAAGAAATCCCGTAAATCACTCCATCGAGCTGACTTAAAACACCACAAGGTTCTATCGGTTTTGCGAACAACAGTGGAATTAGGTACAGTAGAAATGATTTTTATTAGACAATGGTCGGAAAGACCTAAAGGCGAAAGAACGGAAGTTTTATAAACAAGAGGGTTTGATGTAAGAAAGAGATCTAGAAGATGTGGAGTATGGTTAGGGTTACAAGGGATTCTTGTGGGTTCAGGAATCATTTGTGTGAGATCACATGAAATAGCAAATGTTTCTGCACTATGACCAGGCGGGATTTGTAGTAGATGAAAATTGAAGCCAACTAGAGTTATGAACATTGAAATCGCCTACAAATGAGATATCGCAAGATGGAAACTGAGACAGGAGATAGTCAACATTCATACTAAGGTAATCGAAGAACTCTTGAAAGTTGCTGTCATTAGGAGACCTATAAATAACAGTAGAATTTCACAAAATTAGGACCAGAATGTTTAAACCAAATCACGTCAAAATTTTTATTTTCTAAGGAAGAAACCCTCTTGCAAGCAATTCTGCCCTTGATGTACGCACATACGCCTCCTTTATATCGAAAGTTAGAGTGAAGATGGTATTGAGGAAATTGCAAGTCGGGTGACTCGGATCTTGCAGAGGAGACTTGTGTTTCAGATAGAAACAATATATCAGGTTAAGAATAAATTATCAAGATAATTCCAGTGGGGTGTGTCTGGTAACCTTAGATCTGGAGATTGCACCACAATGATGCTATAATAATTTCACCTAGTTGACCGTTCCGATTCGTGTGTTACCAACGGTAATAAAATATATACAGAACTGTTCAAAGGTATGATTTTTTAGTAATTAACGAATAGATTTAAGACCTTTTCCATTACAATTGATTATTAAATAAACGTTAGTAATTTTATTTTCATTTTGATTAATGTTGTATTATTATTAACAAACTCGGTTTAGCTGTTTCAATAACGTATATTTAAAAATAGCTTGGCGCCCGAAGTATCATTTTATTGTTTTTTATTTACATTACACATTTTTCTTATTAATTAAGTATAAGTGAAAATAATTAAGCTTATGACAAGCATGCAGTATTTCAGGTATGTTAATTAAACACTAAATTAGGACTCTCCCTTATCTTCATCTACCGATTGAGCCGACGGCAGTAGCGATTGATATTTGGTAATTTTTTTTATTAATTAAAATTATTCGATGAATTACAAATTTAGATTATTTTATTTTTATGTCACAAAACGACCCTGTTAATACTTCAGTTAATATTCCTACAGAAGATTTTTCCAAATTAATATATAACTTACAAACTCCTAAAAGTTCTGTTCCTGTTTATAAATTAAATTTAAAATTTAATGGTGGAAGATTAGATGCGAAAGTTTAACATATTTTTGTGTTATTTGTGTGTAAATTCCATTTTGTATTTTCTTAGATTGTACTAATTCTCTGTTGAATTGCTTTTAATTGCGCATGCTATTCGTAATGCTGTTCATGAGTCTACGAAATTTTCACATTCCTTTTTGGCGTTTGGTCGGACAGTTCCTATTTCTGGAGATTTTTATGGTCGACTAAAGGATTTCAAAGAGGATGATTTATTTATTACTAACCGTGAACAATTAGTTCAAGATTTAAATGAACTTTCACCCATTTTTAAACATGTTAAACAAAATTTACATGCAGCTTACGAAAGAAATTCAAAATCTTACAATTTGCGACGTCGTCCGTTGAAATTAAATGTTAGAGATTAGGTTTGGAAAAAGAATTTTACTTTATCTGATGCGACTAAAAATTATAGTCAAAAGTTAGCTCCAAAATTTATTGAAGCTAGGACCAACTACGTACCGATTGGCCACCCCTATTGATAATAAACCCTTAGGTGTTTTTCATGTTAAGGATTTAAAACCACATTAGTTCTTATTTTTTCGTATTCTTTTTAATTATTTTTCTATTTTAGTATTTTTACGTTCTGGTTTTCTTATTCATATTTTTCAATTATTTTGATAATTTTATTTTGTGCTTATTTCGCACATTATTTTATTTTATATTGTTGTGGCTTTGCAAACCACTTATTTTTTTTTGCTACATTTGTTAGCAGGATAGTTGATATTTAGATCCCATCGTGCGATTGTTTTGCCGACTTTGTGGGACATTAGTTCTCAGGCAGATTATCTTCCTTTATTGGATTTACAATTTGCTATTGTTACAATAGTAAAATTGAAGATAACTATTTTGAGTTTACCTCGTTAATTTGACGTGTAAAACTCATAACCATGGATAAGAAAACTAGTAATGCTTCTATACATTTTTATTTTTTGATTGATTTAGTTATTTTGTTTTTCCTGATTTGTGTAGTGTTACTATTCTTGGACGGTGCTTGAGGACTTCGGTTCGCCTCGTATCAACCTCGATTAGTTCACTTCCTGATTATGACATTTTGGTAGTTTTAGGAGGGGGTTGTTGTGTTCGTAAGAGTGCTTCATCTTTCTCTTGGCTACTCACCTAGATTTCGATTTATTTACAAAACGTGCGTGTTAGTTAGGGAATGTTTATTCTTGGACGACGACTGTGGAACAAAATGTAACCTGAATCTCGTGAAGGGTAGAGTGGCCTCTCTTATTCTCCACGACGAACCATCCTGAGCTAATTTGCCATGAAAATAGTCGTATCTTGGATTTACCGATTTTGACTCACTTATCGAACGTGACAGTGGTAGTTGTGTTATGTACCTAGGAGGCTTGGTTTGAGACCACCGGCGTAGGGTAATGGAACCGCTCTCTCTCGGCCTCAAATCTCGCGGTTATTTATTGGAGTGGCGTTTAGCCTTGATTTTTTATAAAGTAGCACGATAACCGTTTCCTGGTTCTCTGCCCACTGTCCCTTCAGGTCATGGTAGGTTTCGGTTTCCGTTCGTTTTTTTACCTTAGATTCAAATTTTTTTACCGGATACTCATTTTGCTCTCCTGATGGTGGTTTGCTTCACTAACCCCACCAGTTAAAGTTTTTTTTACTTTATTTAAGGTTTCGGGTCCTTGATTCTCGACTAGTGGCGTGTGCGGGTGGTAGCGCGTCATTAGCTTTTATGGTGTTGCTGTAAGACAGAGATCTAGAAGATGTAGGGTATGGTTAGGGTGATCAGAGATTCTTGTGGTTTTAGAAATCATTTGCACGAGATCACGTGAAATAGCAAATGTTTCTGCACTATGACTAGCAGGATTAGGAGTAGATTAGTAATGGAGCCAATTAGAGCTATGAACATTTAAATCTCTCAAAATTGACATATCGCAAGATGGAAATTTGGACAGATGAGAGGCAACTTTCAAAGTAAGGTAATCGAAGAAGCCTTGAAAGACACTGTCATTAAAAGACTTATAAATGCAACAGTAGAATATCATAAATTTAGGATCATAATGTATAAACCAGGTCACATCGAATTTTTTCTCCAAAGAAGAAATCCTCCTGTAAGCGATGTTTTCCTTGAGATAGGCACACATTCCTCCTTTGTATTGAAAGTTGGAGTAAAGATTGTGTTAGGAAAATTGCAAGTCGGGTGAAACGGAGCTTTCAGAGGAGACTTGTGTTTCAGATAGAAATGAAATGTCAGGTTATAAGTGTTCAAGGTTAGACCTGATATCGATGATATTACAACAATAGATCAGAAAGTGTGTACCTTCGATAACCGATCTCATTTGGGACCTGCCCTCTCGGACATCCTGCAGGGCAGAATTTTACGTCCGGTTCTTATTACCGTAGAAACCACAGCCATATTTTCTTTAAATTTTGGACTTTCAATCCGATCGGAAGACTATGAAGCGCGAGGAAAAATAAGATAACAATAGGTTAAGGATCAGGAAAAGGTAATCCGTAGCCTTTACCGAGCTTAGAAAATGGAAGACCATATATTAAGGAGTCCATGGTAATGGTGGTGGGACCATCGATCAATTCAATCTAGTGCCGGTAGGAACAATAAGATATTAACATCGAACGACTAAGGGAGCGATGGTCTTAACTTCCAGTTTGTATAAAAATGATTTGGAAGAATTTAAGAGCAAGCAGACAGAGAAGTAAATGAAAAAATAACTAAGACCACAACAAGGAATGTGTTGTCAAATTATATCAATGGAAAACGTAAAATTAATGAGAGAGTAGGAAATGGAGAGCCCGGAAATAGGTGCAATAATGTACAAAACGAACATTTCACCAGCAACAGAAAAGGTAGCCATTGTTTCCATAAGGAAGAATGGTATTGTTTTATTCGTAATGAACCAAATATTAAAGGTGTGGTACGTTGTCTAATGTGCAATTATTGGGCGAGTGAGATGTGTGAAGGATGCGACGATCAGAACCAACGTCCAGAGAAACTTTTTTTTGCGACATGTTCGTTTTAACATTGATTTATTTTGCTTTGATTTGCTCAGATAGGTCATGTTCCATCGATCTAGGCAGGTGGGGATCAGAAGATGGAATGTCTGGTGAATACAGCGGATGTGGTAAAACTTTCCAATTAAGTGTTTCCAAATAGATTTTGAACAGAGCCGCACATCTGGACGAGCATTATCATGCAATAGTATTATTTTGTCGTGTTTGGAGCAGTATTCGGCGCGCTTCTGCTTGAATACTCAACTCAATCTTGTCAATTCTGTTCGGTAGACAGCCCCAGTAATGGTATTGTTCGGTTTTAATAACTCTTAATACACGATACTAAGCTGATTCCACCAAATACACAATAGTTCTTTTTCATGAATATTTGGCTTAGCTGTAGATGTTGAAGCATGGTCAGAGGGTCCCCATGATTTCTTCCTTTTTGAATTATAGTAGATCCATTTTTCATTACCAGCTGTGCGGTATAAAAATAAAACCCTTTCGTTATGTCTAGCAAACAGCATTTTACATGTCAAACATTGGAGTTCAACGTTTCTCGGCGTTAGTTCATACCAAATTTCCTTCTCTTTGAATCATTCCAAATGATTTCAACCAATATGAAATAACTTTTTGAGTTACTTCTAATGTAAGTGCAAGTTCTTCTTGCGTTTGTAACGATACTCGATCCAACAATGCTTTCAATTCCCAGTCTGCGTAGAGTTTCGGCCTTCCGGTACGTTTTCTGATATCGATGTCAATATCAGCGTCCTTACATTTTTTATACCAATCTCGACCGCTTCTCTCACTTAAGGCAGCCAAATAATGTGCTTTTACAATCAACTATGGGCCTCACCAGCAGATTTCTTCAAATTGAAGAAGTAAATCAAAAGTTCCAGCTTATTCGGTTCAAAATTCGACGTTTCTACACACAAAAGATTAAATTATGTTGATAAAAAATCACTAATATTGTTGACATGTATCATTTAAGCCAGGTCTCATTTTAATACTGTGTGCGATTTGGGAAACTAGTTCCTTAAACCTGATCACCTGCAGACTCGCACTAATTCGTACCGAAAATCGATTTGCAATAGTAATAATACTTTTACATTTGACATTGATATTGTTTCCACGTGTTTCTTGAGAATTGTTAATTACGCAATTTTAGTTGATTAATTATTAAGGATTGTTTGGAAAATATTGTAGGATGCGGGTTTTAATCCCCGTTTTTATAACGGGGTTTTTGGAGATGTTTGCGTTGCAATTGTGTACCACATCTACCAATTTTTTGTTATGTTAAGGATGTGTAAACATTCAGATATTATATGTATTAATAACCTTTTGTATGCTGATTATGATGTAGGACCATGTGTAAATTAACAACAATGTTGGTTTGTAATAATATAAATTGTCTATGTCTGATGAAGGGAACCACACATATGTTTTGGTATATGTCAGCTTCCCGAAACGTTACCTGATAATAAATTACAACATCGTACAACATGAAACCACTGTGTTTTTATTTTAAAAGTAAGTTGTTATTGACTACCAAGTGTGTTTCATCTTATGTCAAGTTAATGTTCGAACTGTTATAGTGAATGTTTCTACCAAATTTCAATAATAGTAATAATACTTCTACGTTTTGGAATTGTCTGTTTCAGACATCAAAAAAAAAGTTATTGGTGATAACATGACACAAAGTCATGTTCTCTATACAAGATTGGCAATAACACAGAAAGTGGTGTGGTATAGACAAGCTTACACTACTTTACTGCTAGTTGCAAGATTTATGGATTCTCCAGTCAATAAAAATACTTTTTCAGATACTCAAAGGAAATGGACGATATTTCCTTATAAAAAATCGTAAAGAAAAGTTTCTCTTTTCTTTATAGCAACCATTTCTTTATAAACAATCATTAATTATTTATTAGAATAAATATTAAACGTACAACTATTAACATTACAAAAGCGTATACTTGTACAATCTTTTAACTGTAAATCATTAAAGGATTTTGATAAAATCTCCTGATGAACTCCCCCATTTGACGTAGAAAATGATGAACCTCTAGATGAAGGTGCCAACTGTAATTCAGTACGTTCTAGGATAACATCTGATGGATTCTGGCATCCACTGTTTGACGATGATGGCTGATTAAAAATCATTTTCGAAGTCGCTATTTTATTTTTAATGCTTTCTTCTACAGATTCTTCTGGAGTCGTGTTTGATCGCCATACTCCATGATTTTTAGCCTCCTGATATCCGCTCTACCCTTAGAATGAAAAGTAGTTGACGTTCGGCGTAAACACTATCCAGTGTAACTGTCTGGGTTGGGTAATTTCAAATAATGGGCAATTCTATAATCTGTGGATCCCCACAGGTTGCACTGTACATTTATTGTTCATGTCGACTCCTCCAATGAAGAGTATCGTAACCCAAAACTTTGCTGTTTTGAGTTAATATATGCTTTCTATAGATTTAGCCAACTTCTTTTTCGTCGAAAAACATGGTATCTAAATATATTATAAAAAGGCAACCAATAAAGCATGTTGGTACTATAGTAAGTATAATCGCACAGTTGATTTCGCAGAATACTATATTAAGTTGAGTTACTATATTCTTCGCGGCAAAATAATGCGCAGGTGTATAGTTGCTATAGTTTTCGACGCTAAAATTAAGGTTACGTTGTACTATTAACACTGTGGTGTAGTTAGGAACTTGTACCGAACAAAGTGATTTAAAACTAAAAGTGAAATTAATAAACGAACGAAATTGATTGTCGAGATGGCAAAGAAGGGTGTTACTACAGTTACTACAGAATCGAATATTCACATTATTAATTCGGGTAAGTACACGTATTTATCAAGTACGAGCATCTAGAAAACCTTATTCCCATACAACACTAGTAATACTGTAAGTTTTCCTACACGAAAAGTTGTATCTCATTTAACTGTTCGCTGTAATAGGATCGGCCATAATGATTACAACGTTCTTTTCGTTTTTTAGAATCCGAAATACGTGCGAATATTGCATGTACTAGTAAAAAGCTAATGGTGCACTCGTAGATAGTGACACACCTGTATACTTACCGCTTAACGACGCATCCAATCATCAAATAATAAAAATAAATAATGTCATTGAAGATCAGCAAATTGATTATCACGGACTTCGGATTTCTCCGATCTTGATCCTAATTATGTGCCTGAAGAATCTGACTACTCGGATGTGGAAGCAGAGCGTCGAATTCAAAATGTTACAATACACAAGAAGCGAGAAATATCTGCAAATGAAAAAAAGGACCGAAAGAAAACCAGAAATTAAAACGAATGGGTAGATGTAAAAGCTAAAACACAGCAGAACATGCATGTAAATAAGAATGCAGAAGTAAGTGCCGTATAAAAATTACCGAATAAAAGAGGATTCATGTACAGGTCGTAGGTTCAAATCCTACTCGAGGTAAACTTTTTATTTATGTATTTAATAAAATTAACAATAATTTTTAATTACATAATTACCTTTGAACTTATTCGTTCATAACAAAAAACTTATAATAATTTGATATTAGTCAAGTTGCTTTGGTATGTGCTAATCCTTGCGATATTGCAGGTTCACATTCCATTAATATAAGTAATTTGATTGTAATCTCATTATATTTAGAATTGACGTCAGTTCTACATACATAAAGACAAAATTTACATCGATTGGGGCTTGAACCTTGGTGGCGCAGCTGGTTAGCGCGGTATTCTAGCAAAGTATAGGTCGTAGGTTCAAATCCTACTCGAGGTAAACTTTTTATTTATGTATTTAATAAAATTAATAATAATTTTTAGTTGAATTATACATTCACGTGATACTATAGGAACTGAAGACAGTTTAAAAAAACAATTTAATTTTTTTCTGCAACTAAACGAGATATTTTAAAAAATGTTGGCTCTTTTTTTGACGGCTGATTTTTGTCTGTTACAGAATATCTTATAGAGGAGTACAGAACTAAAACGCCTTTGACAGTTGGCAACACCACGTAACTTATGTCACTAGGAGGTCCAAAAATAGGGCGGTTCATTGTAGCTCTTGTAGGTTTTGTCATTTCAGCACTCAGTTTCACACGTTACTTTAAAATAACAAATCACAATCATAATCACTCAATACGTCGGCCGTAGCGATGCAAAGATGCCTTCCTACTAACGAACGGAATACATGCGCCACTAAAGGCGGTATTCCCTCCTATTAATGGAGGGGGAAACGAGATTATGTGGCGTTTAAATACTTCAGAACTTATTAGTGATAAAAAATATAAAAATGCTCATTTTGTTGCAAAATATTGGATTACTAGTATTTTGAGGTATGTTATATGATATTATAATAAAAAAATATCGAATATTCTAAAAAACCAAAAATTCATCGCCCAGTAGAGGGCAATAGATATTTATTGTTTTTGTTTTTTTTTTCTGGGATCTAATCGTACGTATATGCATATTTTGCGACCTATTGGATTTAAAAATTTTGACTTTTATTTTTTCGGCCGACCCTAATGCTTACGCTGATAACGTCAAAACGATAACCTTAAAAAATAGTCGTCTAAGTAAGAATAATTTAAAACACGAACTGCCCCAACTGTACTCAGAATTACTTCCCATACAGGCTAAAAAATTAAAGGGCTTGCTCGAGCTTTGTACATCAGGCGATATCCAAAGCTTTTCATAATGATTACTTTTCACTTAAACCTTCGCAAAATAAAAGCGCAAACACTATGAAAAAGAACGACGCTGCAGAAGAAGCCGAGAGCAGTGAAGAATATGAATTAGATAGTGACTCAAGTGGCTCAGATTAACGTTAAAAGTGTTTCTTTTTACATATTTAAGTTTTTGTGTATAGCTTAACCATTTGCATTACCTAAATGTGAAACTGCAGTACAGTATGTTTTTTTTTCTTTAATAAATTCAACGAAAACTAGAGTAGGTCGATCAAAAAACAAGAAAAAAAAACGTTTGTCAGCAGCGCTATGTAACCTAGTTCATAATCCCCCATAAAAGCCAATTTGACAGAAAGTATAAGCATTATTGCCCTTCGCTACGCTTATTTCTGTAAATCCAAAGAATCTGAAAACTTTAAATACGTTTACCTCAACTTATTAGAAAATCAGTTACACTACCCTTCGTTGGAGGGGTCTACATAAAGTAAATCTTGAGTTATTGATATGTTTTGGCTTACATATCTGCTATACAACTCAATCTCATTAATTCCTCTCATTTCCGTCATAACGGTGAATATTCGCTTCTTCCTTGTCTTAGTCTCATGGAGGGTGACAACCAAAATAGATCCGGTATCTTCGATATCCTTCATATTTAACTTTCTTAGCTTCTCACTACGACATGCCCCATACAGACCAAGAATTAACGCCACTTTCATCATAAGAAAAGTATCGTAAGGCGCTTCTGTCAAAAATTTTGACATATCATCCTGCGATAGAATTTTTGAATTTTTTGCTTCACTTTGGCGCTTTAAACATAACTGTAACTTCCCATAATTCGATTTATCAACGTTTTCTTTCACCCTCACCGTGCTTCTCGACCACAGCGTGGAAGATTTCAGTGTTTCAGCCTGTAATTAAATATAAAGGTAAAACTTAAAATAAATAAATGTATTCAGGAAAACTAACCTTTTCATGAAAAAAAGCCAGCATAACTTCTTCGCCAATATCCTTTACGTTCTTTGAAGTTCTCCAATGATTGAAAATATTGTAGGTCTCATATTTATCATATTTCAAGGGTAATAAACTAGCAGCAGCTTCAAGCGATAATGCCGATACTTCAGGATGATTTTCATTATTTATTTCCATTTTCACTCGATAACACTTGACATAACTTTTGTTTACCTATTTTTGTTGAGTTGCTGCAATCATGGAAACGGCAGTTTGATTCTCCCGCTTGACATGTATTTTTTAAATAATTTCCTATCAAATGCAATCCATTTCTATTTAGTGCCCGAAAAAATGTTATAGATTATTCCTAAGAAAAGAAGGTTCTTCTTTACTCACCGTGTTTCAAATCTTGGCTGCGCCTCGATTAGAAAGATCGCGATTCGTAAAAAAAAGCAATACTTTTCTTTACTTATAATACAAATAACTATTTTCAGTGACAAATGTAAACTACCTATTTATTTTGTACATTTTTCTGTTAATTTTAAGATTCACATTTTTATTGCAACAAAAAATCTACTTTCAAAATTATTCTAATAATGTAAACTAAAATTGTATAGGTAAACAAAAGTTAGAGAGAAAATCACGTGACTGTATTAAATAAACGTAAAACAATTTCTTTTGGATTAAGAATGGAGTAGGAAATGAACCAATAACCGTACGAATCTAAGTAGCTAATGCAACAGCTTAAGGAAAATAAGTTTCCCGAATAATCTTAAACAAACTCTTGCGATATTAATCTCAATCCCAATGGAAGTACGGAATATTTAGTTAGTACTAAAGTAACGATACCATAATCTGCTTTATCCCAATATTATAGAGATTCCTTTGCTAATAAGCAGTCGCATTTCCAAGTCACGATTTCACTAACAGATTTTGGGATCAAGTTTGCGGTGAGCCCTTACACATTGTTCTTGATGATCTTATAAGAAATAGAGGCCTCAGTCAAAGGTAGGTTGAAAAAAAGCCAAGAAAAACTCAACTGCAACTTTGATTATCGTTTTCAAATTGATCACAATCCGATGCTCTCTAATATCGTTAAAGCTAGAAAACGTAGCAGAAAATCTAATCTAATCGTTTTGATTTATTTACAATTGTAAAGTCCACCACTCCTAAGATTAACGAGGGAGCGATTGAAACGATTTGTGCAAACCTATGTACCGCGCCAAGTGATGTGCTATTCCGCAAATAGAAGTTTTTCTTAAAGTACAGAAAAGAACGGAGAAATCCCTTTTTATATATATAATGAGAAACTCTTTTAAAAATTAAATTCTCAATTTTGTGGATTATCGCGGTATAACTTCTGCTATTAAGTAACGTTTTCTTAAAACGGGGATCAAAATATCCAAAACACAAAGCAATAAATGGAACCTTCGAGTAACTCGAGAAAACTTTTCGCTGCATTTCTTTTTGAATTCAACCAAAAGTTATGAGAGTTTTTATTAGAAATAATTTAAAGTTTTCCTCTGTTTTGTTAGAAAAGTTTGCTTATTGTTATGCGCCGCATTAACATCGTAACGTGCTAACGTCTTGAAAATTTTGTATTATTGTACTTGAAACGGTTCAGTAAGCTCGGTATTTTTGCTCTAGTTATTTTTAGATCAATTTTTATTATACACACGTATTTGCATATAGAAAAAAAAATTTAATATTTCTTTTTTAAAAACTGAAACAACCTTAGAAATTAGAAAACCGAAACTTTACTGGAACAAGAAACTTAATTAGATCTCACGTTCTACTACTTTATCAACGAACTTGTATTTCAACTGGATTTGTTTGTGTATTTTCTAACTACTTAGCAGTAAATGCTAGAATTTCAACTAGGAATTCTGTGAAAGATTTGTTTTACTACTTAAATGCATTGTTAACAAAAAAAGCTGGGCGTTGCTTTTCCTAGATTAACATTTGTGCCAAGTACACAATTAATATTTAGCATGTATTCCATAAGCATTTGCATTTTATAAAAATGCGAGTACTCAAATGCGAATCATGAAAAACACTGTAAAGAAGAGATATCTACTGAAAAAATAGACTATCGTCCACTTAGTAACTTTTTTTTTGTGAACAGTTAATTTGCATAAAGCTTCTATTGAAGACGAAAGCGGAAAATCGATTTGCATTTCTGCTCAAGAAAATATATAGAAGCAGTTATTCTAGCCGAATTGAGTTAAAGCATTTATCAAAAATTATCGATATTTTAAACATTTAAGCACAAACACTACCATAACAGGCAACAATATTTACAGGCTTTAACCCATTAGTTACCAGCAATGCCGTACAACATCGTCTGGTGTCCCTATAAACTGCCATCCCTGTCTCAAGACAAATTCGCAAATCTACGTAAGTGGCATTGTTTACGTTAATTGAAAGGTTATTCCAACACGTGTTTATTTTAGTATAAGTATTTGTTATGAACGAATAAGTTCAATGGTAAATATGTAATTAAAAATTATTATTAATTTTATTAAATACATAAATAAAAAGTTACTTTGAGAAGGATTTGAACCTACGACACGCACTGTGCTAGAGTACCGCACTAACCAACTGCGCTATGGAGATTCAAGCCCCAGTCGATGTAAATTGTGTCTTTATGTATGTAGAACTGATGTAAATCCTAAATATAATGAGATTACAACCCAATTACTTATATTAATGCAATGCGAGCCTACAATATCGCAAGGATTCACAGATACCAGAGGAACTTGTTTATTGGTAAATTAGTATGTCATTGTTACGAACGAATAAGTTCAAAGGCAAATATGTAATTAAAAATTATTGTTAACTTTATTATATACATAAATAAAAAGTTTACCTCGAGTAGGATCTGAACCCACGACCTGTACTTTGAAAGAGTACCGCGCTAACCAACTACGCAATCGAGATTCAAGTCCCAACCGATGTAAATTTTATATATATGTATGCAAAACTGATGTAAATTCTAAATATGATGAGATTACAATCAAACTGCTTATATTAATGGAATGTGAGCCTGCAATATCACAAGGATCCACACATGCCGAAGCAACATGACTATTATTAATACATAAATAAAAAGTTTACCTCCACTAGGATTTTAACCTACGACCTGTACTTTGCTGGAGCACCGCGCTAACCAACTGCGCTAAGGAGATTCAAGTCCCAATCGATGTAAATTGTGTCTTTATGTATGTAGAACTGATGTAAATCCTAAATATAATGAGATAACAACCAAATTACTTATATTATTAGCAACAAACTGAGCAATCAAGATTCAAGTTGTTTAACTCTTGTATAGTAGAGAGGACCCACCACCTCAAGAATACGACGACCATCACGATACGTATCCTCCAGTCCATAAACATTAATGGAGATGTTATTGTTGGACTCAAACCTTGAGAAAATTTTACACCGTTTCAGTTGAATAACGTCCTGAAATCAGGGTAAGAAGTCGTCCGTTGTGGTATCCACGTCGGTGTCACTAATGCTGATACAATAGCCCACACAAAGCAGCGATTATCAATATTCTTCACATTCACTATGGCATGTTTATATGAAATTTCTAGCGGGACATTCATATAAGATGAACCCGTAGTGGGAGAAAATTTCAACATGTTTACTTCTAAATATACGAAATTCACCAGCGACCACCCTACGAATCAACATATGTTAATAATTTACTACTCTACTACTCATGACTTATAGTTACCAGAATCTTTATGCTGAAATTATGATCGCTTAGCATCCAAGATTCTCTTTGAAAATACCCTTCCAACACCATGCCGACACTCAATATATCATATTTCGTTTGAAAGGACTTTAATTCGGTACTTTCTTTACTGTTCAGAAAGTACAACCCAAACAACTCAACATTACACTTCAACGAGAAGTGTTTCTGCAACTGAATTTGTATTAGTTTCAAAATATTCACTTTAACGTCACCCACAAACGTCTGCACATCCGTATGAGTGTTGCATGGTGATAGCATATACGAAACAATGCGTTGTTTAAAAGCATTGCTAATCACTTCAACACCAGTATCAACGAGTAGACATACATTTGATTTGTGCCTATTGCTTCTAAGGTGTCCTTGATAAGCATATCGAGGAACATCAATCGAACAATCAGTGCAGTGCACAATTTCAGCCCCTTAGCTACTTTTATTTTGTACTGGTTCGCTGCTTTGGTCTGACTTACGCTTCCGTGTGTTGATCAAACCCGATGTTCTTGGTTCTGCAAAAGAATCACCAGCATGCCTGTGTTGCACATTATTCTTTAAGTTGATTAACCCTGTTGGTCCAGGTTGTGCAAGACGTTCAGAAATATGGCTATATTCCTCTCTGTTCGCATCGGAAGTACTTGGTTGCATCACATTCCTAAGAACGGTACGGATTTGCTGTACAGCCTACAACATCTCTGAAGGTAGGGTCGTTGGAATACTTATCCAAGAAACAGTTCTTTGATGTCGCAGTAGATAGTCTTTTCTTGAAAATTTCTTCAGGCATTCACATTCAAACGGTTTATTGCGATCTGTAACAGAGAGAATGTATAAACAATGTATAAATGAACAGGTAGAGTTACGTGTTTTGTTATAATTCCTTTTTAACCCTTTATTGCTCTTTATCTGTTGTAGCATTTATTACTATCATGTATTACAACTGTTAAGGAAAGAAGTTATATCCAGCGATGCGAACGAGGACGTAACGTAACGTATCGCCAGGAATAGGATATGTATGATGGTTATATCAGGAGTAGTGTACGGTTAAGCAAGCAATAACAATGATGGTCTGGATAGAGTGTTGCTGAGCATATATATTCTACCCAGCATTGTATCTCACCCTGCCACATGCTTTGGGATGGAAGCAAGGTATTACCCCCACCGGTTTTCCAGAAACTCCGCAGCGCAGGTAGGGCTCAATACTCTGGGGAAAAGATACTGCATTTTCCACTATATCTCTCACCGGTGATTGCGCAGGTAAGTATTGTATGAGTGTTGCAGGACTCCTACATACTGATAAATCATTTAGCGACCATTCATTATCTATAAAATCAGCAGCATACACAGGACTGAGGATACTCTCAGATTACTCATCCATTCGCTCCACTTGGATCGAAGAGTTCATAGGATTTCACTCTTCAGCGAACTCTGCAATACAAGTAGGGCTCAGGATTCTATCAGTAATGGGCCCCCTGACCTCTCCTCTTACCGTAGAACTACTGTACGACCACTCCTCCATAAATTCTACTGTAGAAGCAGGGCTCAGCAAACCTTCAAATGGATTCCCTACTATTCTGCCCTCTCCAGATGTTGCAGATGTGGACGATTGCTCATCTACAACGCATGGAGGTGTCAGAGTAATCGGAGATTCCTCTTTCCCCAGCACCGGCTGCGCTACAGAGCTTGACGATGAACGCTCTTCCGCAAGTGGAGACCATTCATCCCCAAACTCTGCAATGCAGTCAGGACTTGATACATGATGCAATACTACCTGATCTTCACTCACGGGTGACTGCATCCTCTCAAACGGCTCACGTACAGGTTGTAGGGAGAGCAGTATTTCGTCCACGTCTGCTTGCTCGTACGTGCATGATAATACCACATCCAAATCGTCCGCTGGATAGTGGTGTACCCAAAAACCGCAACGCTATTTCACAGTCATCCTGGTCGAAATACTGCCCGCTCTCCACCAAATCTCCGGAAGCACCTCCTTCCTGGAGCAGCTCTATCACATCCTGTGCGTGATTCGTATGAGGTCGTTCTCCCTGCAACCTCCTCAGGATGGGAGTGTCATACAGCGGTATATCACAACGTGGCTTATGATGTTAACTCATTCAACCACCGCTACGGGACGATCATAAGCCACGCATGCTCGTGACCTATCTAAAACCAAAGAAATATTAAATTACTCATATGTGGTAGTAATACATTTAAGCGCTGTCTTACCTCTGTTTGCGGTTGACGTATTATTCTCTACTACGGCGATGGCTACTCTTGGGTTTACAGCATCTAAAAGCGAATACTATAATTAATATAAAAAAGATCAAAGGCAGCAAAGTAAAGTTTCTAAATTTTACAAGTTTTTAGTGGGGGAAACATATATTTAGCGAAACGAAAACAGTACAAATAATTCGTACAAATGATTCTATAGTTGACACTACAGAACATACAATGACTTCAAGCGCAAGTTCTCCAGGTAAAAACCATCAAATTTCATGTTTTTAATTTTTTTTCATGTTTGGTACATTTCTAAGGTTTGTTTCTTTTTTACAGGTTTCTGTTACGCCCCGTTCTCCCTCGCCTGAGGAACTCCTGTATCCCTTTAGCCTCCTCAACCCCTCTCCACGATGTCCCGCCAACTCCTACTTCTCAGGTTTCCTATCCAATTGACGTTGACCTCCCTTTAGCGCCCACACCTCAGGATTCCTCCCCCTCTTCCACTGAGATTCTGTATATCCCGCCCTCTGCATCCTCTCCTATTACCGTGGACGCTCAATCGAGCGACGACGTAATTTATGAACTAACGACCGTAGTCCTGGATTCTCTACAAGATTACAATCCTGATGCGGATACAGTAATATTTTGAAATGACCAATGCCGAAATCATTACTATCAGTGACACACCACTACCTATTGACATAGACATACATAACAATGATAGTAATGACTTCGTCAGCATATCATCCAGTGTTGAAGGAGTATGTTCTTCCTGGCTGTAAACCATTACCTCAACACTGGTAACTACGACTCTGACGTAGACATGGACCCTGTCTACAGCTATGATTCCGACGACAACGACAATGACGCATTACAACAGCGACTACTTTGCGAAACACCTACTGACTTTTGGAACGAAATCATCGCTGAAGAGATAAGCGATATATTTGATCGTATTCAGACGATACAGTTGAATGCTTCATGTGTGCAGTTCGAATAAACCAATGGCGGTTATCTGACACTTCGCTACAGAAGCATCTCTGATGGACACTACACTGAACGTACGCTCAATTACTTGCACCACGTCCTCGCAGGTGATATGATACAGGCGTGGAAAGGACCTTTTGCACTTGTACTAAATCAAAATGTTTT
The DNA here is from genome assembly GCA_036346205.1 of Vesta saturnalis. NCBI lineage: Eukaryota > Metazoa > Arthropoda > Insecta > Coleoptera > Lampyridae > Vesta > Vesta saturnalis. The sequence continues at coordinate 2,729,535 of JARFJB010000524.1, forward strand.
ATTCCTACAGAAAATCATATATCTGAATAATACACTGATACGTTTGTACATACAACAAATAAATATATTAGCATATGATTATCTTTTCTTAATTTGGTTCTAAGTGTGGTATTAGAGAAGTGTAAAAAATTACATGAGCAAGCCTTGAAAAAGTGAGATGTCTATCTGAGTAGGTAAGATGCGCAACTAGCCTTGATAATGTGTTGAGTGTTAGTGACCTACGTATTTTTACACCTTACAGCTGTGGTAGTCTTAGAAATGTGCGACCATGGGAAAGTTGTGTGCAAACATGACCTACTTCTTTCATAACCATGAACTGGTGGGACCTTGAAATTGTGGTAACCTCGGAAATATGGGACCCTGGAAACGTGGTGTGTTCCAAAAGTCTCCAATCTTACCTACTATAGAGCCTGTTATTATGCTAGAAAACTAAATAGTGTGACAAAAAAAGTTCGTATTCCCCACCCCGTATCGATTCTATATTAAATTCTCTTGGTTCGGCTAACTTCTTATCTTCCATTTATCTAAAGCATTTTGGCAAATTACTTAAGAAAAGGAGTCGTGTGCAAAAACTGCATTCACTATTCCAGGTAAAGGTCTTTTTGAGTATGTTGTGATGCCGATGGGTCTTGCCAATAGTCCTCTTACATTGCAAAGATGTATGAAAAGAATATTCAGTCCCTCTCTTTCAGGCGAGCAAGTCTTCGTATATTTAGATAATACTATAGTTGGCTCTCCAGATTTTCAGTCACATCTCGATACATTAAATAAAGTTGCCCAACGATTGAAGGATGCATGATTCACTATTAATCGTGAGAAATGCCAATTTTGTCGACCTTCTCTTTGATTTTTAAGTTTTGTTGTTGATCAGAATGGCCTTGGTACTGATCCCGAAAAAGTTTCGTCGGTTGTTAACTTCCTACTCCTAGGAATACTACCGAAATAAAGAGTCAGTGGTCTCGTAAGTTATTACCGTAGATTTATTAAGGATTATGCCCAACCTACAACTCCCATAACTTCTCTTTTGAAAGGACAAGCTAAAAGCCAAACTATAAAGTGGACTAATAAAGCCGAATCCTCATTTCAGGAAATTAAAAAGCAAATTACCTCCGCTCCAGCTCTTGTGCCTCCCGATTTTGATAAGAAATTTTACATTCAGACTTACGCCAGCGATTTAGGTGCTGGTGCAGTATTGTTTCAGGAACATGATGGTTCTGAACACCCAATTTCTTTTGCAAGTCGTACATTAACTGATGCTGGGAAGAAGTATGTAGCTACAGAACGAGGACTTCTTGGAATTACTTTTAGTATTGTGTTACCGTTATTACGTTTGACGTTCAGCATCGTTATGGTAAATAAAATATTGTTCCAGGTGCCTTGTCTCGTGCAATACCTTCTCTTGATATGTCAACTTTTAGCTCCGGTAAATGGTATAAATATATGATTGAGAAGGTACCGTCCAATTCAGATCAGTATCCGAATTTTCTTGTACATTGTAATGATCCTGCCAGAATCCTTACCAATTTTCCATTCCTAGAAATAATTCCTATCAAACCATATTTCCTAGTTACTTCCACAACTGGTCTATCACATTATTTAAAAATGTTATCAATTGTTATCCTGCTTTCCACTCTTCAATTTCCCCCATTTATACCAGATCCCAGCCACACGATTATTATTATTGTACTTACTTTCGAACTATCCTCACTTATTTTGCACTTATTTACCAGACCAGATACCAACCTACTCCTTGACTGTATACGTATACCTTACCATTACTTATTTGTACAATTCTTACCTATCCGGACGTTTACACACTTATTTCTATTCACTAGAAATATTCACTTCATACAATACATTCACCTGACCAGCTACCAACATTCACATTAACATTTATTCGTTCCACAGTCACCACCAAATCCACCATTTGTACTACCACAAAATCATCCACCAACATTCACCAGACATCCATAAATCCGTTTCCCCACTTCTAACTACCCTGTCGCAGGCACATTTATATCAAAGAGGGTTGGCTGTTTATAGCACCGAGCTCGGAGCATAAATTTGTCAAAGCCACGTTGTACATGATTTGCCGGAGGTACCACACCGTATTCTCATGTAGTGCGCCCCATAATCTTTCCTATAATTATACTAATCCGCCACAAAAGGGAAAAGTGATTTAAAAAAGTTGCAATTTAAGCAATCAATATTGGTTTCCCAGCACCGACTTGAGTTTTTAATTTGCAAGCACAGACGTCACTATTTCAACGGAGGTTGCGGCCCCGAACAATAGTCACGTCTCTAGGAAATAATCAACCCCAAACCATCTCAGTATCCCTATAGAAGGTGAATGGAGGTTTTGTCCCGAACACCCATTCTCGCACCTAAACTCTATCAGATTTATTCCCTATCAATTCCATAAACACACCTGGACATCCCTAATTATCGACTCTATATGTGCAACCCAAATTTTACAAACTACAACGTTTCACACCTCCTGGTCCATGTGACAAGACACATTTTGTATCTAACTAAAATTATACAAAATTATACTCACCTGATTTCCACACATAATTAATTCTGCTGCCCATAACCCCGAAACACAATACACAGTCAATAACTACCGAAATAATTAATATTTCTGATTTCAATTATATTTAAAACCACCTCTTGGAATTAACCCATATAATTTCAGCTACAAACAGAGAGGGCACATCCAGCGGCGTTTAAACTAGACAGTACCGTCCCGATCCGGATTTATCTTCTTTTATTAATTACCGGGAGCCTTTTTTCATTTATTTGTTGTTAATTCTTTTAGTAGTGATTAGGGGCCGGTTCTGGACCAATTCAAGGTCACTCGCCATCTGGTGGATCTCTTCAAGGTCAAACTTTAGGCGGGAAATTTAAAATTTTGTAGCTCGCTAAAATAGAAGTTGCAATGTCATCATTATCATCTCGTTACAAGGTCTCTCTGCGGTCAAACGTTTTGGCGGGAAATTTGCATGTCAAGGTCAAAAGCTAGAAATAGGAATTGCAACGTCATCATCATATTACAATTCTTAGAAGTCTAAAAATAGAGTGGTCAAAGTCAAAGATTATTGACCTATAGGGGTATCGTATGACATTCCGTAGTTTATATTAAAATGCTTTCTTTGCGTATGCATGATTCAATAAACTTTATACAGGTAAACATGACGAAAGTAATGCATGAATCAGCTACCCTAATGTAAAAGCTACCTCTAGTAGGTGATAGAAAGTTCCAGCCTTTTCAAACACAAAAATAAATTTTTCTCGAAAACGAGCCAGAATTTGCCAAAAATAAATATAAAAACCCCCATCTTCCCCCGACGACTTTTCAACGTATCTAACACCTATATCAAATTGGATCAGCTACCCGTAGTAGCCGATAGAAATATTTCTTAAGCAGATTTCTTTAAGTTCCAGCCTTTTCAAACAGAAAAATAATTTTTTTTCGAAAACGGGCCAGAATTTGCCAAAAATTAATTAAAAAACCTCGGCATCTCCGCTAATCGACTTTTTAACGTATCTAACACATATATCAAATTGGGGTAGCTACCCCTAATGTAAAAGCTACCCCTAGTAGGTGATAGACGTATTTTTAAGCAGATTTGTCTAAGTTCAGCTTTTTCAAACAAAAAAATTAATTTTTATCGAAAACGGGCCAGAATTTGCCAAAAATAGTAACACCCGCTGTCGACTTTTCAACGTATCTAACACATACATCAAATTGGGGAAGCTACCCCTAGTACGTGTTAGAAACATTTTTTAAGAAATTTTTCAATTCAGCCTTTTCAAACAAAAAATCTAAATTTAAAGCTAAAATAGAAATTGCAAGGTCATCATCATCATCATGATCATATTACATTTCTTAGAAATCTAAAAATAGAGTTTTCAAGGTCAGATAATAATGACCTGCAGGGTTATCATATTAAATATCTTAGAAATCTAAAAATAGAATCCGTTCATGGAAACATGAAGAATGATAGGTTGTTAAGTATGTATGTATGCTAAAATGTAGATCAAGGTCAAATGGTACTTAGGTTGACTAAATTGTGTGAAGGTGAAATAGTATTCTAAACTGAAAGTAGGACAAGGTGGGTATTTGACAAATTTAAACATGTAAGGGTACTCAAATCAAGGACACATTTAGATAAAAATTTAAAGTTAAAAATATAAATTGCTAGGCCATCATATTACAATTCTTAGTAATCTAAATATAGAGTTTTCAAGGTCAAAGGGTAATGACCCGCAGGTGTATCATATTACATCCCTTAGAAATATCAAAATAGAATCAGTTTATTCAAACAAGAAGAATGACAGACTGTTGTTGTTGTCTATGGTAAAAAGTAAACCAAGGTCAAATGGTACATTACAATTCTTAGAAATCTAAAAATAAGGTGCTCAAACTGAAAGATTATAGCAGGGGTACCATATCACATTCATTAGAGATATAAAGATAGAATCAGTTTATGGAAACAAAAAGAATGATAGGTTGTTGTCTATGCTAAAAGTAGACCAAGGTCATACTACAACCCCACCATATGTAATTACACATTATAATTATAGTGTAATAGTGGCAAACATAATCTTGTGGTTTGAAAGCACCTGATGTAAATAATCTATAAATAGGTGTAAATGTTCTCAAAACAAATCGTTAAAATAACCATAGATCCAAATCACTCAATAAAATATGCCGTTGTCCCAGTAGGTAAATTAAAGTAGGCCGGTTCAATCTTTTTGGTTTGCTTAATTACAATTCCAGCTTAGTTATTTCCACTCAACATTAATATAGCAACGCAATGTAACAATAATAAGAATTATCTCAGACGCCAAGTTATTTTTTTGATTATGCTCGGAATAACTAAACCGAGGACACAATAAAAAATAAATCAAAATGTCAAAATAAAAGATATACAAACTATGTTTATTAAACACTTAAATTTAGAATTACATAAAATATATCTTAAAAACTAGTTGTAATAGCCTTAAATTACTAAATTATGGATATAAATACCTATTCGAAACTTTTGCACACCACTTTTTAATAACACCTGGTATCTAAACAAATACGGAAATGCAAACCAAAGGTGATGTAATCTTTGCACCAATATTGCGCAATATATCGTAATAACAATTCTGTACGTTGTAAACCATACCAAGGTTGAATTTTACTTCTTATAAATTTATCTTCATGAATTTTGAATAATCCAATGTTTATTGCATTCTCTCGAAAGTTCAAATAAAAAAAATGGTATCTAAATTTAGATCTGCATTAAATAAAAAGGCAATCATAAAATGAAAGCGTACGTAAACGTAGAATTAAATGTAGTAAAAATTCTAAAAGTGTAAAAGTAGTAAAAGTGCCTGCTTTAATTTTAATAAAATGCGAGTTAAATGTACTTTACCATTACATCAATGGCACTTATAATTCATTAATAATTAAAAACTTTTTTTTCTTATATTTACAACTAAATGAACAAAGAACTTAAATTACGGTATATTCTAATACAACCCAAAATGGGTTGTTACAACATGAATTATTTCTTCAATCCTAGTACAATTGAGAGCAAGTAAAGTCGTTAATGCAAGCAGCAATATCATTCCTGGAGCGATATAAAGAAATGGACAGCAGTTATTCATCATCAGATGCAGATTAGCTTACTGATGCAATTCTCAAAGCACACTCCCAACTACCATAAAAAATCGTGATGCAGTAATAAATATAAGGACAGTTCCCGTGTCAACTCAAATTTCAAAAGCGTTCTCGAATCAGTAAAGATGGATCTATCTGCATTGAATAATAGCACTTTCTGTAAATCCTTCACGAACGTAAAAGACTTGGAGGTGGGTGCAAAATATAAAGTGATTGATATAAATACTATCGACACAAAGTATAGTAAACATATTATCATTGAAACCGAGAACTTTAAGTGCATACTTCCCTTACGATTTTATGAACACTTCAAAAAAGAAGATCGCATTGAAAAGTTTAAACAATATCTGGCTAAGAATGATGTGTACATCAAGCGCTGGAACAGTAGGAAATACAACTAATTTAACATTTCCGTAAAAAAAGAATAACATATATCTAAGTATAATTATTTGGAAATAAATTATATATTTTTTATTGCAAAAAAATGTCTTCTATTTTTTTATTAAATGAAGAGTAGGTACATACAATGAAGAGAGTTGCCACTGATCAGACAAAAAAATGTAACGTATAATATGGTGACAGCAAGTTTTTATATATTGGCTAAGCTCTTCAAGGTTAAACTTTATTTGTATCATATTAAAATTCATACAAACCAATTTTCATGGTTAAAGATTATTGACAAGGTATTGTAAAGGTATCATATTGCAGTTCTTATGTTAGGCTCTTCAAGGTTCTTAGAAATAGCAAAATAAGCATTCTTAACCAATGACATATGTAACTGGCTTTGTGCATGCATTGGTCAAGGTGAGTATTGTCGGAGTTTGTGAATCCTCGGTATTGCTCGGGTATCCTCGTGGAGCGTACCCTTCTATATAAGTTTAAATTTTATAATCATGTTTTTCTAAAAAGTATATATGTGAAAGCACTGTTTTTGCACAGTAAAATCGCTTACGTATTTACTATTGTAATATTGTCTGTAAACCTAATCAGAAAATCAGTTATATTTGTTTAAATGTAGCATGTAGAAATATTGCACGATTGCATTAGCGCATATACAATGCGCTAACCAAGACAAACAGACAAATATAGAAAAATAATCATTGCTATAATTGATGTGCAAGGATTCAAAACAGCAAGAAATATATTTACACCTAGGGAACTAGCGATATATAATAGAGAGCAAATTGCTCATTATGCATTCAAGCCTCCATTTGCATGGTACACATTGGATAGTGAATTTCAAAAACAAGCTAACTGGTTAACTCACAACCACCACTTTATCAAGTAGGAATATGGGTATACTTTTCCACATCTATTCCCTCATATACTTAGTGATTTCATATCAACAACAGATGAGGTGTACGTTAAAGGACGAGAGAAAGCTGATTATATTCAAAAATTCTTAAAACAACGTAATAAGGTGTTTGAAGAACAACCTACTTTACTCAAACTTAATGCATGCTGTTTTTTTCATACAAAAACACTTGTCATTGCGCTTTGGCTCATGTATATTATTTATATGACAAAATTGTATTGAAATTCTAATAAATAAAGATTTATTAGCTAACATCTGCATACATATCTTATTCACACGCTTTTATGAGTATTTCGAAGAAGAACTGGATCATTTTTCCCAAACACGGATAACTGTAATTCTTAGAATCAATAAAAAAATTATTGGGGTTGTTGAGGGAGAGAGAGTGATGGACTTTCACTCTGAGTGAATGATTATACAGTGCACATTAGCACTAGGCGTGTATTCTCATTTTACACAAATGCTTATTCTCACAACATTTATTTGATTGTACACTCACATGTCAATATATATTTTTGGCCTACTGAAACGTAAAATAGACATTACAATCTTGTGAACGTCAAGTGTAACTTCATCTTTACGTACACTATTGTGAAAACACCGCTAGAATACGGTAAAATGATCAGTAAATTGTAAGCTTTCAGAAACATAGCAAAAATATATGAAGTATAAAACAATAAAATATATTTAAGGAAACTTTACTTTACACCTTTTCTGATGAAATACATGTCCACAACAACGTTATTTTTACATTTTTGGTTAAAATTGTGAGGTACCGCCATTTCTCGATAACTTAAACAGTGATGACGATAATTGACAGGCTTGAAAGGAGTTAGTAAAATTTGACATTTTAGCAATTTATTAATGTTGGTTATGTTTAGCGATATCACCAGTTATTGAATTTACAAGAAAATAATAATAATGATATTGTTTTATTCAATACTATTAAACGGAACATTGTTAAGAACATTTAATTTCTGTGACATAATTACGAGTGTTTTTTTGTCTTATAAACAGTGCCTATACTAATAAAACGTTTCAATTTATGTGGTTTAATAGAAATATCCTTATTTTATTAACTAATTAATACAAACTCAATTTTAGTATAGCGATAAATTGTTCGGCAGAACATTGTAATCACCGAAAATGTGAATAGTTCCTAGAAATAGCAAAATAAGCATTCTTAACCAATGACACATGTAATTGGGTTTGTGCGTGCATAGGTCAAGGTGAGTATTGTCGGACTTTGTGCATGCTCGGTATTGCTCGGGTATCTTCGTGGAGTCTACCCTTCTATATAAGTTTAAATTTTATAATCACATATCATTGCAAAATATAAAGTGATTGATATGAATACTATCGACACAAAGTATGGTAAACATATTATCATTGAAACCGAGAACTTTAAGTGCGTACTTCCCTTACGATTTTGTGAATACTTCAAAAAAGAAGATCGCATAGAAAAGTTTAAACAGTATCTGGCTAAGAATGATGTGTACATCACCAGCGCTGGAGCTGTAGGAAAGACAACTAATTTAACATTTCCATAAAAAAAAAATAATAACATATATCTACGTATAATTGCTTGAAAATAAATTATATATTTTTTATTGCAAAAAAATGACTTATATTTTTTGATTAAATGAAGAGTAGGTACATACAATGAAGAAAGTTGCTAATAATGAGACAAAAAAATGTAGCGTATAATATGGTGTCTGCAGGTTTTTATATATTGGCTAAGCTCTTCAATGTTAAAATTTATTTGTATCATATTACAATTTATACAAACCAATTTTCACGGTTAAGGTTTATTGACAAGGTATTGAGAAGGTATCATATTGCAGTTCTTATGTTAGGCTCTTCAAGGTTCCTAGAAATAGCAAAATAAGCATTCTTAACCAATGACACATGTAACTGGCTTTGTGCGTGCATAGGTCAAGGTGAGTATTGTCGGACTTTGTGCATGCTCGGTATTGCTCGGGTATCTTCGTGGAGTCTACCCTTCTATATAAGTTTAAATTTTATAATCACATATCATTCGCTTCGACATCATGTTTTCCTAAAAAGTATATATGTGAAAGCACAGTAAAATCGCTTACGTATTTACTATTGTAATAGTGTGTGTAAACCTAACCAGAAAATCAGTTCTATTTGTTTAAATGTAGCATGTAGAAATACTGCACGATTGCATTAGCGCATATACAATGCGCTAACTAAGACATCCAGACAAATATAGAAAAGTAATGATTGTTATAATTGATGTGCAAGGATTCAAAATAGCAAGAAATATATTTACATCTAAGGAACTAACGATATATAATAGAGAGCAAATTGCTCATTATGTATTCAAGTCTCCATTTCCATGGCATACCTTGGATAGTGAATTTCAAAAACAAACTAACTGGTTAATTCACAGGGAGATACTTCTCCACATCTATTCCCTCAGTTCATTTTTGTTAATAATTACGAGTGTTTTTTTTTGTTTTATAAACAGTGCCTATACTAATAAAATGTTTCAATTTATGTGGTTTAATAGAAATATCCTTATTTTATTAACTAATTAATATAAACTCAATTTTAGTATAGCGATAAATTGTTCGGCAGAACATTGTAATCACCGAAAATGTGAATAGTATAAGCTTTGATGCAGTCAGCTCAAAAACAGATACCTGTTTTTTTCCGAAATCAGCTCAAAAACAGACGTAAAACCGATACCCGTGTCTCAAAGCAGGTAGCCGTTTCCCAGAAGCGGTAACTATTTCTCACAGAAAAGCTAAACGGAGCAGACTTAAAGCAGTGTAAGTTCTGATTATCCAAAAAACATTTTACTACAGCTAAAATAAATGTGAGCGATAGTTAAATTTGCGCTAGAAAAGTGAAATGATCTACGTTAAGGAAAAAATTGAAAACACCTGGAAGTCTGACTTACTCATGTACTCATGTGTAAATTTCTACATCAAAGTAAAGCAGTCACTTTTTGCAAATTTTAAGTGCATGTTGCGTTATAAATTGATTTATTGTAAAACATCATGCATGTAAAGAAAGTGTGAAAATACAGTACAGTTAAAAGTGAAAAAAAGCTTGCGTTATATAAAAGTCAAAACAGTTCCCAAAAGAATATAAATCTGAAAACTTTACGCCATGTATTTATGCAATACAAATGACAATTGCATTCATAGTTTTGCAAATCCCGTTTCAAAATTGTAATGTACATTGGTGACTAAGATAAATATAGCATGTTCGCATTCACACCTGCATACAAATATTTCAAAGCTAAATAACTGCGTTCATTGTCCCACAATTCTTGAAGCAGTAATATTCAAGCTCCATTCAAAAATTGTAAATTTGGAGTCCTAATCAAACTAAATTAAAAAACAAGTCATGTTTTAAGTGCTGTTTGTTGTTTCAAAATTGAATTGGTTAATTTAGGGGCCATTTTGATACATTTATGCATGAAATGGATAAATTGCATGCATGTGTTTCTTCTGAGCTTACGTAAGTACAAAAAGTTCTGTTTTACGTGCTTTTTGTTGTTTCAAAATGGAATTGGTCAATTTAAGAGCCATTTTTTCATATTTTGATAATTTTATACATGAAATTGATAAATTGCCACTTATAAAACACAACTGCATTAAAAAATTTTTTTCTGAGAATTAGGTGCAAATTTTAAATTTTCAGGAGCGCATATTTTGTAGGACGTTATTTACACCCTCCCCCACATCCCCTCATACACCCTGAGGAAGCGGACGTCCACATCGAGTGGTTTTTTATCTCTTTCCATAGATATGTACATATATCCTTACTTACATCACGCACCCTCAAACATACATCACTTTTATAGTTCAAGTACACGTCTATCGTTTAAACGAAAAAAGTTGCAATTATACATTCCATTACAGAACAATACTTGTATTTCAAGTTCAATATAATATTAAAAAACATACTGATAATACTATGTGGGTAATGCATTTTGCAATTGTAAGCTTTTTACTCATTACGAGTACAATCCATTTAAAATTGGTAGTAACTGTATATATATATATATATATATATATATATATATATATATATATATATATATATATATATATATATATATATATATATATATATATATATATATATATATATATAAATGTAAATGTCAAAGATACGTTGTGAGAGTAAGTATTTATTTCACAAAAAAATCATTAGAATCTTTTTTAGAAAACAAAACATATTACAAATACTTTACAAATATATTGAACATTTATTATATTACATCACATTTCCTATTGATACTCAATTAATTTGGAAAATATTAAAAATGTCTATAATATTTCAGTTACGGAAGCCTTTCTTTAATAAAGAAAACGTTAGAATTTTTTAGATGAACATATTACAAATATTTCCGAAATAAATAAAGGATTTATCTTAAAAATTTATTGATTTTGTATAGTTTTAAAATGTGAATACAAATTTATGCAAAATATCACGAATATAGTTCCATGACATTTCAGGGTTAATACTTTATTATTATGCCCTTCTTATCTGCTTAAAAAATATTTCTATCACCTACTAGGGGTAGCTTTTACATTAGGGATGTGTTATATTGCATATATGCTGTCAGTGAGTTGTAAACATCTAGTAATGTTCAAGGTTTCTGTGTTTGAAACACCTAGTTATGTCGCATAATAAATGTGATAAATAAAATGTAGAATACCCATATAGGTCATCCTTGAATATATCTAACTTGAGGGTGCATGTTAAAAGAAAACATGGGGGTAATTTTTAAGGTGTAAGTGCCTGTGCCTTGTTTTTATATCGTAGATACTTATATTCGAGGAGCTGTGCCCAAACAAACAACGCCTGGTAGTTGTTCTCAGACCAAGTATTTTAAAGGAATTGTCCAATAATTGAAATTTGGGAAATCGCATACACCAATATTCTGGTAAAGTACCTATTCAAGTATTCAAATTACCTATCTAACCCAAATTAATTTCACTATCGTCTATATGTAAAGAACATTTGTGTACCGTTCCTGATGTTACAAAAGCAGTCTTAAATTGCACAACAGGTACAATCCACAGAAAGGACCAGATTATAAATCATGCATTTAACATTTTTTAAGTTTGTAATGAATTACTATTAGTTACTTTTCAAAATTTGTGGTATTTAATTACTTTATAGGGTCATTATTTTGTAATAAAAGTTTTGTTATGAACAAATTATCTTGTAATTAAGTATTAACAGATTAAATAAATGACAAGGCAAAGAAATCTGAATATTTATTATTAATTTATATTATGAGTACAAAACAATAATTTAGCAGGTTTTTGTAGTTTGCCGCTTACTTATAACTTCACGTTAAGTGTCTATGCTTTCATTATGAGGGATTTTGTTTAGTACATCATTTTGAATGAAACTTGTACATGGAAATGAAGAATGATTTCGTAAGACTTCTAATGTTAGACACAATGACCTTAAAGTTTTATTTACCGCGTCAACTTCAGCTTAAGTATTAATACCATCAACAATATTGTATAATTTTTCCATCAGTTGAGACTCTTGATTATAAATTGATTCTGCCGGATGAGGTTTAGTTATAGTTTTAACAATTATTTTTGATTCCACAACATTTAAATGAGTTGCAATAATTAAGTCATCATTGGATTCTAAAATAAAAAATAATAAGGCATTAAGATAAGTAAGCTGGTATTTACAAATAAATACAATTATACCATAATCAAGCCTATGATGTAGCATGTACATTAAAAATTACACATACGTAAAGTTGCCACGTGCCTAACCATCAAATGGAATAAAAAGAATGAGCGAGCTCGACTAAACTCAGGCGTACGGTCGGAAGACCGCAGAGTGCTCGGATTCGTGGTTGTTATGGAGGTGTAGCTTAAATTGATAGTAGTCTGGTTAGATAGGAACCGGATATGAGTAGGCGCCACAGGCCTTAATAAGGAAGTACTCAACTAGTGTTGAAAGGAGAGTAAACCCTGTAAAGCCTGAAACAGGATTTACCAAAAAAAAAGAAAAAGAAACAAAAAAGAATGAAAGGAGGAGGTAGAAATGAGTCGACAAATTCCCCGATAAAGTAATTTTTATTGTCGGTATTTTGACAAAAGAGTTATATATATATTAACAGTCCATCAAAGCCCACGATGGTAAGCAGTGAGCCTCAGCTTATGCCCAGGACAAATTATCACTTAAATTTCAATTAAAATAAAAATAAAAGTCAAATTATTATATGCCCCCTTCTGGCCGTTGTAAGATCTTACTATTCGTACTCGGAATCGGCTAATTTAAGACATAATCCCATTGGGATGTTCAGTAAGAAAAAAATATAATGAAGAGTTTAATTAAGGAATGTGCTTGCCTTACGCTTCCCACTGTATACAATAAATAGAAAGGCTTGTTCGGTCCACAGTAAATAACTACAATAATCAACAAAGTAGTCAAGAAATTTATAGGAAGTAAATTGGCCCGAACAACCTTGTCCACAAGGAAAGTAATGTACATAACACATTAAGATTATCAGATAAAAATTACAAATTCATACAAACTTAAATGTTTAACATTTGCAGTAGTTCACGTAATACAGATACTTATTACACCCGGTATATTGCAATTAAAATAGGAGTTAAATCGGTGGTTGAATGTAGCCACAGAAGCTAGAATTAATTAGTCAAAGTGGAAGGTAAAACTGTTTGGTGTGGTATCCATTTTAATGATTCAAGTAAAGCTTTAATTATGATTGAGTACAAAAATATTCAGAACTGAATTAGTAAATATATATATATATATATATATATATATATATATATATATATATATATATATATATATATATACATATATATGTATACCGTTTTAGATAAAAGGAATTTTGTGAAAGTGAACTGCTGGAAGTACCATAAGTATATAAATGTAAATAAGAGGTAACAATTTTCGATTATTTGATTACACAAGTAATAATATCAGTCCATTTATTTTCATTACAGGAATTCACTAAGAACCTCCTCGGTGTAATTGAAATTTGAAAACACAATCATGTAACCAGGTGATAAAGAAAAAAAATATCTGACCTTTATTGTTGAAACTATTACTTATTTGATCTTGCGAATCTCGGGTACCATTCCAATGATCTAGCAGCCTTCACGTATATGGTCATGAATGTCAGCAAGGATCTTATGCCTTTCAGCTGTAACCATATATTTGAATGTAACGTAACAGCAAAATGTGAGCAGAAAATTAGGTAGTAGAGAGATGCTCATACGTATGTAGTACAGAGATGTTCATACGTAGATAGTGCAGGTAGCAGAGATATGGTAAAAGAAGGTAGTACGGAGATGCTAAAAGAAGGTAAATATAAGTATGATGTTTAAGTAATTATGACCGTTCATACCACTTACAGGTGACAAACGAGCCGATAGTGAACATTCAACGTAATTTCGATTGAAGTGTCTGTATATGCATAGAATTAGTATTGAATGCTTTTATATTCGAAAGCCTGAAAACAATTTTAATTACCATGAGGTTATCGAAACATGTGCCACTTACCGAAGATGTGGACGAATGAATAATTTCAATTATATCCGCCTATAAAAGCGTTAGTAATACTTTTACATAACCAAGTATAACTTTAAGCGAGAATTTTCCAAAAAAAATTATGCTTCAGCATCCAAAACCAGAAATGAAAAATTCTATAGAAACTTAACATCCACCATCAATGGCGTTCTTAACAGGAAGAAAGAAAAATTGGCCAACACCTTAAAAATCAGTTTTACAAACTTGAGAAAATTTTTGTTTAATCATTGTTGCCAAATCTAAATTGTGTAGAAAACATTTATTTATTATATGTATTTGTATTATTTGACCTTAAAAAGATCCCAGGTTTCTATTTAACTGTTTTACATTAAATAATCCGAAATCTCAAAGACGTCGCTGAAGGTATTAAATTTGACTTATATTTGAACTAAGTAAAAGATGTGTACGAAAGTTACATACGTTAATTTAAATGCAAATAGAGATGCGTAAAGATTTGCGAAATAGTGAATTGGAAGCATTCAACCGAAAAGTAAATTGCTATATTTAGTAAGTGAATTTGACAAAATGACGAAAGTTATCAAAAAGAAATGTTTTCCAATTAAGCACGTAACAAAGTCCGAGTTTAACATATTATCGATTACATATTTTCTTTTTGGACACAACAGCATTCAATTTGACTAAGCTTTCGCATAGTGTTAAACAAGGGATATATCATGTCAGTTTTTACATCATGTATAAAGTCAAAAAGTTATAAAGTAATTTTGACTATGTTAACTCCATTTTAAGTATATGCATAATTTTTAACGAATTTGATACACCATAGGCCTGAATAATTATTAAGCGTGCAATACAAACTTAAAAATACAAACAGTCGAACTTCTTAACTTGAGTGTTTAATAACTCAGACAAGAATGATTGGTAACAGATCTTCAATGGTTGTGTAAAAATGTAACTAGATAGCTCTAACATTTTTGTGGCCAGTCGAGTATCAAATTATCGAAGTTCGATTGTATATATATATATATATATATATATATATATATATATATATATATATATATATATATGTATATATATAGTAAATGTGCAGTAATAGAAACGCCAAACACCTTTCCATAGAAATAGAAAAAGAATCCTATAAGAATTAATAAATGTAATAATGTCATTGGTAATATGCAACACCACTAGGTTGAGATTTAAGTTTTTTGTTCTTCATTTACGTCCAGAGTATCCTCTACCGGTCATTACGTGATTGTTGCCACATTTAGTCTTAAGCACAATCAGAATTTTAATTTGGAATGTGGATGTATCTACATAATAATTATAACAGTAATTAAGCAACCCCTCAAGTCCAACATAAAAAAGACAGCTAGCTACAGAGTATTCAATAAACATAGACATGTTTCTGGTGAACACTAAGCAATATATTTGGGTCAATCCAGTAAAGTCTATATTTTATTTAGTTTTTACTTAAACATTTATTTTTAACGTAGATTGTAATCAATGATTGCTTAATGTATTTATTACATACCTTCTGATCGAATGTTCTCTTCTTCTACTTCTTGGGATGGATGCATTTTTCTATATTTATTTACTAAATGTATGTGTTTGCACATATTCCATCTGATTGCTGAGTCAATACAATTACAGGAATACTGATGCAAACATGAGTTACATTCAGTGCATTTAAGCTGACTTTCACAATTTGTCTTAACCTCTTGCACCACGTAAATATTGCTTAAGGAAGAAGAAGCTACATTCCACACGTTCTTAGTCACTGTGACCCGATCCAATTAAAGACATTCGCTGGCTTTTGTGCCTTTTTCTCAAATCTTTCAATATAGTACATATTTTACCTTTATGGATTACAATCAGTCTCTCAAATAATTTATCTCTTACAAATTTCATGATGGCACCGAGGCCTTTATCAGGTCGTTTTATAAATTTGCCAGTAAAGTAAATATATTTTAATGTATGATAAATAAAGTCCTGCAGAAGATGCGCTACTGAAAATTTAAAATTTGCACCTAATTCTCAGAACAAAAATTTTTTTTTTCAATGCAGTTGTGTTTTACAAGTGGAAATTTATCAATTTGATGTAAAATTTATCAAAATATGAAAAAATGGCTCTTAAATTGACCAGTTCCATTTTGAAACAACAAAAAGCACGTAAAACACAACTTTTTGTACTTACATAAGCTCAGAAGAAACACATCCATGCAATTTATCCATTTCATGTATAAATGTATCAAAATGGCCCTTAAATTAACCAATTCAATTTTGAAACAACAAACAGCACTTAAAACATGACTTGTTTTTTAATTTAGTTTGATTAGGACTCCAAATTTACAATTTTCGATGGAGCGTGAATATTACTGCTTCAATAATTGTAGAATAATAAACGCAGTTATTTTGATTTGAAAGCATTGTATGCAGGTGTGAATGCGAACACTCTATATTTATCTTAGTCACCAATGTACATTACAATTTTGAAACGGAATTTGCAAATGTATGAATGCAATTGTGTCATTTGTATTGCAAAGATACATGGCGTAAAGTTTCCAGATATACATGCTTTTGGGAAATGTTTTGACTTTTATTTAACGCAAGCTTTTTTTCACTTTTAACTGCACTATATTTTCACACTTTCTTCATATGCATGATATTTTATAATAAATCAATTTGTAACGCAACATGCACTTAAGATTTGCAAAAAATGACTGCTTTACCTTGATGTAGAAATTTATACATTAGTACATGAGTAAGTCAGACTTCCAGATGTTTTCAGTGTTTTCCTTACCGTAGATCATTTCAATGTTCTAGCGCAAATTGAACTATCACACACATTTATTTTAGCTGTAGTAAAATGTTTTTTGGATAATGAGAACTTAAACTGCTTTAAGTCTGCTGCGTTTAGCTTTTCTGTGAGAAACAGTTACCGCTTCTGGGAAACGGCTACCTGCTTTGAGAAACGGGTATCGATGTTAGGTCTGTTTTTGAGCTGATTTCGGAAAACGGTTACCTGTTTTGAGCTGTTTCTGTCTGTTGCTGGAACAAAAGGTATCTGTTTTTGAGCTGAGTGCATCAAAGTTTATACTATTCAAATTTTTGGTGTTTACAATGTTCTGCCGTACAATTTACCAAATGTTGTTGGCTTCAGCTAACTCACTGCATAAACGTTCCAAATTTTCGCTATAGTAAAATTGAGTTTATCTTAATTAATTAATAAAATAAGAATATTTCTATTAAACCACATAAATTGAAACTTTTTATTAGTATAGGTACTGTTTATAAAACAAAAAAAAACACTCGTAATTATGTAACAAAAATGAACTGAGGGAATAGATGTGGAGAAGTATCTCCCTATTCCCACTTGATAAAGTGGTGGCTGTGAATTAACCAGTTAGTTTGTTTTTGAAATTCACTATCCAAGGTATGCCATGGAAATGGAGACTTGAATACATAATGAGCAATTTGCTCTCTATTATATATCGTTAGTTCCTTAGATGTAAATATATTTCTTGTTATTTTGAATCCTTGCACATCAATTATAACAATCATTACTTTTCTATATTTGTCTGGATGTCTTAGTTAGCGCATTGTATATGCGCTAATGCAATCGTGCAATATTTCTACATGCTACATTTAAACAAATAGAACTGATTTTCTGGTTAGGTTTACACACACTATTACAATAGTAAATACGTAAGCGATTTTACTGTGCTTTCACATATATACTTTTTAGGAAAACATGATGTCGAAGCGAATGATATGTGATTATAAAATTTAAACTTATATAGAAGGGTAGACTCCACGAAGATACCCAAGCAATACCAAGCATGCGCAAAGTCCGACAATACTCACCTTGACCTATGCACACAAAGCCAGTTACATGTGTCATTGGTTAAGAATGCTTATTTTGCTATTTCTAAGAACCTTGAAGAGCCTAACATAAGAACTGCAATATGATATCTTCTCAATACCTTGTCAATAAACCTTAATTGTGAAAATTGGTTTGTATAAATTGTAATATGATACAAATAAATTTTAACATTGAAGAGCTTAGCCAATATATAAAAACCTGCAGACACCATATTATACGCTACATTTTTTTGTCTCATTATTAGCAACTTTCTTCATTGTATGTACCTACTCTTCATTTAATCAAAAAATATAAGTCATTTTTTTGCAATAAAAAATATATAATTTATTTTCAAGCAATTATACGTAGATATATGTTATTATTTTTTTTTTATGGAAATGTTAAATTAGTTGTCTTTCCTACAGCTCCAGCGCTGGTGATGTACACATCATTCTTAGCCAGATACTGTTTAAACTTTTCTATGCGATCTTCTTTTTTGAAGTATTCACAAAATCGTAAGGGAAGTACGCACTTAAAGTTCTCGGTTTCAATGATAATATGTTTACCATACTTTGTGTCGATAGTATTCATATCAATCACTTTATATTTTGCACCCACCTCCAAGTCTTTTACGTTCGTGAAGGATTTACAGAAATTGCTATTGTTCAATGCAGATAGATCCATCTTTACCGATTCGAGAACGCTTTTGTATCGCTCCAGGAATGATATTATTGCTGCTTGCATTATAACGACTTTACTTGATCGCAATTGTACTAGGACTAAACACTGTTAAAGAAATGGTTCATGTGTATTTTACATATGGTGGGATTGTAGTATGACTTTGGTCTACTTTTATCACAGACAACAGCATATCATTCTTTTTGTTTCCATAAACTGATTCTATTTTTATATTTCTAAGAAATGTGATATGGTACCCCTGCGGGTCTATAAGCTTTCAGTTTGAGCACTCTATTTTTATATTTCTAAGAATTGTAATATACCATTTGACCTTGGTTTACTTTTTAGCATAGACAATAACAACCTGTCATTCTCGTTGTTTCCATACACTGATTCTATTTTTATATTTCTACGAAATGTAATATGATACACCTGCAGGTTATTACTCTTTGACCTTGAAAACTCTATATTTAGATTTCTAAGAATTGTAATATGATGGCCTAGCAGTTTTTATTTTTAGCTTTAAATTTTGATCTAAATGTGTCCTTGATTTGAGTACCCCCTTACATGTTTAAACTTGTTAAATACCCATCTTGTCCTACTTTTAGTTTAGAAAACTATTTCACCTTCACACAATTTAGTCAACCTACATTTTAGCATACATACATACATAACAACCTATCCTTCTTCATGTTTCCATGAACTGATTCCATTTTTAGATTTCTAAGAAATTTAATATGATGCCCCTGCAGGTCAATACTCTGTGACCTTGAAAAGAAAAGAATTGTAATATGATCATGACGATGATGTTGACCTTGAAATTTCTGTTTTAGCGTTAAATTTAGATTTTTTCGTTTGGAAAGGCTTAAAAATATTTCTATCACTCACTAGGGGTAGCTTCCCTA
Organism: Vesta saturnalis; assembly: GCA_036346205.1. Classification (NCBI taxonomy): domain Eukaryota; kingdom Metazoa; phylum Arthropoda; class Insecta; order Coleoptera; family Lampyridae; genus Vesta; species Vesta saturnalis. The sequence continues at coordinate 2,749,511 of JARFJB010000524.1, forward strand.
ATTTGATATATGTGTTAGATACGTTGAAAAGTCGGCAGCAGAAGATGGGGAGGTTTTTAAATTATTTTTGGCTAATTTTGGTCCGTTTTCGAGAAAAATTAATTTTTTCGTTTGAAAAGGCTAGAACTTAGAGAAATCTGCTTAAAAAATATTTCTACCACCTACTAGGTGTAGCTTCTACATTAGGGTTAGATACTTCATGCATTACTTTCGTCATCTTTGCCTATATAAAGTTTACTGAATGATGCGCACGCAAAGAAAGCCTTTTATTATAAACTGAGATATGTCATACGGTACCCCTACAGGTCAATAATCTTTGACCTTGACCACTCTATTTTTAGACTTCTAAGGATTGTAATATGATGATGGCGTTGCAATTTCTATTTCTAGCTTTTGACCTTGACATACAAATTTCCCGCCAAAACGTTTGACCGCAGAGTGACCTTGCAATATGATGATGAGGATGACATTGTAATTTCTATTTTTAGCAAGCAAATTTAAATTTCCCGCCAAAATTTTGACCTTGAAGAGATCCAAAGCTTACATTTATCACCACCAGAGGGCGAGTGACCTTGAATTGGTCCAGAACCGGCACCTAGTCACTACTTCTTTTTATTTTATATCATTATTTTAAACAAAACCTGTTCAATTTGAATAGTGAAACAATTTGAACCACAATACTGGAGGTCTCAACTCTCAAAAGGGCTACCAAACATTTATTTTGTGGACGAACGTCACAAGATGATAATTATTTATTTAAGTATCTTCCGTCTACGTATCCTGTTGTGTCGAATATATCTCATTGGAAACTAGTTATACCTTCAAATAATCGTGATTCTGTATTAAAAGTATGTCATAATGATCCTACTGCTTCACGTTTTGGTGTTTCGAAAACTGTGGCTCGAATAACTTAGAAATACTATTGGCCTAAGTTAAAGTTACCTGTTAGTAAATGCATTAAGTCTTGTAGTATTTATGGTTCTAATAAAGCAGAAAATTTAGCAAGAGTTGGATTAATGAGTATAGAGAAGTATGTCTGTTTTCTCTTCGAAATGGTTACAATGGGTATTGTGGGTCCTTCCCTCGAAGTAAAAATGGAAATACATTTTTATTTGTCGATTAATTTACAAAATTCGTTTTAGTCCAAACTCTTCGCAAGTGTACCACGAAACCAATTATACGTTTTCCGAAAGAACAAGTGTTCTCAATTTTTGGTGTCAATAAAACAGTTTTGTTCGGTAATGGATCGCAATTTGCTTCCAAAGACAACCATCGCGAATGAGATGATCATATTTTTGAGATTTCCCAAACAATTCGTATGGCTCGTCATGAAGTAGCTCTGGTCACTACAGCGTTTTTAACGTTTGGTGGTCATGTTCCCGTGACAGGAGATTGTTATGGCACTCCCAATCCCTTAGGAAATGTGCAGTTAGCAAATCGTTTCTTTTGGCCTACCGAAAAGCCTTTCTTCTCGAATTATATGATGAAGTCAAGGAAAGATTACATAAATCATCTGATGCTCAGTATTCTAGGAAGTTGCTCCGAAATATGTTGCTTGTAAGGTTATTCAGAAACTACGAGTATATCCACTCGTTTATGAATTCCAAGATTTGAAGAGAAAGAATGTTGGTCAGTTCCAGAATGTTGGTCAGTTCCATGTCCAGACAAATATGGTTTATTGTAGTTAGGCACGATTAGTGTACATTTCAGTTATAGTTCATTTTAGATTTAGTTCAGTTGCAATTGTTTCGTCGAGTTTAGTATTATTATTGGTTAAACTTGTTACAGTTTAGTTGTGAGCGTGTCTGTGGAAGCGAATGTAGTAAGGTTGTCGTATTTATAGGTGATGATAGTAACACGACTTGGATAGTAACCCTTCGAATAACTTGTGTTGTAGTTTAGGATTCCTCCGGGTCTTATTAATTTTTTTTATTGTTCTTTTTGAGACTCAGGGAGATCTGTAACGTGCCAATTCTTGGCTATCGTTACCTTAATTTAAGTTTCGAAATTTTTATTATTATTGCTAAATATATTTACATTACGTTGGTATATTTTTTCTTTCAATAATTAAAATTTGTTATGTCTCGATATTTAGTAATTTTAGTATCGAGTTTACGAGAAATATCGTTTTAGTTATTTTGTGCTGATATTAATCAGACATTTTGGTTTATTAAATATACGTATAAATACAGTTTAGTGTTTATTCAGATTACCTATTATGCTGTTAATGTACAACTTCCTCAATTTTTGTTATACTTTATTTATTAAACCTATAAATTGAGTGGCGCTCAAAAACAAATGCTTTACACATTATACCCATTGATCTGCCTCCCTCACGACCTGTTCGAAATGAGTTCTCAAACTACAGTAACTTTCGTAAGTAATGTACCTCACTGAGCTGAACCGTGATGCAATTTACCTTTTTAATACTTCAATCACACACACAATTTATTAATTATTATATTGGCAGCTAAAGAGTTGGGGAAGATGAGGATTTGGAAGCAACTCTTATAGCAACAGCGTAGTAAGTCGAACCATCAACCTCAATACAATCTAATTTACCACAACCTAATACAGAGAGAATCGATAACAATGAATGGGTGAAGAAAAGGATAGATTTAAAGCGTCAGAGCAAATATCTTGCAAATTGGATGGAATGAGATTTTCTCCATGTAGAAGGTACACCAAATGGTAGATATATAGAAATTCCAATACGTGATTATTCAAGGTTTAGTGATTTTCCAGTAGATGTCTGTGAATTTTTTTTTTTTTTTGATAATACTGTATGAGTGAAGAAACGAACAAATACATAAGATAAAAAAATGATGCTGGGTGTCAGCAAATCACAACTGAGGAATTAAAATGTTTTGTGGGAATACTAATTCTCAGTGGATACAATACTGTACCATCAAACCGGTATTACTGGGATTAGAAATCAGATATGCATAATGAATTAGTCAGTAATGCGATGAGACGAGACAGATTTCAGATTATCCTGAAGTATTTACACTGTACTAACAACAATGCTGATTTTGACAAAAATGACAAGGGATGGAAATTACAAAAATTTATGAATTCTATAAAAGATTCCTAAAACATTTTATTCCTACTGATGTGAAGTATTTCGGTAGACACCCGACGAAGCAGTTTATAAAGGGGAAACCAAATAAAATTCGGTTTTAAAATGTGGTGCATAATTTCATCTGATGGATCCCTCGTTAACTTCGATCAATACCAAGGTAAAACCCAAAAGACACGCCCAGTTCATGCTAATCTGTTTGGAAAAGCATCTGATCCACTACTTACATTATTAGATTTCTCTCTTACAATATTTTTGTTTTGTTCCCCAAGCTTAGTCTGTTTTTTAAGAGAGAAAGGATATTCTACAACAAGGACATTTAGAGAAAACAGGATGATTAAAATGGAATGTAAAGAAAAAACAAAACCGCAGAATCTAAAAAAATAAGAATAGTAATGTTCGAACAAAATCGGTGTCGGAACATCTCTGTCCTTCCCAAAGTATAGTGTGATTGAAAGAAATAACGGAATACTTTTTGCCCTATTACGGAAGAAACTGGCAGTAAAACGGGATAACCGATACAAATGGATTTTCCTCGACTGCTCAATGGACGGGGTGGGTTCGGTGTACTACATTTTTCGCTCAATAGGATACCATACGATAAATAAGTTAAAATAGGTATTGAAATTGACATAAAACCTAAAAGGACGCCAGAATATTTGAAATAACACAATAGGGGTTGAAATGATTGATTACGCCAGTTTAGAGCTTGCATAAATACATAAATAACTCGCTTACCTAAACGTAATTACAGGTGGTCCTAGCACCAGCAGAACTTCGCTAACCTGAAACGCTACATATAATATCACACTATTCTCTAGAATAATTGCGTGCCGCAAAAGAATCAATCACTAATCTGATCAAAACAACAATGCTTCTGTTGTTATGCTACTTTCCGCGATAATTCTGAATGTCAATGGTCTTTCAATTAAAAAAAAAACGGTTTACCACCACTTCAAATTAAATTCCTCACCCAGAATAAAATACGCTCAAATTCATAAAACTAGAGCATAAACTCATCAACCTTTAAAAGCTACGTTATAATTCAATAATCAATAGAAAAAACTTTCGAACTTAATTACTTTACTTCAAACGAACACAAAAACGTAGATGTTAATTTCATTGACTCAATCTCATAAAAAAACAAACACTTAAAATGCTCGTAAATGAGGTGCAGTATAAGAAATGGGTTTACACTTAAAAAAAGCATAACAAGTACATAAATTTAAAGAAGTGTAATACAAATAAATAAAACTATCGAGCTGTCACCACTATTACTACATTAATTATTTTCTATGCAATTTCAATCACCTAGCTTATTTAAAAGGATAGTTTCAGTGTTGGCGTTTGCTAAAATTAATTATAAATCTGATTTCTACGACAAAATAAGGAATGGTTTTAAAAAATCAATTGCGTACTCCTTGTACCGCATTTGACGCAATATAACTTCGATACAATTTGTCAGTATAACAAATAAGACAAAAACACTTAAATAAATTCGGATTACAATACGGATGAATACGCTTGCAGCAAAAATTCAAACGGTAAAGAACAATGAGAAGTTAATCTCCAAAGACAGCGTGTTTAGCCGTTAGTATATTCAACAACGGCGACATGATTGATGTCGTAACTACGCTCGATTACCCGTCCGCGTGAAGGAAAGCAGTACGTCGATTCAAAGTGCGAAATTGCGGTTGATTTTTATCTCAGTGGGTTGTACCGTACACTACAGTCTATATTCACACGTTATTTAGCTTTATTCTACTATATACAAGTACTGCTTGATACTTATTGTTCTTCTTTAACTATACAGAAAAGCTTAATTGTTTACAGCGAGTTATTTGTTACTGGCGAACTGTAAAATAACTGTTTGGAATTTAGTAGTGAACGTTTAGTTTCTTCCGCATACAAGCGATAACTACTCCAAAGAACAGTGAAAGCACTAGGTAAGGAAATACTAAACACCTTCTTGGATTTTCGACAAAGTCCCTTTGGGCAACTACACTCAACGATAAATCAATCTCGTGATGGTTGAACGACTTAATATGTTCCTTTCGAGGGTTTTTTGGGGATGACGCGCCTATTAACGGAAGTTCTGTCAACACGGATTATGGATAACGTCGTTCCGTGGTAGCTCGGTCGTTTCCGTAACGGTAAACTGATATCGCCTGTGCGTGTATACTAGCTCTGGCCCTCTATGACGCAATTTCAACATAAATGACCATATTTTAACGATATCTACAAAATTACAAACAATTCTTATTTACAGAGAAACTAATTATTTTTTCCTCTCAAATTAGTTTCACTAATAATCGCTCACAATACGTAAATCACAGTTACATTTTAAACTTTCATCTTAATTCGACAAACAACAAAATTCATATCTCGTTTTAGAAAAAACAGGATTCTAAATGCGATTACTATTTGTAGAAATTCGAAAACCCTCCAAATGCGTGAAAGACAATATAAAACGTTACCATTGAAAAGCTTCCCTAAGAATTTATGCGTTATTAAATTCAATTGCATGAACTTATACTACATTTCAGATTTGTGGTATTAATACATAAGCTATAATTTCGAAATTAACGACAAATATGTGATAAAATCACGGCCATGTGACAGCCCAATGGAAAGATAATGGTGTTGTTACTCTTGGTTTAACTCTGTTCGGAAACAAACCAATCATACCATTGCAACGGTACCCACCAGAACAAAGGTTTATAGTGCAGAAGGAAACACAGGAAAAGTCACGTATTCATTCCCTCCCCAAGGGGGAATGCGAGCTGTTTGAGCGTTCCTTCAGCCACAATAATGGATCCCCAACATGCATACATACATTACGTATATACATACGCATGGTGGGATTAATGTCGTCATGATAGGATCGGAAAGTACGGAGTTCTGAGGGGGAAAATACTATCCCAGCATTCGCCTAAATAGCTGCACGTGGTGTGCGTATATGTAGTAACCATGCCGCTACATGTGTATGAAGAAAACCCCCTGAAAAAGCTCATACAAGGTAGACGGTAACGAGAATCGAACCCATTACCTCCCGAAAGCTAATCAGGTCGTATCACCACTACTCTACTAGCACGGATAACTATTACAGTGCAAATGCCACGTTTGATTTATAGGTACAACAGAAACATGGGGGGAACAGCTCTAATCGATCAGAATATCAATGCTTACCGGATCAGTATAAGAAATAACAAATGTTGTGGCCTTTGTTCTCATGGAATATTGACGCTGTAATTCAAAATTGTTGGATCTTGTATAAAAGACAAATAAAACATCGCAACTCGAATTCCGAAGGAGCATTGCCGAGAGCTATCACACTCGATATTTAGTTGCCAGAAGAAACCCTGGACCTTCTGGGTGATACATATCTTCATCGAGAGTTTTAGACGACAGACGTGCAGGAATTAATTGTAAATCACATACCCGAACAATGTGTAGCAGATGTGAAGTTGGATTATGTATTGACTGTTTTTCCTTATTTAATACCAAAATGTAACGAAATAATGTTAAAAAAGTTTTAAGTATAGCCTTTGTATAAAACAGATGCAGTATATATTTTGTACCTTTTTCTTTCTTATTATCTCTCATATTTGCAACAACAGTACAAGAAACGTTACCTTTAGTCCCATAATCGTGTTAGTACAGATCACCGCCCATTACTGCCCAGTGATGCCATACGGCATCACCCAATTTTAGAAAATTTGCCCCAAAAATATAATTTTTTTACTATTTTTCTTATGTTGCTAGAGCCAACTAAACCCTCTTAGCACAAAAAGTTGTGAGATCTAATGGGTTAACACAAAAATAAACTAAAATAAACGTGTTTGGGTAAGATATACCGTTATCTAAAATTAATTGAGGGTAGTTATTGTGAACACCACTGTTATAACACTTTCATTGTCATACTGTGAATTTCATTTAACACTGAACATGAGCTTTCAACTTGTACATAAAATTCCTAAATTTACTTTTAAATGAAACAGATAAGTCTAAATTTATGAAACCAAACATACACGTCATTTTATTATAAACTCATTTAATGCCACAAAAAACTAAATCCTTAAATGTCATAATAACTAGACATAAACTTTGTTATTGCTAATTTAATTTTTTATGGGTGAAAATGGCAATAGGATTAGCGTAACAGATAAGTGAAGTGTGCCGATAACCCAATGGAAGGGGGTATGGTGGATGTTGATTTTCGTCTAGGGTGACCAGAATGTCCTAAATAAAATCAGGGAGTCATGAATCAGAGGGCGACAGTTTGTTTAAAATTCAAATATTGGTATGCTCGGGACAAAAATAAACGCGAGTACCCCAAATCAAAGTTCAAAAAAAACCTGCTCAACTTTCGTAGAATTCAACGAAAGGGATTAGCAGAAGTGTTCCTGGGCTGATACTATCTATAAAACTTCCAAATACTGTCAAATTGTGTCAAAAACTTGCAAAAAATACTTATTTTTTTGTTAGTTTGCTCGTAGTTTAGAAATAGAATTCAATACATTGGTGGATTTTATTATTTAAGATTGCTAGCAGAAAAAAAAATTTTGGTTAAAATTGTCTTAGTACAAATGTATAAACGCGAGGTTGTTTTTTATGCTGAATTTGATTTTCAAATCCTGTAACGTTCTGACATCATAAATTACCCTCTGGAGTCTTAGTGTACTAGAAAAAGGGATTTTATATGGGAGTTTATTTTTTTTGTAAATAATGAGTAATTCTACGTTCGAGTATCGTTAATTATAAGTGTCATTCAGAAAATTGTTATCGCAGTTTAATTTAATATGCTGGAAAAGAGTTTTTCTTCTTCTTCTTTCTCTAGTCCTTTTGCCCTTTCAGGCGTCGGATTGAGGGTCCAGTCCTTTTCTACCTAATCCTTCCATACTTGTCTGTCTGCTGCTAATATTTTCATCTGTGTGAGGTATTTCCCTTTGATTTCCCTATATCTTCTATTTTCTCCAACCAGCTCTTTCTTAGTCTTCCTCTTTTCCCTTTCCCCATTTCCATTATTCTTTTTCCTAAACTTTCCATACCAGTTTAATTGTTTTCTTATTATTCCTTGCGCTATCAGTGGTTGCTTCGCGATTTCTCTTATTTGTTCATGTTCCTACTTGGTGATCCCTGTGATTTTTCTCATGTGTTTCATTTCAATTGAGTTCAATTTCTCTTTATGTTTTTTCAGTAAGGACCAATTCTCAGCTGCGTATGTAATTGTCGATACCGCTATATCATGAATTTTTGTTTTCACATCTATTTCTATTTGCTTGTTTATACGCAACTATCGTTTGTCAGAGGTGGTACAAGCTTCGCGTTCATATAATTGGATCTAGTGTTTATTGTTAGTGATGATTCTTAATTCATTTGGACTATTTAGTGCATCTATTTTGCGGATTTATGGTAAAGACGTTCAAGTCATTTGTTAGTTACATTCGCGCACACAGCTAGCCCCAGCGAATGAAAAACCCGCTGTGCATACATAATACTTTAATAAGTTTTGTGTAAAAATAACTTTCGCTTTATTAAATTTGTATATAGCTAAACGTCAAGAAACGTGTAAATAAAATTCATGTGCAGTTATATTTAATCATATATATATCGTAGTTAATCAACTCGATTAATTAGCAATTGAAAGGAAGTCGTCTATTGGTTGCGGTATTGGAGAACGACATTGGGAGCTCCTGCAAGCGGGTTTGAACCGATCCAATAACTAGAAGGTCAACCGCAGGGAATCCACCTTATAACGCAGAACAAAGGGAACTGGGAGAGCTCAGAGTGAGAATTTTACAATCAAGGTAGTGATTTTTTTTTAAATTAAATTCGTCAAGCGGATGAATACGATTTCTTGGTTACTTTGCGTTAATAGTCCTTTTAGCGTTTGAGATAAGAGTGTATTCACCGGTGTGTTATTTATAGCTCATTGTGTTGTAACAACCCTTATTTGTGTTGTATTAAAATATACCTAAATTTAAGGTCTGTCATTTATTTAGTTGTTAATATAAGAAAACATTTTAATTATTTTACATTATAGGTATGAGGTAGGCAACTTAATTTGCATATCTTCATAGTGCATACTTTCGTAAAGATTTATATTCCCATAAACTGTTTTCTTATCATTACGCAATACGTCACCGTGACGTAATTCGTTGCGCAAATCGTCTTCGCGCACGAGTACATGATTTAACTTCTTAAGCCTCTATTTTTTCACTTCCTGGTAAACTATAAGAGAAGCAGGAAGCGTTGTTTTTTTTTTGGGTTTTCCCTAAATTTATGTGAAAGTGTGATTAATTATATGGTAAGATATCTTTTAACTTGTTATACTAAAAATTAAAACATTTGCTCTTTACAGGCACTTTGACTTTACTTTCTTTTTTACTGCATTTTTTACTCTTACATTAATATTACTGCTTCGGATTGCACAATTAATTTTATTGTTGCGTACGTTTTTATTTTATGATTGCAATTTTTGCATTGAAAATTTCAAGAAATGCAATAAATGGATTTTTAAATTTCATGAAGATTAATTTATAATATTGGATTATTCAATTTTGGGAGTGGCTGATAACAAAAGCATTGTTATTGCAATAAATTGCGCAATTACTCAAGGATTACGTCATCATGGTATACATTTCCGCATCACATTTTTTATAATACCAGAGATCCTCCAGAAGTTTTGTATATATTGTACAGGTATAATGTTTAATGATTTTTTAGTATTTTAAGGGTATTACAATTAGTTTTTAACTTATATTTTATTTAATCATATCATCTTCTGTCAATAAACATAATTGTATATTGTTATTTTTTTCATTTTGATAAATTTTATTGTTAAATAACTCGGTTTAGTTGTTCCGACATTATAAAAAAAAAACAATTTGGCGACCGAGATCATTTTATTAGTATTACATTAATCTTTTATATTTATGTTCAGTGAAAATAACAGCAGAATTTTAGGTAATCGAGCAAATCGAATTAATGAACTATTTAAACTACCGACTAGAGTCAAAAGCACAATTAGTGGTGAATGGTGTATCTCCAGTCAGTTTGACGATTTGTTGTTTAGGAGAACACATTTACATTTTATTCATTATTACTTTACATTTATTTCTTAATTACATTATTAGATTTATTTCACCATTTACACCACATTCATTATAGTGTTATCTCCATTTGATTCTGATTTTCCACTGCAAAATTACGTATTATAAAATTTGTTAAATCGTATGTGTTCGACGTTGTCAATGCTCACATTGGTATTAATTAAGAGCAAAATACATTATATTATTTTGGGAACCTGAAGCTTGCAAGCGTCACTCCCAGTTATTTACTGACTCATGAGAAATTGAGCATTTTCTTTTCTCTAACTTCTGCATCAATACGCTGATTGTCGAATTAATTATGTATTATTTTATGATAATGTATGAATGGTATTTGATCTACATTCGGGTTGCCGAGTGATTTATTTATTATATGAGAATTCTGGTTTTATGCAATTTTAAAAGTGGCTACACGACGTTCAATTACTTTTCAAGATTTTAGTACAAGCTTTGATATACCAATTCTAAAGCGAATTCTTTAATAGAAAATTAGTTATTTTGATTTGGTTGGTAACATTACATTTGAAGATAAGTTTTAAAATATAAAGTAAATAGATCGTTGACCGATCAGCTAGCGTATATGTACGCTAATGTTTTGCGGATACGAACACTATTTTGAAGTTTTACAGGAATCAGCTTACCGGCTGTATTCACCACTTACCTGGTTTGCGACAAAATAACGGTAAGCAATATTTTTTGTTTGTTTGATAATTTAGATGTGAATTTTTCGCATTTAGGTATTACGACCCCTTCTTTTGACGTATATTAAATTATAGGACCATTATAAGTATTTGTTCGCGTTTTGTCTATTTTTGTGTTGTGGCGTATTTTCGTTTTAAATTGAATTATTCATTGATCAGTTATTTTTTGGTTATTTGAGCTGGTAATTTTAAGTTAAAGTTTATGGAAATGTTTTGAATTTTATTATCGCAATTTCGCAGATTCTAAATGAAGCTTTAGGTTTTGTTGAAGTTTAGGTGAATCTTGCGCAGAGGTTTTTGGAGTAGAATTTTCAGGTGGATGTGAGAGTTTTATGTTCGAGTGATCATCATGGTTTCCTGTTAGGCTATTATTTTAAGATCTAGTTCATGACATTTTCCTATTATAAATTTATTTAGCAGGTGGCGCATTTGTGACGTGTTTTTCCTGATTTTGACTTTATTGGGTTGTGTTGAGTGACCTTTTTGGAGTACTAAATGAGAACCCCGCCCAAACCACTGAGCTAAGTCGGTTGCTTGCACTTTACAGGCTAATGTTCTAGTGAGTGTTTGGCCCGTAACAATATACACGCAATCAAAAGGGAATAAAGTAAGCGCGCTGCGAGACCAACTCTTAAATCCTAATTACTCAAACCTAACTAATCAAATGACCTTTATATTCAAAAATCTTCATCTTCATTAAAAAAAAGCAGCCTAAAGTATAATCAGATAAGAAACACCAAAAGCTTTTGCCAAAATCATAAACAATAAAAAACCTCGTCATTGCAAAGCCGCATAATTTCGAAAATTATAAACAAAAGAAATCCAAGCTCTTCCTGTCTGACGGGGCGAAAATCACGTGTAAGGTTACATCTCAGAATAAAATAATAACACTGTAAGTCCATTAACGCCATATACATTATAATTAAGATTAAATAAATATGATACACAATCAATAAAAAAAACAATCCATGTACGAAAGGAAACGATACACAATTTTTCTTACTGAAATTATATAAAAGTTACTTGGATGAGTGTTGCAAGTTCAAATCCCAACACTTTAATTTTTAGTTACCTCAAACATCATTAAATTGAACACGTGGAGAACATAAATTCAATCAATTTTAAAACCTAAATATTAATGCACAATAAGAGAAAATAATAACGTGAAAATCACCGAAATCAAGTTAACTTCATTAGATATTTTAATTTACAATCGCAAACGAACAGCGAAGTATTTAAGTTTAGTCCAGTGCTTTTATTATTAGTCTCGTTACAATTATGCTGCTTAGTTACACGTAACTCTGCGTTATATACACAAAATACTTTAGTAAATTGTATATACAAGCATTTTATTATCTGTCTTTAAACAGCTGTGATTAAACTGTAGGTAATGATTACAAGAATTCTGTGCGTGAATTTCCATAAACAAAACACCAAGTATGTCAACCCACTTAAAGCGTAAAGCAATCCAATAAATATCAAGGCCCTAAGAATTATCACTTTTCATTTGCGATGGAAACCGGAATGTTACTAATAATCGACGAAACATCAAATTTCGGGTGATTGAATTGTACCTATAATCCACTATTAGTGAAAGGGCTTACTCCATCACGATATCTTTAACTAACCACCGGGTACTCCGTAGGTATAATGCGCGCGAGAAAGCATACTTCAAATCACACGCCAGTTAACCCTGATAACTAGAATTGAGATAACAAACATCCTTCTCCCCAACATCTATCCATAATGGTTCAACTAAATTGCCAATGACCTTTACCTTAACAATACTAACTAAAAACAACTTGGTTATTGCAAACTACGCAGAGCCACTTAACTCGCCACGAGAGGTATGACAGCACGATCAAAATATAAATTCAAGACAATGCAGTTCCATTAGCAAAATAAAACAATATTCACAAAAAGCTGACATTCAGAACTCTACTTACGATATCTAAATATATTAAAATTAAAAAAAGATTCTAATCCAAAATTCATTACACGTGGTACTTCTCCACCACACGTTCTTCCCCGAAAAATATCTACAAAACTAAGCACTAAAGTAACCTAAAGAAACAAAACTGGAGGTAAGGAACAAACTGAAAGTAAGGTGTACGAAAAAGTACGGAACGTTTGCTGTATCACCGGTCAGGAAAGATCCCTCGCGTTACCTTTAATACTAACCACTTGTTACGGCCCGAGCACGACTCTAAGTAATCTACAGGGCCCGCAACCTCAAAGATATCAGTAGTAACCTACTGGGGCCAAGGGGACCTTCGCAAACTCACCTACATCCGAAACACTGGAGGGTGTGTTACCACAAATTATCTAATATACCCCACAAAAAAGAACGGTTATAGTAAACGAGTGCCAAACTAATAGCGTAATATGTTTGAGGATTTATTTGTTGTAAATCATAGTGTAGAGAAAGTATAATTCTTTGGAATATGGCCGACAAAGAAATTATCAGAAAGCCACATGGAGCGGAATATGGCCGACAAAGAAATTATCAGAAAGCCACATGGAGCTTCACATTATAAAGATAATGGTGTAAATGGTATAAAAAAATAATAATGTAATAAGGAAATAAAAAATAAGTTCTCCAAAAACACAAATCGTTAAACTAGCTGGAGATACTAACCATTCACTACAAATAATGCCTTTGTCCCAGTCGGAAGATTCAAATAGGGCCAGTCTTTTGATTTGCTTGATTACCTTAACTTTTGCTTGATTACTTCCAATGAACATAAATAATAGAAATGCAATGTAATACTAATAAAAATGATCTCGGACACCATTTTATTTTTTTATTAGGCTCGGAATAAGTAAACCGAGTTTTACACTAAAAATTTTATCCAAATGAAAAAAAATAAAAAAATATACAACTATGTTTATTGACAGTTAATGATAGGGTTAAATAAAAAATATATCTTACAAATAGCCTTAAATTACTAAAAAAATCATTAAACATCAAATACCTGTTCGTAAAACCTTGTACACAAACTTTTTAATAACCCCTGGTATCTAAATGATTACGGAAATTTCAACTGAGGCGATGTCATCTTTGCCACAATATTGCGAAATATCTTGTAATAATGCTTTACGTAGTAAGCCACACCCAAACTGGAATTTTATTTCTTATAAATTTATCTTCATGAAATGGAATAATCCGTTTAATGCATTATCTTGAAATTTTCCAATAAAAATTGCAATCATAAAATAAAAGCGTACGCAACAGTAAAGTTAATTGCGTAATCCAAAGCGGTAAAAGTAAAAGTTAAAGTAACAGTAAAAAAAAGTGCTTGAAAAGAGCAAATGTTTTAATTTTTAGTATTGCGAGTTAAAAGATATCTTACCATCAAATTAATGTCACTTGCACAAAATTTAGGTGAAAAACCCAAAAAAAGCTTTCTGCTTCTCACAACCTTCATCAGGAAGTGAAAAAAATGGATGCTTTGAAATTAGACGAGGTAGTCGTGCGCGAAAGGATTTGCGCAGCAATATGTCAACGATGACGCGTTGCGTGAGCGTATCGAGCAGAAAAATAATTTGAAGTTGGAGTATAAACCTTTAAGAAATATTTACCCTTAAGAAGATATGCACTTAAGTTACACCAAAATGCAAATTAAATTGCCTACCTTATAGCTACAAATCATTAATAAATAAATTTTTCTTATAATTTACAACAGAACGAATGAAAGACCTTAAATTAAGGTATATTTTAATAAAACTCAAAATAGGTTGTTACAACATCCTTAATGAGGAAGTTACGTTAAATATCCTTTGTTACATTCAAGAAAACCGTAACATGTTCTCATAATGTCTAATCCGATTCAATTTTTTGTTTAATAGTTGTGACCCTAAACAGGGTAATCTTACCATACCATGCTAAAACACTTAGGTACATTTAGGATGATGGCTACAGGGATATTGAATTGCCAAGATATGCCTATGAACGGCTGCCGAAAATTTTCTCATATCATAAGTGAAAAGAAAATAGGACCTAGAGACATCATTCCAGAGTTTAGGATTCGTGTAGAAAAATGTGGATTGTGTCCATTTAGTACAAGTAGAAATTAGTACTGCATATTGATGATGTGAATGAGCAAACCGAATATGCCTATCAAAGATGGCCCGACATGGTGTGAAAGAATGTAATTTAGCAGTGCAAAGGCTACGGTAATACTGATAATACAAACAAATACCTAAAACGATTCTTCATTGCTTAAGGAACTGTACGTCAGAAGTTAAGGACGGTTCATTTATAAACCTAATCGCCCTTTATTAAACACCATTAACGATCTCGGGAGTGTATTCGGTAGTACCTATCCATGAATGAGAATTACATTCTAGGTCAAGTCGAATTTGGGCCTTATACGGCAGAAAGAATTGTCGGGAGTAAAGTACTGCATATATCTGTACAAAAACCTACTTGACGAGTAACTGATTTAGTAATTGACAATTTAGTAATAGTGAACCAATCATAGGTTTCGAAATACAGTCATTCCCAACATAAGAATATGAAAACCTAGCAATAAAGCAATAAATGTAACTAGATTATTGCTTTCCCATTCAAAGCTGTGTTGAGTGTATTTGTTAAT